>MU105824.1:0-200388 GCA_012274485.2 Sinapis alba | reverse complement strand
GGGAAACAAATCAGAAGGAGAAAGCCAAGACAAACCAGCATGTTGGTTTAGTTTATTTGCTTGTAATTGATTTCATTTAAAACAAACCAAATACAATTAGGATCAGGAAACCAATTTCGATTGGGATTTGGTTAGGAGTAGAATTAAACCAATTTCTAATTGGATTAGGATTAGGATTAGACTTAAACCATCTTGGTTTAGGAATTAGGGAAGTTGGCGTTTTCTACTTAGCTGCTCACGCAGCTGATGTATCTTTTCATCAATCAATCTAAAAACTTCCAGCAAACTGCTTGCCTTGTTCTCTGCTTTCTCTGTTCAGCTAAAGGAACATTGATCTCACCTTAGGGAAGGAATTCCTTAGTGAATCTATCTTAGACAATACAGGGTAATCCTGTGTCTTTGAGTAGCAAATCATCTCTGTCGCCACTCCATAGCTTCAGGGAAGAGTTCATAGTCCAACAGAGTGTTAGTAACCTCCAAGGACAAGCCCATTCCATTCCCCTTCAAGTGATCCAGGAGCAGAAGCCATACCCAGGCTTTCAGAAATAATTTCGGTTATAGATCTATCACTTTGAGCAGCGAGTTGAGCTGAAGTTACAAACCAATCAGCTCCTCCACTCATCTGCCTCAAAAGGATCCACACTACCTGAGAAATGCTTAGTTCCCATCCGAGCTATGTGCTCCAGCACACTCAGGTAGTCCACTTTCTGAGCTGCCTAGCTTGTGGATCAATCTCAACCACCTCAGCTTCTAGCACAGCTCGACCACTGGCTGCCGCAGCAGCTGTCTGATCGACCGGTTAGTCCATCCATCGCTTGCAACAATGCTCGGATCAGACCGGTTCCCAAAATGAGAGGATTCAGTTCCCCCCTCTAGTTCTTATTTCAGCTGCAGCTCAGCTCATTCCACCCGAACCTCAGTAGGATCGAGTTGGCTTAGAGGCAATCCAGATTCATTATTAACCTTCTCCAGCTGAGTCAGCAACAAAAATGGTGGATTAACCCCATCAGCATCCACTTGTCCGGATGTGTGGGTGAACAACCATAACCCAACCATCCTAGAATCAAGCATGCTCTGATACCAACTTGTAAGACCCGAACCCGGCCGTCTAGGCCGCGGTCGATGCCTCACGTCGCTCGGTCCACACACTGACCGAACCTCTCAATTTTTCAACCTTTCCTTTTATAGTTTGCCCTTAAGGCGAAGGTTTACTTAGCTCTTAGCTAAAGACTATCTTAGTCATTCTCTAGCTTAGATCCTTTCAACTTATGCACAGCGGAATATTATCTACTTAACCATTGGACTAACTCCAATCTAATACTGGTCCGGTCGAATCACCTCAGCTAAAGGTTAGTACACTCAACTACCAGCTAGCTCAAAGGTCGATCCTACCTAAACCAGTCACACAAGTCCTGAGGTTCCATTCCCCTAACCATTCTACCTAGATCTAAGCAACCAGTTGCTAGATCTTACCTTTGCCACATCCACGGAGCTTGTTAGCTCATCGGACCCAGCTGACTTAGCTGTTTAGCTAGCTCATCCAGCTAGCTGAGCTGAACCACTTCACTTGAGGTTCCATTACTCTTTTCCAGCTGACCGAGCTGCGAGGTAGTTTCGCCCAGCTCCCCGTCCACTCGTACATCTTCCTTGTACCTGTATAAACCCTTCCCATTGGTACTTAGTCATTCACCCAACCACCCTCACAGGCCAAGTACCTTTGGGAAGTCTTCAGCTACAAAAACAACCTCAAGAAAACATGCTCCAAAAATTAATTAAAATTCATGAAAACTCCTGATAAATCACCACTAAGAGATTCCCAAAAGGGTTTCCCCAAATTCGGCCTAGATCATATAGATCTCGGCCATGATCAGTCCGGCCAAGGGCCAAGGACTATGCTCCTGAACCGGCCAAGGCCTTGGTTCAGTGCCTCCATATTCTTAGGAGTATTCTACCCTGGAGTCAAGTCCTCTCATGGACTAATAATTCCCATCAGATCCCAAGTCATTCGACCAACCACCCCACATGACTCAGAACTGATGAGTCTTCACACTTACCTAACCGGCCATGGGACCATGTCCCAATGGAACCGACTAATCTTGCTCTTACAACCGGTGCATCCTTTGATCCATCAGATCAGACACCTTGACCCATCATCTATGGATCAGGTCGTCTATCCTTGCCCATGATCAGATCACACACGGCCTTCCTTGTATAAACACACCGGCTCCATACTTGTGGTCTATGCCCACAAGTACTAGCCTTGCTCATCTCCTTTGCTTGCTGTTGGTTCCAAACGAATTGAACCTTGCACTCCCCATGGTTCCCCTTATACTAGGACTCCCATGTGACTCCTCAACAGGCCGGATCAATGGTTCACACCATGATCAAACCCAACACAATCCATGATCCATCATGGGTCACCATCCAATGAATACCATCTAACTATCATCCCACATGGATCAGTTAGATCAGCAATGATCCGCCCCTTCTCTCAGGGTCCTGGATCCTTAGTTTGCATCACAATATATGGTATTCAATGGGCGTGCCATACCTGACCTTAACCACACCACAAGAGACAGCAATATAACTAGAAAGTAACCATAAACATGTTACCTTATCAATGATGTTTGTAGATCTTGTGCCATTCCTTGTCAAGTGCGGCCTTGATCTTCCAGAGTACACCTCCATCAAGTCTTATCACATACATCCAGTATTGATAATATCCTATCAAGGGTCGCACCAAAGTACCCATCCATGGAACTCCCATGAAACCAGTTTCTGCACTTCATCCACCTTCAAGGCTGTCTTGGCCTTTGAGAGTGGAGTCCGGCCTTCTCCCTTCTCTCCTTACCATTTGCGTGTGTTTCCAGGACACAGAGTAAGCCTAGGACGTGTTCATACATGATCAAAGACCACCCAAGGGTCGTGCATCACTTCCCCCTTTGTTGCCCATGAAACTGCCTTTCTACACACATCTGCCTTCAAGGCTGTCTCAGCCATTGGAATTGAATTCCGGTCTTCCATCTTCTCTCCAGGCTATTTGCGTGTGTTCTATGGATGTATAGTAAGCCCAGGGCGTGGCAAACAATAATCAAAACCAATCAGAGGGTCGTTCTCCACTCCCCTCTTGATTGCCCTCTACACTGCCTCTTTGCTGCCTTCACACCACTCCTGGTCTTGGATGTTGAATCCGACCATCTCTATGTTTGTCTCTTATTTTCTTTGTGTTTTAGGGTGAAGAAGGAAGCCCTGTCGTGCCTGCAAAGCCACGGCCTTCACTGAACAATCATCCATACCGGATTCACCCAAACAAGCAATATCAGCCTTGTTGTGGGCTGATCTCTCCTTCCCTTTCTCCTCTTGTCTCTCTGGAGTTTCCTCTCGGTTTCCCATGAATAATGATGGCAATTTTCGTGCCCAGGGACCCATATATATAGAATAAGGCGTGGGTAACTGCCCTGGCCGAATGGGTGCCATTTGGTAGGCTAAGGGGCACCTCTTGCTCCCTTTGCACCCCATCGACCATAACTGCCTCCCTTGCCATCCCTTGGCCAGTAACTGTCCCCTGGCAGTTCCCCCACGTGCCTAGACCCAATCACCAGCCCCTGGACCGAGCATATGGACCACCTGATCCATTGCCCCAATGGCCGGACCACACGGACCAACCATCTGACCCGACCACACCCCGGACTGGTCCAACTGCCCAGGACCCTAACACTACTCCCAGCTGAGATGAGCTGACTGCTAGCTGCCTCAGCTGGGTGAGCTAGTCCACCAGCTCCAGTGAGCTGACCTAACCTGAGTGAGCTACCTCCAAGCCCCACGTAGCTGGTTGAGCTTCATCCGGATCTTGTCCAGCTACCGGATTACTTGTCCAGCTCCCTTTAGCTTACCTCTTCCTTGTTTTGGTTAAGTCTCAGCTTCCTGAATCCCTTAACCTTACTTCCAGGCCATGACACACTTGTTTTTAGGTCACATGACCTGATTAGTGCGTCTCCTATCACCATGGACGATCCTAGCGATCATATCCCGGATCAGGGACATGACAAGACCACCGCCAAGGCGGCTGATGCTCATCAAGTGCCACGACAGCACGCGCTTTACACTAAGAGCGACAAGAAGAATGACACAGTGTGCGCTGTCACCGAGGACGATCAACTGGGCCCAAGAGCTAGAGCAAGACGAAGGATAAAAAGAAAAAGTCCTACTGGAAGATGGCCGACAACGCATGCCCTGATGACAACGCCGACCAATCGCATCACGACGATGACTCCACATCTGATGAGCAAAAGCCAAAGTCCCGCCGGAAGATCTTCACGATTAGAGCCGCCCAGTCCCCCGACTCAGCAACGGAAAAAACACAGACGGAAGACTTACGAGAAAGGCTCGCATGGTGAACACTAATAACGGACAAACGCGCCGCTCCCTCCCCCAGTTCATTAACCGCGATCGATGGTTCGAAGGCGATGACTCTCACCACATTAGACGCACGACATTAGCTGACGGCTAAGCGGGAGAACCGCCGTCAGAGCCGTCCATGCAGGAAGGAGTCTTTATCAACCAATCAGACCAAAGAAAGCAATTGTCGAGTGATCGACCTTCGCTCCCATATCAACTTGAAAATTCCCGACCTTTGGGAAAAGCTTAACCATCACCGGACTAAGCAACCCGGCGAATCGTCAGGGCAGGCCGGCCAGGAAAATCTGCCCACCCAACTCACAATAATCAAAACCGATCAATCGTGTCAACCAAAGGAACTAAGTGTCGAGCAATCGTCCCTTCTGAACGTCATAAATGGGAGGATCCTCCCCTTGCAACGACTCTGTTAGATCTGTGAAAGAATTCCAACAAAGAACGGTAACCGCCAAAAGCTGTCCCTCCACCCAGTATTGGTGATTGCGAGGTCACTAAAGTCCTAGTCGACACCGGTAGCTTTGTCAAAATGGGGATAAGCCTCGACGATATGAAGCCATCTACTCAATCGCTGATCGGGTTCAACGGATCATCCAAAACCATTCTCGGGACTATCTGAATGCACGTCCACGCCCAAGGCGTCGCCTGCACCATCAAGTTTTTGATAATCAACGTATGAGCTCCCTACAATGTGATCCTGGGAACACTGGGCATTCGGATTTTTGGTTCAGGTCGGTTCGGTTTATTTAGTTTTCAAGTTATTTAGGTTGGGGAGTTTAGTAACCGTTTAGGAACAAGACATTTTTCGGATCGGTTTGGTTTGAATAAAGTCGGGTTCGGGTCGAATTTCTATTTTTTTATAAAACCCAAAGTGGAACCGAATTAAAAATGATTCGGGTTTGGTTCGGGTTTGAAGCCCAAAAACCAAAAAAAAAAAACAAAAACTTGAGTTAAATCCGAACCCCCCCCCCCTCCAAAAAAATATTCTGGTTATTCGGGTAGTTTGGATTTTTTTTTTAACATTATTTATAAACTATATTTTATATATATTAAAATTCAAAATAATTAATTTTTTAATATATTCAAAATATTTGGGTACCCGTTCGGTTTTCGGTTATGTCCCGGTTTGGTTTTGGGTTCTTGGGTTTAGAAATATAGGAACCGTTCATGTTTTTGTAATTTTATATTTGGTTTCGGTCTTGGTTTTCGGGTTACGGATAATATGCCCAGGACTTATGGAAACTCCATGGATCCACGCTATGAAAGCGATACCTTCAACTTATCATCAGTGCGTCAAATTCTTGGGTAACAAAGGCCGAATCATCACGCTCTGAGGTGATCAAGCGGCTGCCCGCGATCTCCTCGTTGCTGAAGTGAAAAGCCAGAGGGCGATCTCCCACGTCAACACCATCGTGAAACTAATCCAGAAGATATATCCTCTCAAATACGAGATCCTAAAAGTGATTATCGATGACGCCGATACGGCAAGACAGTTCGAGTCCGCGCTTGCTTACTGGTCGAAACGAAGGACAAAATAATTTCTTTCCTAAAGGATAACATCGTGATTTTCGCATGGAAATCTTCCGATATGAAAGGAATTGATCCCAATATCACAACTCACGCGCTCAATGTCAACCCGGCCTTCAAGCCAATATGGCAAAAAAATGCAAACTCAGACCAGAACGATCAAGAGCCGTCAACGAAGAGGTCAAGCGATTGCTCGGGGCCGGGTCAATCGCTGAAGTCAAATACCCGGAGTGGCTGGCCAATTATGTCGTCGTCAAGAAGAAGAGTGGTAAGTGGAGGGTCTGCGTGGACTTCACTGACCTCAATAAAGCATGCCCGAAAGACAGCTTTCCCCTCCCTCACATTGACCGGCTCGTTGAGTCAACAGCCGGCAACGAGTTGCTGATGTTCATGGATGCTTTCTCTGGATATAAACAGATACTGATGCATCCCGACGATCGAGAGAAGATGGCCTTCATTACAGATCAGGGAACATACTGCTATAAGGCTATGCAATTCAGACTCAAAAATGTGGGGGCAACTTACCAACACCTGGTCAACAAAATGTTCACCGAGCGATTGCGCGTCACCATAGAAGACATGCTGGTAAAATCAACGATATGCTGGTAAAATCTCAAATTTCTGCCGACCATGTCGATCATCTCAAAGACTTCTTCGTTCTCCTGAACAAGTTCGGCATGAAGCTTAATCCCACGAAGTGCATTTTCTGGGTCACATCCGGCGAGTTCCTTGGTTATATTGTCACACAGAGAGGGATCAAGGCAAACCCAAAGAAAATCTCTGCCATCCTCAACCTCCCTAACCCAAAACAGTCGGGAAGTACAGCGATAGACCGGCCGAATCTCTGCTCTCAATCGCTTTATATCGCGATCACCGATAAGTGTCTTCCATTCTACAACCTGTTGCGAGGCAACAAGTAATTCGTCTGGGATGATCGATGCGAAGAAGAATTCATGAAACTCAAGCTCTATCTCACGACTCCCCCGGTGCTGGCAAAACTCGAAAAAGGAGATACGCTGTAGATTTACATCGCAGTGTCCGCCACGACCATAAGCAGCTTCCTCATCAAAGAAAATTGGGGCGACCAGCAACAGATCTCTTACACGAGCAAGCGCATGACTGACACTGAAGCACTATATTCGACGCTGGAAAAGATGGTTCTCGCCGTTGTCACCTCCGGAAGAAAGCTGCGACCTTACTTCTAGTCTAATTCGATCAGCATCCTGACAAATCATCCTTTGCGCATCATCATGCAAAAAAACAATCAGTCAGACCGACTTTCCAAATGGGTAATCAAAATCAGCGAGCATGACATCACGTACCAAATCAGGCCCGCCACCAAATCCTATGTGCTTGCAGACTTTTTGATTGATTTCTCGCCCGAGCTCGAGCAAGACCTTCGGCTGTCGAACGGCCGTTGGATATTGCACGTCGATGGGTCCTCCTCGCATAGTGGGTCTGGAGTCGGAATAAAACTTCAGTCTCAAACCGGGGAGTTGCTTTGCTAGTCCTTCCTATTGGGATTCAAAGCCCCCAACAACGTGGCCGAGTATGAAACTCTTATCACCGAGCTCTGACTTGCGAAAGCCGTTAAAGACAAATGCGTCCATGCATATTTTGACTCCCAGTTGGTAGCTAATCAGTTCAGCGGTGACTACTACACCAAAAAGAGACAATGGATGCCTACCTCAGAGTCATTCAAAGTCTCGCGAAGGAATTCGACTCCTTCAAACTTACCAGGATTCCCCACGAAGAAAATGTGTGCGCCGACGCTTTAGCTGCGCTTGGCAGTAGCCCGGCAGATCAAATTAAGCGTGTTATACCCCATCGAGCACATCGACAGACCGAGTATCATGATCGATCACAACAAAAAAACGTTAGTCATACTCATCAGCCAAAACGACAACATGGATTTCGACAACACGCTTGACTTAACAAGCAAACAGCACCTTGATTGGCGATCCCCATTCATAAAGTATCTAGCCGAAAGATACCTCCCCGACGACAAATAGGAAACCCACCGATTGAATGCCAAAAGTTCAAACTGTGTTGTCATCGACGAGAAGTTGTATCGATGGAAGGTCAACAAAGTCTTTCTCACTTGCGTCAATCCGGAAGAAGCGGAGTTAGTAATAGCAGAAACTCACGAATGATGGGGTGGTAACCACTCAGGCGGCCGAGCGCTCCCCCTTAAAATCAAAACGATGGGCCATTTTTTGCTGACTATGACCGCCGATTGCGAAGCGTACACTCAGAAATGTGACAAATGCCAACGAAAAGCCCCAACCATACACTCATCCACCAAGTTCCTCTAGATTATAGCCGCGCAATACCCCTTCATGAGATGGGCGATGGACATTATTGGACCTCTTCCAAATTCACGACAACGACGATTCGTGCTCTTGCTTACGGACTACTTCACCAAATGGGTCGAGGCGGAAGCTTTTACCCAGATCACTGATAAGGAAGTGCAACGCTTCATCTGGCAGAACGTTATCTGCCGCCACGGTCTTCCCTACAAAATCATCACCGACAATGGATCTTAGTTCAGCTCGAACAACTTCTGAGGCTTCTGCGAACGATGGGGGGTCTGCAGAAGTGAATGTCACAAGCCTGCGTCGTGCGCGGATGCCACTCAACGCCGATTTTAACAAGGAGATGATGCTCGACGCCTTGGATGCAATCAAAGAACGCGGAGATCAGGCTCTTATGCACATTCAGAACTATCACCACCTCGCTGAGGCTTATTACAACAAAAGGGTCCACCGCCGAACATTCGAACTCAATGAACTCATCCTCCGCAAAGTATTTGAGAATACGAAGGAGTGGAAATTCCGAAAGCTGGGAGCAAACTGGGAAGGACCATATAAGATTGTTGAAATCATCAAGCTGGGGGTCTATCAGTTGGAAACTTCAACCAGCGAACCAGTACCAAGGTCTTGGAACGCCTCTAACCTCCGACAGTATTACGTCTGACCCACACCCTTCCCACGACACAAAAAAATAAAAGGACGAATGACTGTATAGTCACTTCCGTCCCACACTGAACAAATGACAACAAAAAAGCGCGTCATTTTCGTTCGGCTTCAAGTGGATGACTTCGTCTCACACCGAACGAATGACAGCAGGAAAGCGCGTTACTTTCGTTTGGCTTCCAGAGGATGACTTTGTCTCACACCGAACGAATGACATCAAGAAAGCGGGACACTTTCGTTCGGCTTCAAGTGGATGAGAACACACCACTTCTGCCCTTCCGTCACTTTCGTTCCAACAACAGCACAACAAATGACTAAGAGCCACTCAGCCAAAATCAAACTACAGTTGGCTTGATCCCCATGCGGGTACGTAGGCAACCTCTCACCAAGCCCAACCACAATCCAAAAAAAACAACGCACAACACTCGGCCGAATGACTGGGTAGTCACTTTTGTCCCACACCGACCGAAGGGCAACGCAAAAGCGCATCACTTTCGCTCGGATCAAGCGGATGACAGCCCAATGCCAGATGGCAAAACTTCTGTCACTTTCACCTAGACGATGATGCGATGAGCAACTAATAGTCATTCGGTCGAAACCGAACAACGATTAACTTGAGTTTGCGAAAGCACACGTCGACTCTTAAAGTCGCTCCTAACCAATTTGACCAACCAATAGATTGTTTAGATCCTCGCCATTGGATATTTGACGAGGAAGGACCAACTAACCTGTTCTTCGGCCCTGGCGTTTGCCTGGCATTTGCCCGGCATCAAAGAAATGAAAAGCATGATACTCTCGCCCGACGCTGAGCCGAAACGACATCGTCATACGATTGCGGCACCATTGGGACAGTGCAACCATGGTTACGGTAATTCAGTGACTAAGAATTGATCGATGCGGTCTCCCTATTGACGAAGATGCGCTCTAACTACTTAAAACGCAATTTACTCCGATGCTAGGTACCGCAGATCGGCGCAAGATTGAACAACAAAAAAGAAACTAGACTCTGCACCTTTTAGACTACAAGTTTCGAGTAATTTAAAGAAGTCGTGGAGTGCTGAAATATTCGATAAAGTTGGCTGAATGTCTTAAAAGAGATTACAGATGCAAAGAAAAAGCTTAAATAAAAGAGTGCAAAAAAGGGGGAAAATACGAACAACAACACTCGATCCCAGTCTTGCCCTGAAAACCTTTCTTCGGTCCCTTGACCTGGAGAACCAACATTGCGGATTTCACCTTTGAGCTCGCAATCCTCCAAATCTGACTTCGGGACCTCCTGTCTCCATGTCGAGGTTCCCTATGCTCCAGCAGCCGGCATGGGCTGCGGGTTTGTGCGAGTGACAGCCTCCGAGCCAGCGACAGGGGAACACTTGATCAAGCGGCAGTACTAGAACCGGAAGATGCGACATAATCGTTGTTCTTTGAAGCAGGTGATCGGAGAGACGCCGCAGTTGCCGACTCAACAGCCCACAAGTTTGACCCAAATTGGTCGAAACCAAAGAGCGGCTCGACGCGGAGGGGGGAAAGGACGAGATCCTGATCGTTGATGTCCTCAACCTCAACATCCTCAACCTCCTTGCTGAACTTCGCATTCTCCTCAATCTTGATGTCCTTCAGTTTTTGAGGAACCTGAAGTCCCTACTTCTCCAGCAGGTCCATCGACTGAAGCGTGCCGGCAGCCTGGTTGTGTAGGAATAACTTTGATTCCTGCTTGTCCCAATCGGCCATGCACTTTTGGAACTTCTCGGAGCGACGGTTGCATTCGAGGGTTATGCCGGTCGTGACATGATTACTCTCGCACGCTACCTTGTGGAGACAAGACCATATCATGCAATCCATCTCTTTCTTCTCCCTGTCCGCTTCCTCGGCCTTTTCCTTCTCCAATTGGTTGGCGGCTGCTCGGGGAGCCTCTAACTCGGCCTTGAGGCCCCCAGCCCTTTTAACTACTTCCTTGCACTCGCGGAAATGTCGGTTTCCCTCGGCAACCACTCCCTTTGCCTTTTTGACGATATCCTTCTTTGTCTTCTCGAACTCGCCGTCTTTCGCCCGGATTGTCTCCTCCACTCTGACCAGCTCCGCCAACACCTTCCGCAAGTCCAATTCCTACTCCAAAATGAGGAGTTTCTTGCGTGCCATGGCCTGGAAATAATCCAAACAAGTGAGTAGCCGACCGAGGAAGCATGAGAGAGCAAAATAATGGGGGACTTACGACAACGTCCGCACGAGTTGAGTCCAGAAATTTGTCCGCGAACGCAAGCTCAGAGACCTCCGATATCTTCCTTATCCTCCCCCTGATCTAGCTTATCAACTCGCCGCCCGCATCAAAGTCGTTGACCAAGGGTGTGTCTTTGTTATAATGGAAGTTCACCGCTCTGGATGTACCCACGGGAGGCTTCTTGGTTGGGGGAGTCCTCACATCCCAAAACGCACGGCGAGGAAGGACCTGACGTTGGACCGAGTCCCTGCGGCCTTCGCCGGCTCTTGAGCACCCTCGCCGGGCGATCTCTTCCTTTTCAATCCCGTGAACTCTCCCTACTCCCCCTCAGGAGAGTCCTTAGGAGCTGGAACCTGATCATCCCCGACGCTTTCCTGCACCAGACCAGGCGACCAATCGTCCCCGAGGCTCTCTTTGACCTCACCGGGTGATCGATTCCTAGTTGTATGTCTTCTCGGCCCCTGCCATGGATCTCAAGCTCTTGCCGCCCACTGTAATTGGGGTACGCCTTCGGAATGCTTCCCATCGTCGGCAGCCTCAATCTCTTTACTCTAGTCGCTTGACAAGGAATGTTAGATGCCTAGTCGACTACAAAAAAAAACAGCAAGGAATGTTAGATGCGCAAGAAATTTCCAATCAAGTATAGCAAGGGGATCCGAACCTTTACTGATCCTCTTTCGTAGGCGAAGAATTTGTTTCTTGTCAAACTTCCCCCACCTATGCTGGCTAACAGCGGAAATTTTCGGTACGTCCTCCCAAAATGTTTTTGGATATCTGATAGTGTTGGGATGATTAACTACAAAAGGTTATATTTAATCACAATTTAGCTCGCTCGGCGTTCGTAGTCTAATGATGCGTAGTTTCCACAAAAATGATATCCATCGTTCGGTGGCTCTTCAGACGCCGTGTTGTCAGATCTGACATAGAAGTAGTAACGCTTCCAGCACAGGGTCTTTGAAGGATGACCAATCAGGATGTGAGGTGCCAGTCGCGTTTGCACCGCGAATAAGCCGTTCGGCTTGGGTTATGTCTGCGATATTTCTTCAAACACGTGGACATACATTGATACGTCGATCTCGGCGGCTATCACCATCAGAGCCACGATAAGCCCCGTTAATTCGCTGGCTTATCATGATGTCTCGGCGGGAGCTGTACTAAGTGATCAATCGAAGTATTGGGAACCACAGCTTCGAGTCTTCACCAAAGAAAGACTAGTACACACAATGATAGCCAACCGGGGGAGACCACGGACGTTGATCGGCCTTGGGAATGATGAGTGTCACTCTGTACACCTTAAGCCCCTTAAGCAGGGAAGATACACTCTAAAGAGTTGAGCAGGTTGGGAAGATGTCTCCCCAATCTTACCCCTCAACGACCGCTCGGCAAGAGTTCTCAGGAGGCAAATCATGCAGCTGCTTAATCGTTCGGTCGCAATTATAGCGGAACAAAACTAACCGCCGACTCTCTCCCCCCCCCCACGACTTCAGGTTTGTTAACGTGCTCTTCGGCGTTCTTCATGAACACCACGGGGATGTTATGATTGTCGCCCGACACACCCTTATCCTCATTGTCTGCTGAGCAATGACTGTCCCCGTCCCCTTGGAATTGCTCCTCTGCATTGCGAACAAGCTGGATCTGATCAGCCGATAAGCCAGCTATGTCGTTCAACGCGTCTCAATGGGCCCTCATTGTGGACTCCATCAGCTTGGGGCCGAGCAACCCATCCTTCGGTGGACTTGCCTCGGTAGAAACCCTTTTTCCTTTTTCGGACCGCGAAAATCTTCTCCTGATCGGCGACATCTGATGCAACTGGCTGATACACTGTGGGAACTCGCAATCTGCAGTGGCTGACCAGAATTTCTGACCGATGACGAAGAGGAAAGATAGATAGAAAGTAAGAGAGAGAGAGTACCTGATTGCCAGAAGAAGAAATAAGGAAACAAGAGGGTGGGGGTCCTATTTATTGCAAACGGCGTGAGCTTTGAGGTCGACATAATCATTAGGCCTATTGGGCCTGAGTTTTTCTCTCTCTCTTTGCGCCGAAATTATGGTCGATTCTAATTCCCGAGGAAATCCAGCTCGGTTCGAGGTCTAAACGTGACTAGCGACCGAACGCGTGCCCAATTAAAAAAAAGGCAATAAAGAAAAGGAAGGGGCAAAGAATGTGTCGAGCGAGCGATTCGAGTCGCGATTTGGCGAGAACCAAGTCTGTTATTCTCAGGACCAATTGATCTCGTCTCGCCGCAGAAGATTGCCTCTTCTGCGAACGAGCTAGGCGGGCTTACTGTTGGGGATGAATTCTGACATTCCTCCACAAGGACCTTCCAATAACCAAACTAGATCCATCCCCTCTCTTGGGCCTGACCGAGAAAGCCCAACCGCCCAAGAGCGATCGCTCGGACCCGTAGTTAGGAGCTCCGCTCGATCGGTGGGCCGGGCGAACGAGGTATCCTCACAGGCCCAAGGCCTAATAAGCGCCAGCCTTGACTTAGGGTTTTACGACCGATCGAACCTTTGTGTATTCCCGTCGGCGCTTTTAACAAAGCACCGGTCATCGTTCTTTTCCTTAATCTCCCTATAATCACTTTTGAAACTTCATACCGATTAATAAAAACGTCTTTGAAGAACCCACAATCGAGTTTAGTTTACCTTCAATCGACCTAACCAAACTCGGATTCAACATTCAGCTTCATTGTATTATCCAAAGAAAACTGTCATACTGTGATTACCTACTTCTCTCCTATTATCTCTTCCCATTTATTGCTCTACATTTGTTTCTGGGACCAACCTATACGAAGACGTTTAAAGTTCTCCATGTTTCTTTTTTGATTAAAAGCTTTTAAATTAAACATAAACGACTACCTCTATTCCGTTCGGTAGGTCTTGCTCTGCACTTAAGTCCTCTGCACTACACAACGTTGATACAGTCAGGGCCGGCTCAAACCTTTCATAAGCCCTGGGGAAAAATTTAAAATATACCCCTAAAAATATATATGATTTACTTTGATAAAAAGTGTCATTTATCAAAATAATTCATCAAAAAAGTAAAGCAAATAACTAACATGCTCATCAAAAAAACTAACGTCGTCATTTAAAAATATCAAGAACTAATGTCATCATTAAAAAGAATAATTTGACTCAGAAACTTTTTTAATAAGAATCATATAGTTAAGATCGTATATTACAGCCATTCTTGGTAGAGTTAAACTTTGGTTATGAGACACTATTTTAGGACTTGCTCTGCACTTAGGTCCTTTGGATTGATATAATACTAAAAGTTTTCATTCAAACATAAGTATTCACGATGAATATAGGCATGCAAAATTTTGCACCCTTCAAATCTGTCTTAGTAACTAACTACGTCACTCCTATCTGACTTGCATGCTCTAACTGGATATCATTTGTCTATATACCGCCGGTTAAAATCTGTCGGTTGAGACTGCAAGGCCGAACATAAGTAACCGATAGGAAAAGTCTCCAACTCTCCAATAATGAATGAATTTCGTGTCCAAGTAATCCAAAATATTATTTTATATGAATTATATACGTGTTAATGAGCTGTATTAAGACGTTTTCAAAAAGATCTAAAAGACTAGTGGGAGCTGCCATCTATGTGGGTTCACATTATTTACAACCAACCATAACGGGAGCTGACAGGATTGATGCTTATCACTTCTTTTTTTTGGCGGCACCAATTCAACATTAAAAAAAATAAAAAATTATTCGGAAATACAACGTAATTTAATATCAGTATGAATAATATATATGTGATACACCGAGTTAACTCAGCTGAAATGGTTTGTAATATCATAACACTTGTTCAAACCATACGAGCCAAGACAACATGTCTTTCAACAAAGTAAAAACCCATATGAGTATTTGACAAAAATTCATCAATATGAACCGAAGTTACAAAGAAGAAAAAAGAAAAGAGGAGAGAGCATTTCGATAAAATCTCAGTAAAAAGCTCTAGGAGTCCCAAAATCATCCATCAACTATCACCATACAACATAACAAAAACCTTAGCTTGAACATACAGTAAAGCAAGAGTAAAACCAAGAAACGAGGAAAATCTTCGAAGGTGCCAACATGAGATCCCACCATCTCACGCAGTTTCCGCTCACGTTTTTTACATGAGAGCTCACCACCTCAATCTGTAACTTCCTTGAATCGTTCTAAGCTGGACAAATCCGGTTGGCCCGATGGTGCCACAATAATAGATCGCCGGAACGGATCAACCAAGATTCCAAAAAGAATTCAGTCCTTTAGCCAATCCATTCCGGATCACTACTAACTCGAGACTATAGCCTAAGACTTTTCAGCCCGTACCACGGTCACTAGTTGTGTCAACCCGGTCAAGGTTTATATCTTTAAAGTTCAACAATGAATATAAACCATCCATTTTATTAATAGTAGGCGGAAACAACATTTCAAAATATTCATAGTTTGTGCAAAGCCTAGAGCCAAAAGAAAATAAGTATGCATATATTCAAAACTACAATATTTGCATATGCCACCAAAACAATGCTGGCGTCCTACTGTTTTGCGTTCCCTCTAAAGTTCCCACCTACTGGTTACTTGCATGGAAAAGGGGTATGAGTAATCTAATATTACTCAGTGAATTATGAACCCTTTAATCAACAATAATCCCCCAAAACCATGCCCACACAAACAACACACAACAACAATATAATCATGCATGCAACTAAACAATGCGAAAGCGATAAAACAAAGCATGCATTCAATCTCAATGCGGAGACTCATCTCGACGCGTAGGACCAAGACAACCATATGTCTTGTCCAATTCAACACACTCTAGATTCAAACTCAGACCCTAGAACAACATATAACATTCATGGATCCCTAAAAACAAACACACTGGCCATAGCGTTCTTTCACGGTATCACGCTGTGCCAGAAGGTCAAGTCGTAGCGTTCCTTCACGGTATCACGCTAGACCCCAACTATCGAATCCCAGTGTTCCTTCACAGTATCACGCTAGACTACCCAGTTGTAGCGTTCCTTCACAGTATCATGATAGACACTCTAGTCGTAGCGTTTTTTCACAGTATCATGCTAGACCATCTCGTCGTAGCATTCCTTCATGGTATCATGCTAGACTACCCACAACACACACCCATTACTACTCCTATTCAACACATGAATGGACGACTTGACACTCACTACCCCTAGTCTTAGCTAATCAACATAGTTACACTAGACTACGACACAACAACATGCAATCGTTACATGCAACACAACAACCAACTATACAAGCATGCAACATAACATCTACTCTACACATGCAACCTAACAATAAACATCTATACAATCAATCAAGTAACAAGAAAAATCAATCACACAATCAAACAATCATACAAACGCATGGGGTCTACCACACAGCCATGCGTTTTACACATAAACCGCTTCTCAGTTTACACATAAATCGCTTCTCAATTTAGTTTCAAGACCCGTCTAGTCTAAGCTGTTTTCCTGCATCAAAAAGGTTAGTAAACACACACAAACGATTTTATGGAACCCACCTAACTCTTGAACTAAGCCTGACTCGACTTTATCCCAGCTTCCCAAGATATCCAAATGACTTACGCTTCCCTCCCGAAAACTCTCGAAAACTAATCTAAAGAACAAATTCTCTCACTAAAACTCTCTCTCTCTCTCTCTCTCTAAGGTTATTCACGGTTTGGGATGAGAAAATATGAAGGGTAATGATTGGTATTTATAGTCAAGGGTGCTGTCTGCATGGATGAGCAAGGTGGCACCTCCACATTCATTTTGATGACAAATGGAACTTATGGTGACAAATGGCTGAAAAATTCTCTCAATCAAGCAAGTGTCCACCTTCTAGAATAATTGCTGATATTGTGACATGTATCCAGCCTTTAGAATGTCCTTGCAGAGATGACATGTGACATCCACCTTCGGCCAATCAGAAATCGACATGTAGTTCTCTTTTCCTGCGATCAATGAAAATGCGCCACATCATCAAGACCACTACTGACCAATAAATTCTTATCACGTCATCAACTTCCAAAAATATTCATCTGACTGTAGTCTCACTAGAAAACCATTCCACAATGCTCCGATCCCGCTTTATTGCACAAAACTCGCTTATCGGCTGATCGTTATCGGTTTGGCTGAAAAATACAGAATTTTGACCAACTCTTATTTTTTCCTGAGCCAACTTGGTTTTCTCTCAACCATATGCCCTCTACTGACATCTTGAGTTGTCTAGACAAATATCTTCACAACTTACACATCTTCAAAATCTTGCCTCGGTCCTCGTCGACCTTCAATTTATATGCATTGACCAAAACACGATCTGCGCGTTCCAAATGAAATATGCATCAACTGAACCTCCATGTTTCTGCTTTGCGAGTTTTTTTCTCCAAGTGTTGATGATTCTTTAATAGATGACTTTTTGTTGACTTCAGACTCAAGATCAGAGTTATTACACAGTCAATCCCCGTGAGTTCAGCTTTTTTATTTTGTCACCCACCTAGGGGGGGGTCTCGTGTGATCCGCCCCACTACATTCTCAAATCTACACATAAACACACAGCATAACCGCTTCAGCAATGAATCATGTCACCTTAACCGGTCTCTGGATAATCCAACAAAAAATGATGCAACTCTTGAGAAGTATTCACTATGGTACATCGCATCAACACACATATACCTTTAGCCTTTACCTACACACATCATAAACCCATGTAATACAAATGACGTGGTGTATATTTTGTTCTAGCAGGGTAATGAATATCCTAAACAATCTACTGTCAAATTAACCATAATTTTAACACACTCTATAATACTCTTGTCAAAAGAGATCAAGTGTAGTACTTAGGGATCGAATCCACATAGAGCAAAAGCACATAATAGATTTCTTATTTCTAAAAACTAAGCTAGGTGAATATATATATTAGTAATGAATAACCAGATTTAGGAAATGTTCTCTGTCAAGAATTAGGATGCAACATAGAAATATGCTACTAATGCAAATATGGAAATATTCTAAATATAAATATAAATATAAATATGCTAGATCTAGGGTTTCAAGCTTTATGAATTATAATGGATAGGAAGCACATAAATGTAAATATTCTAGAACTCAAATATTAACTATTCTGACTCTTTTAACTCTAACTCTCGTATGCGAGCAAAAGGAATAACCATCGATCGACGGCTAAGGCCTGATGTCGATCGACGGTGAAATCGGAAGGAAGTATGGACGAGATTTGATAAGTCCACCATAATTATTAGACCAGCTCTCTCATGTATCAAACAACCTAGTTCAACAGAATCTATTCTGGCACAGAACCTACTCTCGTAGTTGTCCATGTCCTATCATCGAGATCCTAGTTAGCTACTCTAAAATACAAGCATTAAGAACAACTCAATTGATGGATATTAACTTAACCTATAAATACTATTTTTGGGTTAATCCATAGATGCTATCATTCAACCCTAAATCTAATTAGTAACTACTCAAGCATGATCTTTGTCACAGAAATCATAGATGAATAGAATATATATGATATAAAATATAAAAATCAAAGGAGTCCCGGGAGGACTCTGAAGGAGTCTCTCCTTTCTCTCCTAATACAAAATGAATCTAAAATTCTATGTCTAAAACTCTCCCTTTTTCTATGTCTCTGTCAAGACATAAATATAAAACCCTAATTCTAGGTGAAAAATCGTCCAAGGTATTTTCGTCTTTCTGTCTTGGGCTTTGATCATCAATCGATGGCAAGTTTTCTGTATAGATCGCTCTCGAGCTTAGATCATCGGTGGACGCCTAGTGTGATCCATCGATCGATGGCTTTGTCGACTCCCTAGATGATCAGCTACGGATTCTTCTCTTCTAAATGCTCCAAAAGGACACATGGGTTCTTACCTCTGCAAATATCTGAACAACTAGGTACAAAGTCCTCTTTGATCCCTTTCTTCCCTCCTTTTCTCTCGTCTCTGAATCTTTTTAGATCTCTTCTTTTTATTATTTTTCTCTTTTTCTTTTTCTTTTTGGGCAAAGTTGTAGGCGAATAATGGGGTCATAGGTAATTTACCTACCCCTCGCTTCCAGCAATGTGTAATCATTCCTTTGATTTAGAATAATAGGGTCATAAGTAATGTACTTACCCCTCTGCATCTTGGGAAATCATCTCAATCTTTTAAACTTTTAAGTAGATGCTGAAGAGAGAGAGAAAAGGGAACCAAATGTGCAATGACTTGCCTACAGATTTGCAGAAGGAACCCGATCTAGTGTATACCAAGCCCCAAAAAAGCTGATAATGTCATGATTAGAGTTGAAAATCAGCTTCGGTTCTTTCAAACTTTCTAAGTAAGTTTGATATAGTGGCAAGATGATCCACTTTAGTATCTCTAGTAATCTCTGCAAATAACCTTCTAAGAATGGTGCTAAAGTATGGTTAGTCAATAAATTTTTGATCATAATTCCTTTTTGACTCAATAAAACTTTTTGAAAAACTTATATATAAATATAGCAAATAAAACTCAAATCAAATAAAATAGCGTTAGCGAACCTCCCCCAACTTAAATTACTCTCTCTCCAGCGTAATCCGCCCCGGTTTGGTTAGGAAAAATTTAAATCATAAGTAATAGTTTAAGTAGGAAACTCGATACCAGACTCTGTAATGAGTGTCGATCGATGCAGGGTATGCTATGTCGATGGATGGTCGCGATCTACTATCGACTGATGGTGATTCTGTGGTGTCGATCGATGTCTAGCATGTAAGTTCCATCTTTTTTTTTTAATCTCAAAAATAGAAAACAATATTAGTAAACCTCTCCCAAACTTAAACAATACTATCATGAGTGTTATGTAGTCCGAGATTGGTGAGGAAAATAAATTTGATAAAGGAAAATGGTATACTTGCCTGCTGATGGTGACCGTCGATCAACATAGTTAAGTGGCGATCGATCGATGCAGGGGATACTCCGTCGATTGACAATGACCAAGTATCGATCGATGCTCTGTGCAGACTCATATTCCTTTTTCATAAAAACCTGTAATAATATAGTAAAATCCAAAATTAGACTAATGTAATCAAGAAAATAGTATATTATCCAGATCTTGCTTCATCTCATCCATGCGTGTAGTCATATTGGTAAGGTATCTGTCTATAGGATAGTAGACATCATCAAGCCTTGTGTAGAATTCATCCAGTGACATCTCTTGAGCTTTGTAGACTTCACGCACAATATCATCAATTTATGTTCTGTTGTATGTCCTCTGATCTTCCATGGGCATACTGATCCTTGCTGCATGTTACTGTACACATATGTAGCTCTGCTCAAACATAGTAGCTCTCTTTAGAAGTGCTCTGATGTCTTCAGCTTGCACATTCACTACCCTTCCATCTGTAGCTCGTGCATTACCATTCTCATCTATGTAGATGCCATACTCATCTTTCTTTTCCTAATGGAAAATTCTTCTGCCTTTAGCATCATAAGCTCTCGTTCCATGCTCGAGACAGCCATCGATCGATGCTGGGTGTATCCTGTCGATCGATGCTGAACTCTCCGGATAGTAGGCAGTTGAAGTGCGAAGTTTGTGGTACTTCGAAATCGTATCGTCGATCGATGCGTTATGTCTGCTGTCAATCGATCTGAGACGTGGAGGCGTGTAGGGAATACTGCAAATCTTCTTGCTCTTCTGCTTCTATATGTCGATCGACGCTGAATGGGGTGCGTTGATCGATGCGCGTCTCTCCACTTTCGCAGCTGGCATCATCTGATAGAACATCATGATATTCAATCAGCTCTCCGTCGATCGGTGGTGTATGGTAACCGTCAACCGATGCTTGATTACCAAGTATTTGTCCAAACAGATCTTCATCTTTGTTGGCAAGTTTGGACTCGTCTTTTTGGTCAGTATCGATCGATGGCGTATGGTTGCCGTCGATCGATGTCGATTTCCCGAATTCATGGGAAATTTTGAAAACACCAGCCTCTTCCAGTGTGGTACCACGGTACTCGATTTGCTCCTCCTCTTGTAATCTTTGTCATACTCGAGGTAGGCTGGGGTGTAATTGCCATCTGCATGGCAGGTGTTGCTTGTTTCTGGGGTGAGGTCGTCGTTCGATAACAAAGGGTGGGTGTCGGCCGATTGCTGAGTAGCAAACGCGTTGATCGGTATTGTGGGTTGGGTGTCGATCGATGCTCCATCCTCAGACTCCTCGTTGAACTCATAATTGCAGAAGCATATGGCTACAAGCTCTGCATCATTAGACAACTCAATGAGGGCAGGTTTATTCTTATAAACTACATAGTTAATATTAGGATCAATCAAGGAGAGGTACAACCTGTTAGTTTTCATGTCACTAATAGCTTCCACGGTAGCCATGAATGCATTTCTAGGTAGTAGTGAAGAGTTCCAATTGATCTGGATATCCAAGACATGGAAGTCTATAGGGACTAAGACGTTTTGAATCTGCAGGTGGACATCTCTACAAATACCTCCTGAATCCACTCTGGAGAAATCCACAAAAACAAATGAATCACTGGAAGGTTTCACTCTCAGGTTTAGCTTTTCTGCCATAGCTTTGGGTGTGATGCTCACTGATGATCCAATATCACAAAGGGCATTGGAAAACTCGTGCCCTCTAATCAAACATGGAATTATGAACTTCCCAGGATCACTTTTCTTCTTCAGAATGATACTCTGCTCTGGAGTTGTCACATTCATGGCCTTTGGTAGATGAAAAACATGTTTTGTTGCAGGAAACCATCGATCGATTATACAGTATCGACGTCGATCAATGGTTGAGGGTTTCCTTAATACTGTTAACTACATGGGTGCCGTCGATCGATGCTCCTTGACATGTGTCGATCGATGCATGTGCGACTTGTCGGACAAACATGAATTTTTCACACGGGAATCTTTCTCTAACAGCCTTTCTCTCTTAACTTCTACCCAAAAATCATCAGCAGTCAATGCATTGACGTGGTGACTATGTCCAAACTCTATTTTCTCCTTGATCAGACTCTCATGTCTCATAATAGTTTTACTTGTCTGCATCACCTGATTCTCTAGCTTCTACACATGGGTGTTGAGATTTTCGAACTTGGTGTTGAGGTTGAGGTACAGGCCATCTATCTTTCCATTGAAGTCCACTATCATCTTCTGTTGTCCCTCCAAAACTCTGTCAACCATTTCTTCAATCTTGCTTCCTTGAGCTTCAGGAGGAGGGTTCTGGTAGTAGGAGGACTCATAGGTTATGTTGTTGATGAAGGGCCTTCGATGTGAATTCTGATTAAACTTGCTCCTTTGACAATTCCCATAGGAGTTTCAGGAAAGTATGCGATTAAACAAATTAACTTTAAATAAGGAAAATATGTTTAGGCTTCGGGCAGTAAATTTTGGCTTCAGCCGTGACTGACCTACATAGTCGTTTGGCTTCAGACCGTTGGCTTTGGGCCGTATAAAGGATTGATGGATTGAGTGGCTTTGGGCCGTGAATGATGGCTTTGGGGCAAGAATTGGCCTCGGTAACCTTCAGAGTCAAGACTGAGATGAAATGGGTAAGAGAATATAAAGGGGGTAAAAATGATTAAGTAAATATAAATTACTATCTAAATGGTTATGCATAAGATGGAGTGAAATATGGATAGTAACAAATCCTTGGTGATTCCAGTTACACTCAAAGGAGGGGTAAGTACTTCTCGTGGTCTCGTGTGATCAAGACAGCTTTGGGGAGAAAGGGTTTACGGAGCCACATTACTGATAGTGAAGCTCCAAAACCAGTCGCTCAAGAAGAAGACAAGGAGATTTTCTTGGCTGAAGAGAGGAAATGAGAATAAGAAGACCTGATGGTCTTGTCTATCCTCCAAAGGTCGCTTAAAGCTTCACCCTTGGAGGCTTATTCTCACTGTTAGAAGGCAAAAGACTTATGGATCATGCTCCAGAAGTTCTATAGAAACATATCAAACTTGAGTCGTGTGTTTAAGGTAAAGAGGGCCATCAATGACTTGGTTCAAGAAGATATGGAGTTGTGTATGACCAATTCATTTACATTCAAAGCACTTGATGTCTCTTCTTCTCACAGTGGGACACTCGATCTCGTAGTGCCCTGTCTTTGCACTCATGATACTACACATCTGATTTCATGTCTGCTTTTTTGTTTCCGAAGGGCTTGGTTTTGTATGAAAATGTAAGCTGTCCCTTTAGTCGCGTTTTAGGCCCCATGGGCCGTTTTGCCAACTTTGAGCGTTTTTATGTTTTCGCCAAAAGATCAGTTTCGATACGAGGTTGATTTCAACAGGAGTTCAAACTTATCGCATAGCTTACGCAACTTTTAGAGTTAAGCCAACCTTTGTCATTTTACACGATCGGTTTGAACTTCATACGAAAAACGAGTCTTCGCATTTTTTATCGTAAAGTTTCAATGGTAACTCCGATCGACACGAAACAAATAGCATTTTATCAAGTTTCGAGAGAGGATCTAGAGGGAGTGATCCAGGTCGCCATATGGCGACCTAGACTCGCACAGTCCGGGTTGCCATATGGTGACCTAGGCTCGCACAGACCGGGTCACTATATGGCGACCTCAGCTCCCCAATCCTGGGTCACAATTTGGCGACCTGTGCCTCCTCTTCGTATTCCTCTTTGATTCGCGATCAAAATGCTCTTTGTTTCATCTTAATCGGAGTTCCGTTGAGACTTTACGATATAAACATGTAAGACTCGACAAACAACTTCTAGCTCGACGAGTACAGCCCCCTGGTCGCCATATGGCGACCTGGATCTCTCCCTTTAGCTCTTCTCTCGAAACTTGATAAAATGCTATTTGTTTTGTCTCGATCGGAGTTACCGTTGGAACTTTATGATAAAAAACAGGAAGACTCGTTTTTCGTATGAAGTTCAAACCGATTGTGTAAAACGGCAAAGGTTGGCTTAACTCCAAAAGTTGCGTAAGCTATGCGAGAAGTTTGAACTCATGTGGAAATCAACGTCGTATCAAAACTGATCTTTCAGAGAAAACATAAAAACGCTCAGATTCGGCAAAACGGCCCGTGAGGCCTAAAACGCAACTAAAGTGACCGCTTACATTTTCATACGAAACCAAGCCCATTGGTTTTACGACGGTCTTCTTGTTATTCATATAAAGATAAATATTGAGAAATCAGAAGATAAATGCAAAGTGTCTGAAGATAACAATGAAGATCGAGAGGAAAAGGGAATATTCTCAAAGTGATAAACTCGACCAGGGGCAGAAAAGGAAGCGCAAAACCGCCTTGAGGACAAGTATATAAGAGAAGGTGACGCTAGAGACAAAGATATAGAACTTTTAGCATTCATAGCCACTTAGAGCAATAGGCTTAGGTTACTAGAACTAGGATCTCTCCAACAGCTCTTGTGGCCAAGGCTCTTTCTTACTTGTAAATGCTTAAACACAAACTCAGAATAAGATCCGTTTTACTCTTCTTTTACTATATTCAAATTCTTTGCTATTTCGTTTGTTCTCATTGTTTGATTGTCTCACATTTGGTTTAAAGCAGACTATCCAGGATCTCTTGGGAAATTGAGGGTTTCCTGACTTCCTAAACTTTACAAAAATCGACAGTGGGAATTTCGGTTCCCACAGTAATGTACCTACCCCTCTGCATCTCGGGAAGTCATCTTAATCTTTTACGCTTTTAAGTAGATGCTGAAGACAGAGAGAGAAGGGAACCAAAGGTGAATTGACTTGTACCTACAGACTTTCAGAAGGAATATGATCCAGTGTATACCAAGCCCCAAAGCAAGCAAATAGTGTCAGGATTAGAGTTGGAAATCAGCTTTGATTCCTTCAAACTTTCTGAGCAAGTGTGATATAGTGGCAGGATGATCCACTTTGGTATCTCTAGTAATGTCTGCAAACAACCTTCTAAGAATGGTGCTAAAGTTTGGATAGTCAATAATAAGTCTTGGTCATAGTCCCCTTCTTGACTCAATAAAACTTTGTGAAAAACTTATATATATAACAAATAAAACTCAAAACAAATCTAATAGCGTTAGCGAACCTCCCAAACATAAATTACACTGTCTCCAGTGTAATATGTCCCGGATTGGTTAGGAAAATTAAATCATAAGTAAATATCTTAAGTAGAAAACTCAATACCTCTCTCTGTAAGAGAGTGTCGATCGATGGTAGGCAAGTGAGGTCCATCGATGTTTGCGATCCATTGTCGACCGATGGTGCCTCTATGGTGTCGATTGATGTTTCACCTGCAAGACTCAAAATAAAACACAATATTAGTAATTCTCCCCTAAACTTAAACAACATTATCTCCAGTGTTATAAAGTCTGAGATTGGTGAAGAAAATAAACCATAAGGACAAAATTTAATCAAGAAAATTGGTATACCTGCTTGCTGAGTGTTACCGTCCATCGACACAGTTAAGTCAGGGTTACTCCGTTGATCTATGCTAGCCAGTCATTGACCAATGCTTGTGCAAACTCATGTTCCTTGATCTGCCTGCTGATGGTGACCGTTGATCGACACAATTAAGTGGCAATCGATCGATACTAGGGTTACACCGTCAATCAACAATAATCAAGTGTCCGTCGATACTCTATGGAGACTATCTTCCTTCTTCTTTAAAAAGCTGTAATAATATAATAAAATCCGAAATAGACTAATATAATAAAAATAATTAAAACTTACTAAACAGTGGGTTGCCTCCCACTTAGCGCTTGGTGGTAGTCTTAAGCTCGACGTTGTGAACTCTCTGACTAGTATGGAGGTGGATCAACACTTGGAAAACAAGTGTCTACATCTCTCTACTCTTCTGAAACCATGTACCAATGAAGCTCCTCATTGCCTCATCTCTTCTGGTTTTCTCATTTTTAATAACCTACATTGAATGCATTCTCCTTTGTAGGTTCTCAATACTGTGTTGTAGCATTCTAAGTCTTGCAGCTGTAGTCTTTGATATATCTTCCAACCGTTGAGATATATCTGCCTTCATTAGGCTCTGAGAAAAAGCAATCTCATCGAACCTATCTTCCAATTGTGTTTATGCTGATGTCTTCTGTTTGTTGGCTTCAGTGTCGATCGATGGTCGTAGGGTGCCGTAAATCGATGCTCGGTTATCTGGCCTAATCGCATGATGTCTTTGTATAGTATCCAAATCTTGCTTCATCTAAACCATGCGGGTAGTCAAACCGGTGGGGGCAGTTGTCTATAGGATAGAAGACATCATCAACCCTCTTGTAGAAATCATCTAGTGACATCTCTTGAGCTTTGTAGATCTCATGCACAATATCATTAATCTCTGCTCTGCTGTATGTCCTTTGATTCTCCATAGACATACTGATCTTTGCTGCATGTTCTGGTAAACATATGTGGCTCTGCTCAAACATAGTAGCTCTCTCTAGAACTGATATGATGTCGTCAGCTTGCACATTTACTACTCTTCTGTTTGTGGCTCGTGCATCACCATTCTCATCTCTGTATATGCCATACTCATCATTCTTTTCCCAATGGAAAATTCTTATGCCCTTAGCATCAAAGGCTCTCACACTTGCTCAATACAGCCGTCGATCGATGCTGGGTTGATCCCGTCGATCGATGCTCGTTTCTCTGGATTATTGGCAGTGGAAGTACGCAGTTCGTGTACCTTTGGAGGGGTGCTGTCGATTGATTGATCTAGGATTTTGAGAAGTGTATGGAATATTACGGATCGGGATGTTCTTCTACTTCTCAATGTCGATCGACGCTGTAAGAGCTGCATAGGTCGATGGTTGTTGCTGTTGTCCAAATAATTTATCCGATCTAGTTGTCACAATAAGGGCATCTGCTACATCCTCCTTGGATATATATATGTAGGATTCTCCCATAAAGATTTTGTGCATGTCCCTCTGGGTCTCGAAAAATTCTGAACTCATCTGGTCGTAGATAATCACATGTCTTCTCTTGTTCTACAGCTGAATCTAGTTTGGACTTTGCTTCTTGGTCAGTATAAATCGATGACGAATGGTTGCCGTTGATCGATGTCGATTTCCCGAGTTGATGGGAAACTTGAAAAACACCAGCCTCTTCTATAGCAATACCACGGTACTCGATTAGCTCTTCTTTTCTGTAATCTTCGTTCTACTCGAGGTAGGCTGGGGTGTAACTGCCATATGTGTGGCAGGTGTTGGTCGGTTCTGGAGTAGGTGTGTCGATCGATAACAAAGGGTGGGCATCGACAGATTGCTGAACAGCAAACACGTCGAACGATGCTCTGGGTTGGGTGTCGATCGATGCTCCATATTCAGACTCTTCATTGAAGTCATAATCCACAGAAGCATGTGGCCACAAGCTATGCATCATTACACAACTTTTTGAGGGAAGGTTTATTCTTATAGATTTCATAATTAACATTAGGATCAATCAAGGAAAGGCATAACATGTTAGTCTTTATGTCGCAGATAGCTCCCACTGTAGCCATAAATGCTCTCCCAAGTAACAGTGAACATTTCCAATTGATCTGGATATCCATTACATGGAAGTCTATCGGGACTAGGACATTCTGAATCTGCAGTAGGACATCTTTTACTATCCCTCTTGAGTTCACTTTTTAGCAGTCCACAAATGTGAAGGAATCATTGGAGGGTTCAACTTTCAGGTTAAGCTCCTCTGCCACAGTTTTTGGCATGATGCTTATTGATGATCCTCACAGAGGCCACTGGGGTATATGTTGCCTTTGATCAAATATGGCACCACAAACTTCTCAGGGTCACTTTTCTCCTTCAAACAAGTCCTATGTTTCATCTTTTCTCTGAGATGATTGAATATGATCTCTATATCCTCTTTTCTGTCCCTTGTTTCCCTGAAGAACATCCACAACTTGTGTGTATAATAAGCTTCATCAAAAGAGATGTCTAAAGGAATGTTGGAGACTCTTTCAACAAAGGTAGCCATCTCTTTTTCATTGGCTTCTCTACGTTGATGTTTGGGGATCTTTTGCTTCCTCTTGGAATGTCCTTCATTTTCTCTATCAAGATCCATAGATTCAGACATGTAAGTATTATGTGTTGAACCTGTCATGGTTGGACGCACAATCAAATTTGCATTGATGCTTGGTAGTCAGACTGTCTTTCTCTTATGTCGATCGATGCTCATGTCGCATGGTCGATCGATTCCTCCATCCCTCTGTTGGTTGGTTGTCTTGTGTCTGTCTCGATCGACGTTAGTCGATTCACACAAAGCTGCTGATACTACAGGAGCTGTTGTCGATCGATGCTCATTACTCGGTGTCGATCGACACAAATTCAAACTGTCGAATGACACAGAACTTTTCACACAAAAATCTCCCTCTTGGAGCCTTTCTCTCTTAAACTCCTGCCAAAAATCATCATCAATCAGTGCAATTGTGTGGTGCTTCTGTCCATTCTCCTTGATTCTTTAACCTGCTGCATTACACAGATGACCCTTGAGGTCATGCAGGCTTCATTATCATCCCTAACCAATATTAAAGTCACAACCATCTGAACTCGTCTGCTTCCGTCGATCGATGCGGGTAAGTTGATGTCGACTGATGTTATGTGATCAATGTTGGTCAATGGTAGAGTTTTGATGTTGGTCGGTACGGTCCATGAAGAAGTGTTGATCAACGCGGTACAGTTGCTGTCGAACGATGCTTGTCGTCTTTCTTTGCGGATCGTAATTTCAAGTCTTTAAGGGTCAGAGAATGCTAGTTTTTGTTCTTTATTGCTCCTAGTGCTTCTTTGCATAACCTGAAAACAAAGGAAAAGTGAAAACAAAGGAAAAGAAAAGAAAAATTAGTAACTTAAAAAGTAGTAACAAACCTAGATTAAATCCTAAAAATTAAATCTAATGACGATCAATGCTCTCCGGCAACGGCGCCAAATTTGACATGCGTGTGTTTATAGTTCAAGCAGAGTATAAATATCCTAAACAATTAACTATCAAATCAACCCAAATCTTAACACATAAAATAATACTCTTGCCAAGAGATATCATGTGTAATACTTAGGGATCGAATCAACAAAGAGCAATGGCACACAATAGATTTCTTATTTCTAAAGACTAAGCTAGGTAAATATATATATATTGGTTGTGAATCAATCAATTAAGGAAATATTCATTATCAAGAGGTAGAGATGCAATATGGAAATATGTTTCTAATGCAGATATGCTAATGATGTAAATATGAAAATATGCTATTAATTAACTAGATGTAAATGTAAATGTAAATATGCTAGATCTAGGGTTTCAAGCATAATGAATTATAGGGAATAGGAACCACAAAAATGTAAATATACTAGAACTCAAATGTTAACTATTCTAACCCTTTTAACTCCAACCCTTGTATGCGAGCAAAAGGAAAGACCATTGATCGACGACTAAGGCCTGATATTGATAAATTGTGAAAATCATAAGGAAGTGTGGTCAAGATTTGATAAGTCCACCAGACTTATTAGACCAGCTCTCGTATGCGCCTAACAGCATAGTTCAACATAATCTATTCTGGCACATACCTACTCTCGTAGTTGTTCATGTCCAATCATCAAGATCCCAGTTAGCTACTCTAGAATGCAAGCATTAAGCACAACTCAATTGATGGATATTTACTTAACCTAGCAATCCAACTTTTGGGCTAATCCATGATTGCTATCATTCACCCCTAAATCTAATGTATAACTACTCAAACACGATCTTTGTCACATAAATCATAGATATGAATAGAAAATAAAAAACAAAGGAGTTCCATGAGGACTCTGAAGGAGTCCCTCCTTTCTCTCCTAACCCTAATACAATAAAATAATATAATGCAATGTAATATGTTGTGTTGTTTTTGTGTTGTGTCTATGTCTTCTCAAGATATAAATATAAAACCCTAAATTTAGGTCAAAACTCATCCAAGGCATTTTCGTCATTCTGACTTGGGCTTGAAATATGCTCTCTGCGAGTCGGTCGTCGATCGATGGCAAATGTGCATCATCGATCGACCTTGGTCTTTAATCATCGGTCGACTCCAAGTATGTGTCGTCGATCGATGGCTTCTTCGACTCCTTAAGTGATCAGCTACTGATTCTTCTCCTCTAAATGCTCCAATAGCTCCAAGTATCTCATATATCTCCAAAACGTTCTTGGACCTGTAAATACTCTAAAACATAGCCTAGACACACATAATAGACCCTAAATAGAGCCTATAACATGGCTTAATACTGGTAATAAATAGGCTATATCAGTCCTAGGTTACGAGCACAGGGTGCCCCTTAGCGTTGATCATTTCGACGCCCTTTTGAAGTCAGTGGCCGTGATGGGTGGGATATATTGCCTTGCACCTTGCACCCACATGTCGATCATAAGGGAGACAATCTTAAATGGTCATGCTTGGGAGAAGTGTTCCTTTTTTCCGTATTAGTAGTGTGTCGGTCGAAGAGAGCTGCATTCCTGATTTTCACAGTGAATGGGGCCGTTATAGTACTGACTGGATATGCTTTTTTTTTTTTTTTTGTTCCGATGATATCTAACTTTCTCGTCCTTTGTTTTTGCAGAGACCTACCCTTTACATCTTTTCATGGATGATGTGATTTCTGTGAGGGATCTTCTTCGGACCGGCTCATTCTTTTGGACTTCTTTCATTCTAAAACAAGTTCGTGACGAGGGACATTCCGAAGTGGTCGTGATTTCATCTCGAAGTGGTTGTGGAAGAAGGATCCAAACCGACAATGGATTAGTTCGTGACGAGGGATATTCTGGTGTCTCGAGGGAACGCAGGGCCTTCCAAGGAAAAGGGTCGAGCTAGGCGACCTCGAATTCCCTTCGGATGACTTCTCCTTGCCTGGATGGCCTTCCAACTTTGCTCTGGGTGATGGGAGTGGCACTAGCGATTTTTCCTTGCCGGATTGTAACTTTGACGATCTTTTCAAGGATCTTCCGTCTGAGTCCGACCTTCCTCCTTCCGTGGATGGCCAGGAGAGGTCGAAAGCCTTTACAGAGGGTTCCATGATGGTCAATGCGGTTAGTAACTCGAGCTTTGCTCGTTTCTACCATATATTCTTTTACATGTTTACTTAGCTTTGAACCTATACAGGGAATGATATAATTCAACTCGGCACTCGAGGTGCACTACCGGGATGCGAGCATCTGCCGTTTCAAGGCTGAGAGAGCAGAAAACGAGGTTGCTCTTCTCCGAGAACAGGCTTTCGCTCAAAATGAGGATCTGGAGAGGAAGCATGCTAAGGATCTTCGTCGTGCGGAGAGGCGAGGGAAACGTGAGGTTGCTGCGGTGATCGCGGGTCGTTCTGCTTAGTTCAAGGCTGAGTTCGGAAAGCTTAGGGGAGACCAAGAGCCCAAGAGCCATGGAGTCGTTGGTGCCTTGTCGCGGACAAGGGCCGAAGACTATGTTTTCCAGGCCGAGATGGATATGATGTCCAGCTATATGTGCAAGTACGAAGGCGCTGATGCTCTGGTCTCTCCTCTTGGGAGAAGGTGCTGGATATTGGGATCCTATCCCAGTTTCCCTTGATACGGAGGAGGCTACGAGTGGGGTTGCCGACAAGGGAGTCAATGTGAATCAATCGTTTGGCACATTTGGTCGTTTCATGTCGGGAAATTTTGAACTTTACGCTAGAACGATCCATTTGTGGTTGTTTTTATGCGTAGTTGTGTCAGGCCGAATGCGGCCGTTTTTAGGTTTATGCTTACGCCAAATGTGGCCGTTTTTTTAGCTGGGACTGGCCATACGTGGCTTTGAATCCCTTCCTTTGATGGCTTATATATTAAAAACGCTTTGTATTTTAGAAGAGTTTGGAGAATTTATGATTTTGATTTTTGTTTAGAGGGAAGAATGTGAGTCGTCATCTCCCATCTAACTCATCTTTGCGTATCGTTCTATTCGTTGCTTGTTTTAGATGTGCGGAAAACTTCCGTGAACGCTTAGATGTGAACAAAGAGACATGCTTTCAGGATCTCATATCTTTCGATACTCAAGCCTTGAGACGTTAGAAACCAGTGTGATGGGTTTAGGGCAAGACCTAGGTTTAATTTTGACTAAGGCTGTGCGATGACTAATCGGCTTTTGTTTTGCGTGTTGCGATTTCAACCTGATTCTGTACCGCTTTAAAGTCCGCGATATGTTCTCGGCTTATACGACTTGTGTGGTCAGAATCGAGCATCTCTCGAAGAACAATTTTTAAGTCTCCTGGAAGTGCTGACCAAAATTTCAGATTTTATGTGCGCAATTATCCTAGTCGGATGTATGAGAACCGTTCGTGAGAAAGCTTAGATGCGTCTGTTTAGGACGGCTAATGTACTCGTTGTGGCCAATCGGCGAGTAAGGTGTAAGAGTGAGTGCTCATTTATGATTTTAGTCACGGACGGACTGTCCTCTAGCTTCTCCCTTGCTTCTTCTTTTCGTTGATAGGCCTTGATCGATGAGACTGTGTTGCCACAGAACTGTGATCCTCCGATGATCATGTTAATCTTGCGACGGTTGCTGTTGTTTCCCTTCTCATCCTGCCCCCTTCCGCGTTTATCTCCCGAAGAGTTTTTGGTCTGGGGAGGTTTGTCATTTTCTGGAGGACGATCAAAGTCACAGATGAGGTCCTTGATGCTTGTTACCCCAGAGAGTTCCCCTGCGACTAGTTTCGCTGCCAATCTTGCCCCGAGAACTTTGCAGTTAACGGTCGAGTGGGCACGAGTTTGATGGAAGTCGCAGAAGACACTCTCATCGTAATTGGAGTTTCGGGTCCACGTGTTGCCCAAAGTTCGTCCCTGCTCAGAGCCAGAGTTGATGGTGTAGTTGTGCGCCCCCTCGGTTTCTTCTCCCTCTCGATGAGCAGTTTTCTTCTTTTTCGACTTCTGATCTGAAGCCGAATCTCTCAAAGAAATTTTCATTGGTTTGTGCTTTTGAGACAGCACCTTGGTCTCTTCCTCGATCATGCTGTAGTATGTGGCCTTGTGTAACGCGTCCTGAATTGTACGCGGGTTTTCAAGGGTGATTCACTTTCTGTACTTTGATTTGTACCAGAGCGTCTTTCGAAACGCGTCCATTGCTACTTTATCGCTGATCCCGCTGACTCTCGCCATAACGAGTTTGAATCGGTTGATAAAGTCGCAGAGTGATTCGTCTTCCCTTTGAGACAGGCTCCATAGGTCGACTTCGGAAGTTTCTCGATTGATAAACATCGAGTACTGCTTGAAAAACTCCAAAAGCGGGTTGGTGGAAGCTTCCATTGGAGTTTCGCCTAAGGTTGGAGAACCATTCGAGTGCGACTCCATCAAGATTTTTGACAATGAGGCGGCATTGGCCGGCATCTCTTTCATTGTCCTTAAACTTGGCCCTTCCCATCATGATCTCAAAGGCCTGTAGGTGTGCTTTGGGATCAGTCGTGCCGTTGTACGTTGGCACCTTGATCTTTCCTGGATCCGATACTCTAGTGTTTACGATATGGGATGTGAAGGGAGTTTTACGAGCTTCCTCGAGCAGCTGGTCGATCTCAGGCGCGGAGCTAGTCGCATGATGAATCTGAGATTTCACCTCTTTCACTTCCGCAACCATTCTCATGAGATCATTACGAAGATTGCGGATCTCGGAATCACCGTCGGCAGTTTTCCAAACCTGTCGGTGCTTGTTGTGAGTTTTCCAAGTCTGCTCTTCAACCAGAACATGTTTTTTTCCTCCCCCGTCATGGGTTTATCGAGCAGGTCTTCTTGAGACTTCTGGCTCCTTCTCCTTCGTGGATGCACGTCCGCGTCTTTGTCCGAAAGCTCAGACTGACTGCTGGAATCCACGTTGACGCGCTCGATTTCCCCTTCTTCTTTGTCCTCTTCCAATGGTGGAAGATAAACCTGCTTTTTTCGTGTCAGCGCAGGAGTGATTTCGTATGCATCTTGTTCCGACTATTTTTTTTGTACGTTGTCGGACCGGTCCAAAGAAGTTGTGAAATCGAGTCTTCTTCCTCGGAGCCTAGTGGTCCCTCGAGGAAAGACAGCTCAGGTTCTCACAGTTAGGGTTTCGAGCTGTTTAGCGAGAGATTCCATGAGCTTATCCTGCTCTTCCGCCCTTTTTCATAGGCGGCGATCAGTTTCTTCATCTCCTCGACTGTCGTGGTGTTGGGCTCAGCATTAACCGCGGGAACGTTGGCCGTAGGAGTATTGTCAACGTTATCACGACGTGTCGTCGCGAGGCTGTTGGTTGTTGAGATCATTAGCTGCCATGTTTGACTGTGCGTTTTGTGGTTGCGAGAAAGATTAATCCGTAACTCCCCCTCCTTCTAGCACAAAACTGTGGGAACCGCAATCCACACAGTTGATTTCCGTAAACTTATAGGAAGTCAGGAAACCTTAACTTTCCCAGGAGATCCCGGATAATCTGCTTTAGACGAGACGCAATGCAATCAAACGATCAGAACAAACGAAATACTAAAGAATCGATAAAATAAAAAGAGAGCAAAAGAAATCTTATTTCGAATCTGCGTTTAACCGTTTATAAGAAGAAAAGAGCCTTGGCCACAAGAGTTGTTGGCGAGTTCCTAGTTCTAGTAACCTAAGACTGCAAATCCCTAATCGATTTGTTGCTTTATATCAAAAACAGAAATAAATGTCTATTGCTCGAAGTTTGCTATGAATGCTAAAAAAATTATATATTTGTCTTCAGCCTCGCCTTCTCTTATATACTCCACTTCAAGGCGGTTTCGTGCTTTCTTTTCTGCCCTTGGTCAAGTTTATCACTTTGGGAATATTCTTTTTTTCCTCGATCCTTACATTTATCCGCCGAATCCCCGTATTTATCTTGAACTTTAACATTTATCTTCTCTTGTGAACAAAGATAAACCGTCATTGCATCTTTGGGCCCTGTTTTGTATGAATCTGTAAGCGTGCTTTTAACCTTGTTTTGGTCCTTTCAGACCGTTTACCAGCTTTAAGCATTTTTACGATTTCTCCGAAAGGGGTTCTCGATATGACGTCGATCTAAAGGGAGTTCAAACTTCTCGTATGTTTTAGGCAATTTTGTTGATAACCGTTGTCGTAAAGTTCCAACGATAACTCCGATTGGAACGGAACAAATATTGTTTTATCAAGATTCGACAGAGGAGCTAGAGGGAGTGATCCAGCTCGCCATATGGTGACCTGGGAGGTTCATTTGTCGAGCTAGAAGTTGTTTATCGAGTCTTACTTTTTTTTATCGTAACATCTCAACGGAAACTTTGATCAGTATGAATTTAGAAGAAGCAAGGTCCTAGCTCGAAGTAAAAGGTCATGAGAGCGGGACTAGAGTATTTTGATGCTGCTTGAGAGAAATGAGGTCGCCAATTGGCGACCGGAATTCCAGGATCCTAGGTAGCCATATGGCGACCCATACCCTACAAACATGGGTCAACATAAGGCGACCTGCACTCGGGAAGCATGGGTTGCCATATGGTGACCTGCGCCATGCAAGCACGGGTCGCTATATGGCGACCGACACTCAGAGAGCACGGGTTGCCATATGGCGACCTGCACTCAAGAAGCATGGGTCGCTATGTGGCGACCCGCACCCTACAAGCATGGGTCGCCATATGGTGACCTGTACTCGGGAAGCATGGGTCGCCATATGGCGAACCACACCCGGCGAGCACGGGTCTGCAGCTTGAGAATACTTAAATAACTTGCAGAGGAGATAATCTGCAGTTCCTTCATGCTCTGGGATGCTAAACACAAAATCCTCTAGTGTTTCAAGGTGGTCTATGGGATATTCATGGGGAAGGTCATGAAAGGGGTGCTTAAACACATGATAAAAGTATGCAGGTCTTATTTGCCATCGATCCCCTGAATTTCTCGAGGTTGAATCGCAGACCTAGTAACATAGAGTTGAGTAGGCCTGATCAATTCTGATGTCGATCGATGCTCAGGGATTATAGACCCCTGTGCATAAATCAATTGCCATGCACTGTTGCAAGCACGACCTTCTTCGTCTCGTAAAATACCATTCTTGTAAAAACTCAGTATTAGTACCTCGTCTTTCTTTGTCTTCCCGAAAATAGTATCGATCGACGGCAAAGTGTGGGCGTCGATCGATGTCATGATGTTAGTATCGGTCGACGGTGAAGTGTGGGTGTCGATCGATGTCATAATGTTAGTATCGGTCGACGGTGAAGTATTGGTGTTGATCGATGCTCGCTTCTCTTTGCTAAAGATCACTGCTTGGAGGGTGTCAACTGCCCTCGTAGACTTATGCATCGTGCGCGAATCAGCAGGTTCTTTTTTTGAATAACCCAAAAGTCCTCTCCTCATTGCTTCCTGGTACTAATATGTATGTACCAGCAAACTTTTTTTGTAAGTAAACTAATATAGAAAAATACGTAGACTAAATCAAACAAATTAAGTATAATGGCGAATCTTTGCTCCCCAGCAACAACGCCAAATTTGACAGGAGAAATTTTATGTATTTCAATGCAAACTCTATCAAATTAACCCTACGAACTACTCTTGCCAATGGAGGTCAAATTGTAGTATTTAGGGATCGAATCCACAGGGAGCGTAGGCACACAATAAACTCAGTACAGTCGCGATTAAGCTAGGCAAATAGATTTATAAGCAGTAAATAAACTATAGCAGATAATTGATTGATTGATAAGTAAACAATAATAATAAATAGCTAGATCTAAGGTTTAAAGCAAGTGGAATATAGAGGATAGAAGCTAAGGGTATTAATCATAGAACTCGATATCTAATGTAAAGGACGACCAGCTCTCGTTGTGAGTCTAATCTAGTGACTAAGTCTGATGTCTCAGCTCTCGCTTGTTGACACATAATGACCTTCGATCAATGGCAATGATCCTGCATAGATCGATGGTCTCTTGAGTCAAGCTTTATGACCTAATTCGATAAGTTCACTAAGTTAACTAAATCAACTCTCGTTTGTTTCTAGCAACCTAGCTCAATAGGATTAATTTTGGTAGTAGACCATGCTCTCGCTTGCACCTAACTATCCTATGATCAGGGTTCTAGTTAGCTACTCTAGAACACAAGCAATAAACACAATTTTATTGATGTATCTAATAATCACCCTAGCAATTGTATTGTTTGGCTAATCCATCAATACCATTAATAAACCCTAAACCTGACAAGAGATATCTACGCAGCCATAATCTTTGTCACAGAAATCATAATGAAATAGATATAGAATAAAAATTAAATAAAGAACCAAAGGAGTTCCAGGAGGACTCTGAAGAAGTTCATCCCTTCTCTCTTAACCCTAATACAATAGATAGAAGAAATCTTTTCTTTTCTTGTGTGTCTCTTCTTCTTAATAAATAAGACATAAATATAAAACCCTACACTTAGGTCAAAACTCGTCCAAGGCATTTTCGTCATTCTGACTTGGGTTTAAAATCTGATGATGTCTGCGAGTTGGACGTCGATCGATGGCAAGTGTACTGCATCGATCGATCTTGGTCTTTAGTCATCGGTCGATGCCAAGTATGTGTCGTCGATCGATGGGTTCCTTGTACTTCGACTCCTTAAATGATCAGTTACGGATTATTCTCCTCTAAATCCTCCAAAAGCTTCAAGTATCTCCATATATCTCCAAAACGTTCCTATACCTGTAAATACTCTAAAACATAGCCTAGACACACATAATAGACCATAAATATAGCTTATAACGTGGCCTAAAACTGGTAATAAATAAAGTATATCATAAAACTATTTTAATCATTTTACGAAAGTTTTCCCGTAAAACTTAGGTAAAACTGTTGTTTCGTAAAAACCTTCTGAAATAACATTTTTGGATAATTCTTGTTCAGGGCCAAATATCTTTATGTCTTTTCCTTAAAGAAATTTATGTAGTTTGTCTTAAGTATCTTCGACGCTCAAGTTGGCAGGGGTATATGGAATTGTTCTCTCAAATTTTGTGGCTTATTCTTGTAAAGGATTCAATTTTTAAGTGATATTAGCCGTTGATTTCACTATGACCGATTTTGACCCCAACATAATGGAAAATCTAAGAGATAATGAGAAATCCGAGAAAAAAATGGGAAGAAGATAAACTCGAATCTAGAGAAAATCATAAAGTTGTTCGACCTGGGATGGATCACGACTTCAAAGACCATGCTTTCCATCCAGATTTATCCTTAGGGAACTTAGTTTGAGGTGGTTTTAATATAGCAACCATAAGTTAGACTTTACTCCGCCATTCTTTGTTGTTTTATTTTTTGACGAAATTACTAGAGGAATTTTGTGAAAGCAGTTCAATCTTTTGTACATAATTCTATTAAATTAACTAAGTTTGGGTAGAATCCTTTCATAATGTCCTGTCCGAAAAGAATATATACTATTTACATAGCTTCCGTATTTTTTGATTTGTAGTGTTTTTCAAGAAAATACAATGAGTTCAATTCCCCAATAAACACTACCAAAAAGGGATATTGATAGCACATTATGATAACTTTGTTTTCAGAACTGCTATCAAAGATCAAACTTTTGAGTTTTATTAATCGTAGTTTATTAACGCTATTGTATAAAATTAGTAAGCGGGAACTAATTCCGCTAACACTTAGATAAAAAATAGGCAAGCGTGAAATAAATAACTTTTTTTTCCTCGGTGTGATAACACTTTCAATACTCAAGTTAGAAAAAATAATGTTCAATAAAGAATTGAAAAAAAGAGTCTCATTCTCCCTCAAAACCTAACCCTATCAACTCAAGACTATGGCTTTGAATGGTAAACCGCACAGTAGTTAATAGTAACAAAAATATCTACATAAATCTATGTATCTATATGTTTTTGTTACTATTAGGACCACACCGCAGTTGTATCTTATTTACCCCGCAAGTTACCATTCGGACCCTATATCTCTTTCTCTTTTTCTCCACAGCCGCAGAACCACAAGATTGACCAGAGGAGGATGACCGGAAGTTGTGTACGGATCTATGTTCAGTTGGGTTGGATCGAGGAAGAAACCCAACGACTTGGGTTTGTCTTGCCAAAGATATTGGTTGGGGCTTGGAAGTGCTGGTGGCTAGAGTGAGGATTGTTATGGATTTCAAGACAAAATCAGATCTAGAGCTATCCACCTTCGCTGGTCTTAGATTTCATATTAGGGTTTTAGTTTGTAGAAGCTATGGAACTTCAATTACTTTGCAGCAGGAGTTTCGGGATTTAGGAGAGTGGTGAGGCGGATATGAGCAGCGGCAGTGAGGAAACAAAGCTAAACTTCGACTTCTATGGATGTTCGTTGTGTTTGAGCTGGAGTGAGGAGATGCAGTCGAGGGAGGAGATGGTTTTGGTTCAGAGATGAGGGAGGAGATGGAGCTGGATTCAAAGATAAGTCTCATACCCTCTTTCTCAAATTCAGTTTCATGTCTGATTTAATGTATTGAGTATGGAGGAAATATCCATTACAAGAACTCAATTGAGACAGCTTTAGAGGAAGATACTCCTGGTCTTTTGCAGGTATCATGGTTTTCTTTTCAAAATTGAAATTAACCGTTAAGATTTCTTAAAACTCGTGTGTTGGAATCAGGTGTTTTTGCAGGTACTAATTAAACAAGGGGTAACAGTAGATGAACTCAGACTTTATGGTGAGAATGATTCCTGTGAGAACTGAAATCCACACCGTCGATTTCCGTAAACTCTATGAAGTCAGGAAATCCTAACTTTCCCAGGAGATCCCGGATAATCTGCTTTAAACCAGACGCAACATAAATCAAACGATGAGAACAAACAAAATACTAAAAAATTGATAAAATAAAAAGAGAGCAAAAGAAATCTTAAGCGTTTACAAGAAGGAAAGAGCCTTGGTCACAAGAGCTTTTAGCGAGCTCGTAGTTCTAATAACCTAAGACTACAAATCCCTAATCGAATCGTAGCTTGATATCAAAAACGAAAATAAATGCCTATTACTCTAAGTTTGCTATGAATGCTCAAAAATTCCTCCATTTGTCTCCAGCCTTGCCTTCTCTTATATACTCCTCTTTAAGGCGATTTGGCACTTCCTTTTCTGCCCCTGGTCGAGTTTATCACTTCCGGAATATTCCTTTTTCTCTCAATCTTCATGGTTATCTTCGAAAACTTTTCATTTTTCTTCTGATTTCTCGATATTTATCTTTGTGTGAATAAAGATAGATCGTCGTAACACCAATAGGCTTGGTTTCGTATGAAAACATAAGTGGGCCTTTAGTCGCGTTTTAGGCCTCTCAGGCCGTTTTTCATACTTTGAGTGTTTTCCCGATTTCTCCGAAAGAACATCTTTGATACGACGTCAATTTTAAGCATGGGTTCAAATTTCTCGTATAGCTTAGGAAATTTGGCGTTAAGCCAACTTTGGCGAGGATTTCTGGTTCCCTCAACTCCTTGATGGCCATCCGAAGTAGGGATCTGGCTTTCGCGGTCGTTGAGGGAGGAATGAGCGAGGTTCAGCTGTTCCAGGGTGATGCGCCTCTATCTCCACGAGCCGAGGAAGCACGGCTTTTGGCGCGCAAAGAATAGTTGAGGGTGATTTCCACACGATCCTTGGCAGTCTGAGATCCGAGTTCCTCCTTCTGCTGTGCTTGGGCGATATAGGAGGGCAGGCTGCCGTGGTTGTTGAAGGCACGGCCTCAAGCTCGGACGAGGTGATGGTCGAAGGTGAGGTTGCAGGAACTGATCAAGAGTGAGGTTGCAGTCTCGTCCGAGACTTTTTATCGTTTTTATGTCTTTCGTTTATGTTTGGATCGGCAAGTGTAGCCTTGTTTTTATGGACCAATCTTTAAGAGTGCGTCGAGTAGTTGCGTGTAGAGGGAAGATTATGAGTTTCATCTCACAACCTAACTCTTCTTTGTTGGTCGTTCTATTCGTTGCCCGTTCGAGATGTGCGGAAAAGTTCCGTAAGCGTTTAGATGTGAACAAAGAGGCATGCTTTCAGGATCTCGTATCTCTCGATATTCATGCCTAGAGACGTTAGAGACCAGTGTGCTGGTTTAGGGCAAGGCCTAGGTTTACGCTCGGTTAAGTATGTGTGATGACTAATCAACTATCGTTTTGCGTGTTGCGATTTCAACCTGATTCCGTACCGCTTTAAAGTCCACAATATGTTCTCGGCTTATACGACTTGTATGATCGGAATCGAGCATCTCTTCAAGGAAAATTTTTAAACACGCCGGCCGTCGCGACACCAAACGTGACCGACATGATGCAGTTAATCATGGAACCTTTCGTGAAGCAGGATGAAACCAATAAGGGTATGAACCACCGTCTGGATGCGCTTTCCGCCACCCTCGTAACCCTAAACGGCAAGGGAAATGGGTCGGAACCAGCGAGATGATGGTTGTTTGTTACCACAAACCCCAATGGAGCCGGACAACCCGCTGGTGTAGCGCATCTGACGAACAACAATACCATCGTAGCGCACCCGGCAAACGACGGCACCATCTTAGTGAAAAACCAACTGTATTCCCTCACCAGCCGTCAAATCGCCGATATGCGCCTTTCCTTGTAGAACATTGACTCTAAAATCTATCATGTTACAACGTCAGTACCCGAGATTGAACGCGTTCTTGCCGCCACGCGAAGGAACCCGTTCACCAAACGGGTAACCGATGTAAAGGTCAACCCGACAGAGAAAATCCGTAACCCATCGTGCTATGGGGACTCCGATCTTACCGTTCACATGACCGCATTCTACATCGCCATGGGTCGGACTCATTTCTCCGAGTAAGAGAAGGATGTGGCTTCTACCAGCTCTTCGTCGAGAGCCTTTCCGGGCCGGCCCTCACCTAGTTGTTCAGGCTGGAGGAGGGTTCGATCGACAGCTTTCATGGCCTATCAGCTCACTTCCTCAAGCATTACATTGTATTCACTCGCCAAGGAGCATCATCCTCCGACCTATGGAAGCTGTTGCAGTCGTCCTGTGAAAGTCTTCAAAACTTCATGGAAAGACTTAAGCAAGTCATGTCTAGGGTCCACGTTCCGGACCAGACAGATGACGAGGTGTTAGTACATTCGCTATGGATCCACTCCAAGTTTCACGAATACCTCTATGCGCATCCGACGATTTCCCTCCAGGAAGCTCTCCATCGATCGAAAAACTTCATCACGATGGAGGAAGACAAACGAGTGTTCCTCAGAAAGCAGCAAGCCCTAAAGCAGACCACCGCCAAGGCGGCTGATGCTCATCAAGTGCCACGACAGCACGCGCTTTACACCAAGAGCAACAAGAAGAATGACACAGTGTGCGCTGTCACCGAGGACGATCAACTGGGCCCAAGAGCTAGAGCAAGAAGAAGGATAAAAACAAAAAGTCCTACTGGAAGATGGCCGACAACGCATGCCCTGATGACAACGCCGACCAATCGCATCACGACGATGACTTCACATCTGATGAGCAAAAGCTAAAGTCCCGCCGGAAGATCTTCACGATTAGAGCCGCGCAGTCCCCTGACTCAGCAACGGAACAAACACAGACGGAAGACTTACGAGAAAGGCTCGCATGGTGAACACTAATAACGGACAAACGCTCTACTCCCTCCCCAGTTCATTAACCGCGATCGATGGTTCGAAGGCGATGACTCTCACCACATTAGTCGCCCGACATGAGCTGACGGCTAAGCGGAAGAACCACCGTCAGAGCCGTCCATGCAGGAATGAGTTTTTATCAACCAATCGGACCGAAGAAAGCAATTGTCGAGTGATCGACCTTCGCTCCCATATCAACTCGAAAATTCCCGACCTTCGGGAAAAGCTTAAGCATCGCCGGTCCAAGCAACCCGACAAATCATCAGGGCAGGCCGGCCATGAAAATCTGCCCACCCAACTCACAATAATCAAAACCGACCAATCGTGTCAACCAGAGGAACTAAGTGTCGAGCAATCATCCCTTCTGCACGTCATCATGGGAGGATCCTCCCCTTGCAACGACTCCATTAGATCTGTGAAAGAATTCCAACAAAGAGCGGTAACCGCCAAAAGCTGTCCCTCCATCCAGGAGGATAGCCCCAAAATTAACTTCTCAACCGAAGATTCTATCGGCGTCCACATACCGCACAATGATTCCCTTCTCATTGAAGTTAGTATTGGCAATTGCGAGGTCACTAATGTCCTAGTCGACACCGGTAGCTCCGTCAAAATGGGGTAAGCCTCGATGATATGAAGCAATCCACTCAATCGCTGACCGGGTTCAATGGATCGTCCGAAACCATTCTCGAGACTATCCGAATGCGCGTTTACGCCCAAGGCATCGCCTGCACCATCAAGTTTTTGTAATCGACGTATGAGCTCCATACAATGTGATCCTTTGAACACTGGGCATTCGGGTTTTTGGTTCAGGTCGGTTCGGTTTATTTAGTTTTCGAGTTATTTGGGTTGGGGAGTTTAGGAACCGTTTACGAACCAGATATTTTTCGGATCGGTTTGGTTTGGATAATGTCGAGTTCGGGTCGAATTTCTATTTTTTTATAAAACCCAAAGTGGAACCAAATTAAAATACCCCAAAAAATATTCCCGTTATTTTGGTAGTTCAGATTTTTTTAAAACAAAATATTTATAAACTATATTTTATATATATTAAAATTCAAAAAAAAAAAAATTAATATATTCAAAATATTTGGGTACCCGTTCGGTTGTCGGTTCTGTCCCGGTTTGGTTTTGGGTTTTTGGGTTTAGAAATATAGGAACCGTTCAGGTTTTTGTAATTTTCTATTCGGTTTCGGTCTTGGTTTTTTTGGTTTGGTTTCTATTTGGTTTTCGGGTTACGGATAATATGCCCATGACTTCTGGGAACTCCATGGATCCACGCTGTGAAAGCGATACCTTCAACTTATCATCAGTGCGTCAAATTCTTGGGTAACGAAGGCCGAATCATCACGCTCTGAGGCGATCAAGCGGCTGCCCGCGATCTCCTTGTTGCTGAAGTTAAAAGCCAGAGGCGATCTCCCACGTCAACACAGTCGCGAAACTAATCCAGAAGATATATCCTCTAAAATACGAGATCTTCAAAGTGATTATCGATGACAGCGATGCGACAAGACAGTTTGAGTCCGCGCTTGCTTACTGGTCGAAACGAAGGACAAAATAATTTCTTTCCTAAAGGATAACATCGCGATTTTCGCTTGGAAATCTTCCGATATGAAAGGAATCAATCTTAGTATCACAACTCACGCGCTCAATGTCGACCCGGCCTTCAAGCCAATATGGCAAAAAAGATGCAAACTCAGACCATAACGATCAAGAGCCATCAACGAAGAGGTCGAGCGATTGCTCGGGGCCGGGTCAATCGCTGAAGTCAAATACCCGGAGTGGCTGGCCAATTATGTCAATCGTCAAGAAGAAGAGTGGTAAGTGGAGGGTCTGCGTCGACTTCACTAACCTCAACAAAGAATGCCCGAAAGACAGCTTTCCCCTCCTTCACATTGATCGGCTCGTTGAGTCAACGGCCAGCAACGAGTTGCTGATGTTCATGGATGCTTTCTCTGGATATAACCAGATACTGATGCATTCCGATGATCGAGAGAAGACGGCCTTCATTACAGATCAGGGAACATACTGCTATAAGGCTATGCAATTCAGACTCAAAAATGCGGGGGCAACTTTCCAACGCCTGGTCAACAAAATGTTCACCGAGCGATTGCGCGTCACCATAGAAGACATGCTGGTAAAATCGACGATATGCTGGTAATATCTCCAATTTCCACCGACCATGTCGACCATCTCAAAGACTTCTTCGTTATCCTGAACAAGTTCGGCATGCAGCTTAATCCCACGAAGTGCATTTTCTGGGTCACATCCGGCGAGTTCCTTGGTTATATTTTCATGCAGAGAGGGATCAAGGCAAACCCAAAGCAAATCTCTGCCATCCTCGACCTTCCTAGCCCCAAAACAGTCAGGAAGTACAGCGATAGATCGGAGGAATCTCTGCTCTCAATCGCTTTATATCGCGATCGACCGATAAGTGTCTTCCATTCTACATCATGTTGGGAGGCAACAAGAAATTCTTATGGGATGATCGATGCGAAGAAGAATTCACGGAACTCAAGCTCTATCTCACGACTCCCCCGGTGCTGGCAAAACTCGAAAAAGGGGATACCTTGTACATTTACATCGCAGTGTCCCCCACGGACGTAAGCAGCGTCCTCATCAAATAGGATTGGGGCGACCAGCAACAGATCTCTTACACGAGCAAGCGCATGACTGACACTGAAGCACAATATTCGACGCTGGAAAATATGGCTCTCGCCGATGTCACCTCCGGAAGAAAGCTGCGACCTTACTTCTAGTCTAATTTGATCATCATCCTGACAAATCATCTTTTGCGCATCATCATGCAAAACACCAATCAGTCGGACCGACTTTCCAAATGGGTAATCAAACTCAGCGAGCATGACATCACGTAACAAAGCATGCCCGCCACCAAATCCCATGTGCTGGTAGACGTTTTGATTGAATTCTCGTCCGAGCTCGAGAAAGACCTTCGGCTGTCGAACGACCGTTGGATATTGCACGTCGATGGGTCCTCCTCGCAGAGCGGGTCTGGAGTCGGAATAAAACTTCAGTCTCAAACCGGGGAGCTGCTTTGCCAGTCCTTCCTACTGGGATTCAAAGCCTCCAACAACATGGCCGAGTATGAAACTCTCATCACCGGGCTCCGACTCGCGAAAGCCGTTAAAGCCAAATGCGTCCATGCATATTGTGACTCCCAGTTGGTAGCTAATCATTTCAGCAGTGACTACTACGCCAAAAAAGAGAGAATGGATGCCTACCTCAGCGTCATTCAAAGTCTCGCGAAGGAATTCGACTCCTTCGAACTGACCAGGATTCCCCACGAGGAAAATGTGTGCGTCGACGCTTTAGTTGCGCTTGGCAGTAGCCCGGCAGATGAAATTAAGCATGTTATACCCCATCGAGCACATCGACAGACCGTGTATCACGATTGATCACAACGAAACAATGCTAGTCGTACTCATCACCCAAAACGAAAACATGGATGTCGACAATACGCTTGACGAAACGAGCAAACAGCGCCTTGATTGGCGATCCCCATTCATCAAGTATCTAGCCAAAGGATACCTCCCCGACGACAAATGGGAAGCCCACCGATTGAATGCCAAATAGTCCAAACTATGTTGTCATCGACGAGAAGTTGTATCGATGGAAGGTCAACAAAGTCCTTCTCACTTGCGTCAATCCGGAGGAAGCGGAGTTAGTAATCGCAGAAACTCATGAAGGATGGGGTGGTAACCACTCAGGCGGCCGAGCGCTCGCCCTTAAAATCAAAACGATGGGCAATTTTTGGCCGACTATGACCGCCGATTGCGAAGCGTACGCTCAGAAATGTGACTAATGCCAATGACAAGCCCCAACCATACACTCATCCACCGATTTCCTCTAGATTATAGACGCGCCATACCCCTTCATGAGATGGGCGATGGACATTATTGGACCTCTTCCAAATTCACGACAACGACGATTCGTCCTCGTGCTAACGGACTACTTCACCAAATGGGTCGAGGCGGAAGCTTTTACCCAGATCACTGATAAAGAAGTGCAACGCTTCATCTGGAAGAACGTTATTTGCCGTCACGGTCTTTCCTACGAAATCATCACCGACAATGGATCTCAGTTCAGCTCGAACAACTTCTGAGGCTTCTGCGAACGATGGGGGGTCTGGCTGATCACAACAACGCCACGGAGCCCCCAAGGTAACGGCCAAGCAGAGGCGATAAACCAGACGATCATCGACAGTATAAAGAAACGTCTCAACCTCAAAAAGGGCCATTGGGCCGACGAACTAGATGGAGTTCCCTGGTCTCACCGAACGATCTTCTACCGAGCGACATGCCAAACAGTCTTCTCACTGGCTTATGGTGTCGAAGCGATGGTATCCGCAGAAGTGAATGTCACAAGCCTGCATCGTGCGCGGATGCCACTCAATGCCGGTTTTAACAAGGAGATGATGCTCGACGCCTTGGATGCAATCGAAGAACGCAGAGATCAGGCTCTTATGCGCATTCAAAACTATCACCACCTTGCTGAGGCTTATTACAACAAAAGGGTCCACCGCCAAACATTCGAACTCAACGAACTCAACAAACTCTTCCTCCACAAAGTATTTGAGAATACGAAGGATTGGAAAGTACGAAAGCTGGGAACAAACTGGGAAGGACCATATAATATTGTTGAAATCATCAAGCTGGGGGTCTATCAGTTGGAAACCTCTGACAGTATTACGTCTGACCCACACCCCTCCCATGGCACAAAAAACAAAACGACGAATGACTGTATAGTCACTTTCGTCTCACACTGAACGAATGACAGCAGGAAAGCGCGTCATTTTCGTTCGGCTTCAAGTGGATGACTTCATCTCACACCGAACGAATGACAGCAGGAAAGCGCTTTACTTTCGTTTGGATTCCAGCGGATGAATTTGTCTCACACCGAACGAATGACAGCAAGAAAGCGCGTCACTTTCGTTCAGCTTCAAGCGGATGAGAACACGCCACTTCTGCCCTTCCGTCACTTTTGTTACAACAACAGCACAAAAAATGACTAAGAGCCACTCAGCCAGAATCGAACTACAATTGGCTTGATCCCCATGCGTGTACGTAGGCAACCTGTCACCAAGCTCCGCCACAATCCAAAAACAAAACAACGCACAACACTCGGCCGAATGACTGCGTAGTCACTTTTGTCCCACACCGACTGAACGGCAACGCGAAAGCGCATCACTTTCGCTCGGATTCAAACGGATGAAAGCCCAATGCCAGGCGGCAAAACTTCTGTCACTTTCACCTAGACGATGATACGATGAGCAACTAAGAGTCATTCGGTCGAAACCGAACAACGATTAACTTGAGTTCGCGAAAGCACACGTCGACTCTGAAAGTCGCTCCTAACCAATTTGACCAACCAATCGATTGTCCAGATCCTCGCCATTAGACGCTTGACGAGGAAGGACCAACTAACCTGTTCTTCAGCCCTGGCGATTGCTCGGCATTTGCCCGGCATCGAAGAAAGGAAAAGCATGATACTATCGCCCGATGCCGAGCGGAAACGACATCGTCATCCGATTGCGGCACCATTGGGACAGCGCGACCATGGTTATGGTAATTCAGCGACTAAGAATGGATCGATGCAGTCTCCCGATTGACGAAGATGCGCTCTGACTACTTAAAACGCAATTTACTCCGATGCTAGGTACCGCAGATCGGCGCAAAATTTAACAATAAAAAAGAAACCAGACTCTGCACCTTTTAGACTACGAGTTTCGAGAAATTTAAAGAAGTCGTGGAGTGCTGAATATTCGATAAAGTAGGCCGAATGTCTTAAAAGAGATTACAGATGCAAAGAAAAAGCTTAAACAAAAGAGTGCAAAAAAAGGGGGGAAATACTGACAACAACACTCGATCCCTGCCTTGCCCTGAAAACCTATCTTCGGGCCCTTGACCTGGAGAAGCATAATCGCGGATTTCACCTTCGAGCTTGCGATCCTCCAAATCCGACTTCGGGACCTCCTGTCTCCATGTTGAGGTTCCCTACGCTCCAGCAGCCGGCATGGTCTGCGGGTTTGTGCGAGTGACAGCCTCCGAGCCAGCAACAGGGGGAACCCTTGATCGAGCGGCAGTACTAGAACCGGAAGACACGACAGAATCGTTGTTCTTCGAAGCAGGTGATCGGAGAGACGCCGCAGTTGCCGAATCAGCAGCCCACAAGTTTGACCCAAATTGGTCGAAACCAAAGAGCGGCTCGACGCAGAGGGGGGAGAAAGGACGAGATCTTGATCGGTGATGTCCTCAACCTCGACATCCTCAACCTCCTTGCTGAACTTCGCATCCTCCTCAATCACGATGTCCTTCAGTTTTTGAGGAACCTGAAGTCCCCACTTCTCCAGCAGGTCCATCGACTGAAGCGTGCTAGCGGCCTGGTTGTGGAGGAATAACTTTGATTCATGCTTGTCCCGATCGGCCATGCACTTCTAGAATTTCTCGGAGCGACGGTTGCATTCGAGGGTTATGCCAGTCATGACATGATTCCTCTCGCACGCAACCTCGTGGAAGCACGACCATCTCAGGCGATCCATCTCTTTCTTCTCCCTGTCCGCTTCCTCGGCCTTTTCCTTCTCCAATTGGTTGGCGGCTGCTCGGGCAGCCTCTAACTCGGCCTCGAGGCCCGCAGCCCTTTTAACTACTTGCTTGCACTTGCGGAAATGTAGGTTTCGCTCGGCAATGACTCCCTTTGCCTTTTTGACAATATCCTTCTTCGTCTTCTCGAACTCGCCGTCTTTCGCCCTGATTGTCTCCTCCACTCTGACCAGCTCCGCCAACACTTTCCGCAAGTCAAATTCCTACTCCAAAACAAGGAGGTTCTTGCGTGCCATGGTCTGGAAATAATCCAAACAAGTGAGTAGCCAACCGAGGAAGCATGAGAGAGCAAAATAATGGGGGACTTACGACAACATCCACGCGAGCAGAGTCCAGAAATTTGTCCGCAAACGCAAGCTCAGAGGCCTCCGATATCTTCCTTATCCTCCCCCTGATCTAGCGTATCAACTCGCCGCACGCATCAAAGTCGTTGACCAAGGGGGTGTCCTTGTTATAGTGGAAGTTCACCGCTTTAGATGTACCCACGGGAGTCTTCTTGGTTGGGGGAGTCCTCACATCCCAAAACACACGGCGAGGAAGGACATGACGTTGGACCGAGTCCCTGCGGCCTTCGCCGGCTCTTGAGCATCCTCGCCGGACGATCTCTTCCTTTTCAATTCCGTGAGCTCTCCCTATTTCCCCTAGGGAGAGTCCTTAGGATCCGGAACCTGATCATCCCCGACGCTTTCCTGCACCATACCAGGCGACCAATCGTCCCCAAGGCTCTCTTTGACCTCACCGGGTGATTGATGCCTAGTTGTATGTCTTCTCGGCCCCTGCCATGGATCTCAAGCTCTTGCCGCCCAATCGAGCACCGGGGACCTCACTGTAATTGGGGTACGCCTTCGGAATCCTTCCCATCATCGGCAGCCTCAATCTCTTTACTCTAGTCGCTTGACAGGGAATGTTAGACGTCTAGTCGACTACAAAAAAAAAAACACAGCAAGGAATGTTAGATGCGCCAGAAATTTCCAATCAAGCCTATCAAGGGGATCCGAACCTTTACTGATCCTCTTTCGTAGGCGAATGATTCGTTTCTTGTCAAAGTTCCCCCACCTATGCTGGCTAACAGCGGAAATTTTTGGTACGTCCTCCCAAAATGTTTCTGGATATCTGATAGTGTTGGGATGATGAGTAACTACAAAAGGTTAGAGTTAATCACAATTTGCTCGCTCGGCGTTCGTAGTCTAATGATGCGTAGGTTCCACAAAAATGATATCCATCGTTCGGTGGCTCTTCAAACACCGTGTTGTCAGCCCTGACATAGAAGTAGTGACGCTTCCAGCACCGGGTCTTTGAAGGATGACCAATCAGGATGTGAGGTCCTGATCGTGTTTGCACCGCAAATAAGCCGTTCGGCTTGGGTTGCGTCTGAGATATTTCTTCGAACACGCGGACAGACATTGATACGTTGATCTCGGCGGCTATCACCATCAGAGCCAAGACAATGTGAATCGCCCCGTTAATTAGCTGTCTTATCGCGATGTCTCGGCGGGAGAAGTACTAAGTGATCAATCGAAGTATCGGGAACCACAGCTTCGAGTCTTCATCAAAGAAAGACTCGTACACACAGTGATAGCCGATCGGGGGAGACCACGGACGTTGATCGGCCCTGGGAATGATGAGCGTCACTCCGTACACCTTAAGCTCCTTAAGCAGGGAAGATACACTCTGAAGAGTTGAGCAGGTTGGGAAGACGTCTCCCCAATCGTGCCCCTCAACGACCGCTCGGCAAGAGTTCTCAGGAGGCAAATCATGCTGCTGCTCAATCGTTCGGTCGCGATTATAGCGGAACAGAACTAACCACCGACTCTCTCCCCCCCCCCACGAATTCAGGTCTGTTAACGTGCTCTTTGGCGTTCTTCATGAACACCACGAGGATGTTATGATTGTTGCCCGACACACTCATCCTCATTGTCTGCTGAGCAATGACCATCCTCGTCCCCTCAGAATTGCTCCTATGCATTGCGAACAAGCTGGATCTGATCAGCCGATAAGCCAGCTATGTCGTTCAACGCGTCTCAATGGGCCCTCATTGTGGACTCCATCAGCTTGGGGCCGAGCAACGCATCCTTCGGTGGACTTGCCTCGGTAGAAACCCTTTTCCTTTTTCGGGCCGCAAAAATCTTCTCCTGATCGGCGACATCTAATGCAACTGGCCGATACACTGTGGGAACTCGCAATCTGCGGTGGCTGGCCGGAATTTCTGACCACCGACGAAGAGGAAAGATATAGAGAAAGTAAGAGAGAGTGAGAGTACCTGATTGCCAGAAAAGAAATGAGGAAACAAGAGGGTGGGGGTCCTATTTATAGCAAACCGCGTGAGCTTTGAGGTCGACATAATCATTAGGCCTATTGGGCCTGAGTTTTTTTCTCTCTCTCTTCGCGCTGAAATTATGGTCGATTCTAATTCCCGAGGAAAACCAGCTTGGTTCGAGGTCTGAACGTGACTAGCGACCGAATGCGTGCCCGATTAAAAAAAAGGCAATAAAGAAAAGGAAGGGGCAAAGAATGTGTCGAGCGAGTGATTCAAGTCGCGATTTGGCGAGAACCAAGTCCGTTATTCTCAGGACCCATTGATCTCGTCTCGCCGTAGAAGATCACCTCTTGTGCGAACAAGCTAGGGGGGCTTACTGTTGGGGATGAATTCTGACATTCCTTCACAGGGCCCTTCCAATAACCAAACTAGATCCATCCCCTCTCTTGGGCCTGACCGAGAAAGCGCAACCTCCCAAGAACGATCGCTCGGACCCGTAGTTTGGAGCTCTGCTCGATCGGTGGGCCGGGCGAACGATGTATCCTCACAGGCCCAAGGCCTAATAAGCGCCAGCCTCAACTTAGGGTTTTACGACTGATCGAACCTTCGTGTATTCCCGTCGGCGCTTTTAACAAAGCACCGGCCATCGTTCTTTTCCTTAATCTCCCTATAATCACTTTTGAAACTTCATACCGATCAATAAAAACGTCTTTGAAGAACCCACAATCGAGTTTAGTTTACTTTCAATCGACATAACCAAACTCGGATTCAACATTCAGCTTCATTGTATTATCCAAAGAAAACTGTCGTACCGTGGTTACCTACTTCTCTCCTATTATCTCTTCCCATTTATTGCTCTACATTTGTTTCTGGGACCAACCTAAACGAAGACGTTTAAAGTTCTCCTTGTTTTTTTTTGGGAAATTCTCTTAAATAACCCATTTTAAGTTTTTGTCACAAAAATAGCCCTCAAAAAATAAAATGACCAAAATAGATTTTTTTTTTTTTTGATTTTTTTTTATTTTTTTTTTTAATTTGAAACTCTAACCCCAAACTCACCCCTTAACTCTAAACCCTAAAGTCCAAATTAGTTAACCCTAGGGGTATAAATGCATATAAATGCATTTTTAGCTTAAAAAAAATATTTTGGTCATTTTCTTCTTTAAAAATTATTTTTGTAACAAACAAACTAAAATGGGCTATCTAAGAGAATTTCTCTTCTTTTTTGATTAAAAGCTTTTAAATTAAACATAAACGACTACCTCTATTCCGTTCGGTAGGTCTTGCTCTGCACTTAAGTCCTCTGCACTACACAACGTTGATACAGTCAGGGCCGCTCAAACCTTTCATAAGCCCTGGGGAAAAATTTAAAATATACCCCTAAAAATATATATGATTTACTTTGATAAAAAGTGTCATTTATCAAAATAATTCATCAAAAAAGTAAAGCAAATAACTAACATGCTCATCCAAAAAACTAACGTCGTCATTTAAAAATATCAAGAACTAATGTCATCATTAAAAAGAATAATTTGACTCAGAAACTTTTTTAATAAGAATCATATAGTTAAGATCGTATATTACAGCCATTCTTGGTAGAGTTAAACTTTGGTTATGAGACACTATTTTAGGACTTGCTCTGCACTTAGGTCCTTTGGATTGATATAATACTAAAAGTTTTCATTCAAACATAAGTATTCACGATGAATATAGGCATGCAAAATTTTGCACCCTTCAAATCTGTCTTAGTAACTAACTACGTCACTCCTATCTGACTTGCATGCTCTAACTGGATATCATTTGTCTATATACCGCCGGTTAAAATCTGTCGGTTGAGACTGCAAGGCCGAACATAAGTAACCGATAGGAAAAGTCTCCAACTCTCCAATAATAAATGAATTTCGTGTCCAAGTAATCCAAAATATTATTTTATATGAATTATATACGTGTTAATGAGCTGTATTAAGACGTTTTCAAAAAGATCTAAAAGACTAGTGGGAGCTGCCATCTATGTGGGTTCACATTATTTACAACCAACCATAACGGGAGCTGACAGGATTGATGCTTATCACTTCTTTTTTTTGGCGGCACCAATTCAACATTAAAAAAAAATAAAAAATTATTCGGAAATACAACGTAATTTAATATCAGTATGAATAATATATATTTGATACACCGAGTTAACTCACCTGAAATGGTTGGTAATATCATAACACTTGTTCAAACCATACGAGCCAAGACAACATGTCTTTCAACAAAGTAAAAACCCATATGAGTATTTGACAAAAATTCATCAATATGAACCGAAGTTACAAAGAAGAAAAAAGAAAATTAAGAGGAGAGAGCATTTCGATAAAATCTCAGTAAAAAGCTCTAGGAGTCCCAAAATCATCCATCAACAATCACCATACAACATAACAAAAACCTTAGCTTGAACATACAGTAAAGCAAGAGTAAAACCAAGAAAGAGGAAAATCTCCGAAGGTGCCAACATGAGATCCCACCATCTCACGCAGTCCCGTTTCCGTTCACTTTTTTGCGTGAGAGCTCACCACCTCAATCTGTAACATCCTTGAATCGTTCTAGGCTGGACAAATTCGGTTGGCCCGATGATGCCACAATAATAGATCGCCGGAACGGATCGATCAAGATTCCAAAAAGAATTCAGCCCTTTAGCCAATCCGTTCCGGATCACTACTAACTCGAGACTATAGCCTAAGACTTTTCAGTCTGTACCACGGTTACGAGTTGTGTCAACCCGATCAAGGTTTATATCTTTAAAGTTCAATAATGAATATAAACCATCCATTTTATTAATAGTAGGCGAAAATAACATTTCAAAATATTTATAGTTTGTGCAAAACCTATAGCCAAAAGAAAATAAGTATGCATACATTCAAAACTACAATATTTGCATATGCCACCAAAACAGTGCTGGCGTCCTAACGTTCTGCGTTCCCTCTAAAGTTCCCGCCTACTGGTTACCTGCATGGAAAGGGGGTATGAGTAATCTAATATTACTCAGTGAATTCTGAACCCTTTAATCAACAATAATCCCCCAAAACCATGCCCACACAAACAACACACAACAACAATATAATCATACATGCAACTAAACAATGCGGAAGCGATAAAACAAAGCATGCATTCAATATCAATGCGGAGACTCATCTCGACGCGTAGGACCAAGACAGCCATATGTCTTGTCCAATTCGACACACTCTAGATTCAAACTCAGACCCTAGAACAACATATAACATTCATGGATCCCAAAAACAAACACACTGGCCATAGTGTTCTTTCACGGTATCACTCTATGCCAGAAGGTCAAGTCGTAGCATTCCTTCACGGTATCACGCTAGACCCCAACTATCGAATCCCAGTGTTCCTTCACAGTATCACGCTAGACTACCCAGTTGTAGCGTTCTTTCACGGTATCATGCTAGACACTCTAGTCGTAGCGTTCTTTCACAGTATCATGCTAGACCATCTCGTCGTAGCATTCCTTCATGGTATCATGCTAGACTACCCACAACACACACCCATTACTAATCCTATTCAACACATGAATGGACGACTTGACACTCACTCCCCCTAGTCTTAGCTAATCAACATAGTTACACTAGACTACGACACAGCAACATGCAATCGCTACATGCAACACAACAACCAACTATACAAGCATGCAACATAACATCTACTCTACACATGCAACCTAACAATAAACATCTACACAATCAATCAAGTAACAAGAAAAATCAATCACACAATCACACAAACGCATGGGGTCTACCACACAGCCATGCGTTTTACACATAAACCGCTTCTCAGTTTACACATAAACCGCTTCTCAATTTAGTTTCAAGACCAGTCTAGTCTAAGCTATTTTCCTGCATCAAAAAGGTTAGTAAACACACACAAACAATTTTATGGAACCCACCTAACTCTTGAATTAAGCCTGACTCGACTTTATCCCAGGTTCCCCAGATATCCAAATAACTTACGCTTCCCTCCCGAAAACTCTCGAAAACTAATCTAAAGAACAAATTCTCTCACTAAACTCTCTCCCATTCTCTCTCTCTCTCTCTAAGGTTATTCACGGTTTGGGATGAGAAAATATGAAGGGTAATTATTGATATTTATAGTCAAGGGAGCTGTCTGCATGGATGAGCAAGGTGGCACCTCTACATGCATTTTGTTGACAAATAGAACTTATGGTGACAAATGGCTGAAAACTTCTCTCAATCAATCAAGTGTCCACCTTCTAGAATAATTGCTGATATTGTGACATGTATCCAGCCTTTAGAAGGTCCTTGCAGAGATGACATGTGTCATCCACCTTCGGCCAATCAGAAATCGACATGTAGTTTTCTTCTCCTGCGATCAATGAAAACGTGTCACATCATCAAGACCACTACTGACCAATAAATTCTTGTCACATCATCAACTTCCAAAAATATTCATCTGAATGTAGTCTTACTAGAAAATCATTCCACAATGCTCCGATCCCGCTTTATTGCACAAAATCCACTTATCGGCTGATCGTTATCGGGCTTGGCCGAAAAATATAAAATTTTGACCAACTCTTATTTTCTCCTGAGCCAACTTGGTTTTCTCTCTACCATATGCCCTCTACTGACATCTTGAGTTGTCTAGACAAATATCTTCACAACTTACACATCTTCAAAATCTTGCCTCGGTCCTCGTCGACCTTCAATTGATATGCATTGACCAAAACACGATCTGCGCGTTCCAAATGAAAAATGCATCAACTGAACCTCCATGTTTCTGCTTTGCTAGTTTTTTTTCTCCAAGTGTTGATGATTCTTGAATATATGACTTTTTGTTGACTTCAGACTCAAGATCAGAGTTATTACACAGTCAATCCCCGTGAGTTCAGCTTTTTATTTTGTCACCCACCTAGGGGGTCTCGTGTGATCCGCCCCACTACATTCTCAACTCTACACATAAACACACCGCATAACCGCTCCAGCGATGAATCATGTCACCTAAAGCGGTCTCTGGATAATCCAACAAAAAATGATGCAACTCTTGAGAAGTATTCACTATGTTACATCGCATCAACACACATATACCTTTAGCCTTTACCTACACACATCATAAACCCATGTAATACAAATGATGTGGTGTGTATTTTGTTCTAGCAGGGTAATGAATATCCTAAACAATCTACTGTCAAATTAACCATAATCTTAACACACTCTATAATACTCTTGTCAAAAGAGATCATGTGTAGTACTTAGGGATTGAATCCACAGAGAGCAAAAGCACACAATAGATTTCTTATTTCTAAAAACTAAGCTAGGTGAATATATATATATATATATATATATTAGTAATGAATAACCAGATTTAGGAAATGTTCCTTGTCAAGAATTAGGATGCAATAGGGAAATATGCTACTAATGCAAATATGGAAATATTCTAAATGTAAATATAAATATAAATATGCTAGATCTAGGGTTTCAAGCTTTATGAATTATAATGGACAGGAAGTACATAAATGTAAATATTCTAGAACTAAAATATTAATTATTATGATCCTTATAACTCCAACTCTTGTATGCGAGCAAAAGGAATAACCATCGATCGACGGCTAAGGCCTGATGTCGATCGACGGTGAAATCAGAAGGAAGTATGGATGAGATTTGGTAAGTCCACCAGAATTATTAGAACAGCTCTCGCATGTATCTAACAACCTAGTTCAACATAATTTATTCTGGCACAAAACTTACTCTCGTAGTTGTCCATATCCTATCATCGAGATCCTAGTTAGCTACTCTAGAATACAAGCATTAAGCACAACTCAATTGATGGATATTAACTTAACATATAAATATTATTTTGGGTTAATCCATAGATGGTATCATTCAACCCCAAATCTAATTAGTAACTACTCAAGCATGATCTTTGTCACATAAATCATAGATGAATAGAATAGATATGATATAAAATATAAAAACCAAAGGAGTTCCAGGAGGACTCTGAAGGAGTCTCTCCTTTCTCTCCTAATACAAAATGAATCTAAAATTCTCTGTCTAAAACTCTCCCTTTTTCTCTGTCTCTGTCAAGACATAAATATAAAACCCTAATTCTAGGTGAAAACTCGTCCAATGTATTTTTGTATTTCTGTCTTGAGCTTTGATCATCGATCGATTGCAAGTTTTCTGCATCGATCACTCTCGAGCTTAGATCATCGGTCGACGCCTATGTGATCCATCGATCGATGGCTTTGTCGACTCTCTAGATGATCAGCTACGGATTCTTCTCTTCTAAATGCTCCAAAAGCTCTAAGTATCTCATATATCTCCAAAATGTTCCTAGACCAGTAAATATAATAAAACATAGTCTAGACACACATCATAGACTCTAAATAGAGCCTAGAATATGGCCTAAAACTGGTAATAAATAGGCTATATCAACTTCTCGAGACTTAACCTTGTACTTGTCCTCAAGCAAACAAGTCTGTGAAAGAGGTTTCTAAAAGTGGGGACTCACATAATACCTAAGCATAACTATCACCATACTTTGTTGCAACCACATCCTATCAAGTCAATCACACATAAACTTTATATACCTTATCCTAGTATAGTAACCAAATCTCTTCTACCAACAACTTAGCAAATACTAGCTTGACTCCCCCTCTGCTGATCTCATTTCTTTACATAAAAAAAAAGTGAATGCTTTACCTTGGGAGTATCGATCAAAGGACACATGGCTTCTTACCTCCGCAAATATCTGAACAACTAGGTACAAAGTCATCTTTGATCCCTTTCTTCCCTCATTTTCTCTCTTCTCTGAATCTTTTTAGATCTCTTCTTCTTATTATTTTTCTCTTTTTCTTTTTATTTTTCTTTTTGGGCAAAGTTGTAGACGAATAATGAGGTCATAGGTAATTTACCTACCCCTCGCTTCCAGCAATGTGTGATCATTCCTTTGATTTAGAATAATAGGGTCATAGGTAATGTACCTACCCCTCTGCATCTTGGGAAATCATCTCAATCTTTTAGACTTTTAAGTAGATGCTGAAGAGAGAGAGAAAAGGGAACCAAAGGTGCAATGACTTGTACCTACAGATTTGCAGAAGGAACCCGATCCAGTGTATACCAAGCCCCAAAGAAAGCTGATAATGTCATGATTAGAGTTGGAAATCAGTTTCGATTCTTTCAAATTTTCTAAGCAAGTGTGATATATTGGCAAGATGATCCACTTTAGTATCTCTAGTAGTCTCTGCTAATAACCTTCTAAGAATGGTGCTAAAGTGTGGTTAGTCAATAAATTTATGATCATAATTCCTTTTTGACCCAATAAAAGTTTTTGAAAAACTTATATATATATATATATATAGCAAATAAAACTCAAATCAAATTAAATAGCGTTAGCGAACCTCCCCCAACTTAAATTACACTGTCACCAGTGTAATCCGCCCCGGTTTGGTTAGGAAAAATTTAAATCATAAGTAATAGTTTAAGTAGAAAACTCAATACCAGACTCTGTAATGAGTGTCGATCGATGCAGGGTATGCTATGTCGATGGATGGTCGCGATCTACTATCGACTGATGGTGACTCTGTGGTGTCGATCGATGTCTGACCTATAAGTTCCTGCTTTTTTTTTAATACGTATAAAACTCAAAAATAGAAAAAAATATTAGTAACCTCTCCCAAACTTAAACAATATTATCATGAGTGTTATTTAGTCCGAGATTAGTGAGGAAAATAAATCATAAGGACACAATTTGATAAAGAAAAATGGTATACTTGCCTGCTGATGGTGACCGTCGATCGACACAGTTAAGTGGTGACCGTCGATCGACACATTTAAGTGGCGATCGATCGATACAGGGGATACTCTGTCGATTGACAATGATCAAGTATCGATCGATGCTCTGTGCAGACTCATATTCTTTTTTCATAAAAACCTGTAATAATATAGTAAAATCAAAAATTAGACTAATGTAATCAAAAAAATAGTATATTATCCAGATCTTGCTTCATCTCAACCATACGTGTAGTCATATTGGTAAAGCATCTGTCTATAGGATAGTAGACATCATCAAGCCTTGTGTAGAATTCATCCAGTGACATCTCTTGAGCTTTGTAGACTTCACGCACAATATCATCAATTTTTGTTCTGTTGTATGTCCTCTGATCTTCCATGGGCATACTGATCCTTGCTGCATGTTACGGTACACATATGTAGCTCTGCTCAAACATAGTAGCTCTCTCTAGAAGTGTTCTGATGTCTTCAGCTTGCACATTCACTACTCTTCCATCTGTAGTTCGTGCATTACCATTCTCATATATGTAGATGCCATACTCATCTTTCTTTTCCTAATGGAAAATTCTTCTGCTTTTAGCATCATAAGCTCTCGTTCCATGCTCGAGACAACCATCGATCGATGCTGGGTGTATCTTGTCGATCGATGCTGAACTCTCCGGATAGTAGGCAATTGAAGTGCGAAGTTTGTGGTACTTCGGAATCGTACCGTCGATCGATGTGTTCTGTCTGCTGTCGATCGATCTGAGACGTGGAGGCGTGTAGGGAATATTGTGAATCTTCTCGCTCTTCTGCTTCTCTATGTCGATCGACGCTGAATGGGATGCGTTGATCGATGCGCGTCTCTCCACTTTCACAGCTGGCGTCATCTGATAGAAGATCATGATATTCAATCAGCTCTCCGTCGATCGGTGGTGTATGGTAACCGTCAATCGATGCTTGATTACCAAGTATTATTCCAAACAGATCTTCATCTTTGTTGGCAAGTTCGGACTCGTCTTCTTGGTCAGTATCGATCGATGGCGTATGGTTGCCGTCGATCGATGTCGATTTCCCGAATTGATGGGAAATTTTGAAAACACCAGCCTCTTCCAGTGTGGTACCACGGTACTCGATTTGCTCCTCCTCTTGTAATCTTTGTCATACTCGAGGTAGGCTGGGGTATAATTGCCATCTGCAAGGCAGGTGTTGCTTGTTTCTAGGGTGAGGTCGTCGATCAATAACAAAGGGTGGGTGTCAGCCGATTGCTGAGTAGCAAACGCGTCGATCGGTGTTGTGGGTTGGGTGTCGATCGATGCTCCATCCTCAAACTCCTCGTTGAACTCATACTTGCAGAAGCATGTGGCTACAAGCTCTGCATCATTAGACAACTCAATGAGGGCAGGTTTATTCTTATAAATTTCATAGTTAATATTAGGATCAATCAGCAGTCAATGCATTGACTTGGTGACTCTGTCCAGCCTCAATTTTCTCCTTGATCAGGCTCTCATGTCTCCTAATAGTTTCACTTGTCTGCATCACCTGATTCTCTAGCTTCTTCACATGGGTGTTGAGATTTTCGAACTTGGTGTTGAGGCTGAGGTACATGCCATCTATCTTTCCATTGAAGTCCACTATCATCTTCTGCTGTCCCTCCAAAACTCTGTAAACCATTGCTTCAATCTTGCTTCCTTGAGCTTCAGGAGGAGGGTTCTGGTAGTAGGAGGACTCATAGGTTATGTTATTGTTGAAGGGCCTTCGATGTGAATTCTGATTAAAGTTGCTCCTTTGACGATTCCCATAGGAGTTCCAGGAAAGTATGTGATTAAACAAATTAACTTTAAATAAGGAAAGTACGTTTAGGCTTCGGGCAGTAAATTTTGGCTTCAGCCGTGACTGACCTACATAGTCGTTTGGCTTCAGACCGTTGGCTTTGGGCCGTATAAGGGATTGATGGGTTGAGTGGCTTTGGGCCGTGCATGATGGCTTTGGGCCAAGAATTGGCCTCGGTAACCTTCGGAGTCAAGACTGAGACAAAATGGGTAAGAGAATAGAAAAGGTGTAAAAATGATTAAGTAAATATAAATTACTAGCTAAATGGTTATGCATAAGATGGAGTGAAATATGGATAGTAACAAATCCTTGGTGATTCCAGTTACACTCAAAGGAGGGGTAAGTACTTCTCGTGGTCTCGTGTGATCAAGACAGCTTTGGGGAGAAAGGGTTTACGGAGCCACATTACTGATAATAAAGCTCCAAAACCAGTCGCTCAAGAAGAAGACAAGGAGATTTTCTTGGCCGAAGAGAAGAAATGAGAATAAGAAGACCTGATGGTCTTGTCTATCCTCCAAGGGTCGCTTAAAGCTTCAATCTTGGAGGCTTATTCTTTCTGTTAGAAGCCAAAAGACTTATGGAACATGCTCCAGAAGGTCTATAGAAACATATCAAACTTGAGTCGTGTGTTTAAGGTAAAGAGGGCCATCAATGACTTGGTTCAAGAAGATATGGAGTTGTGTATGACCAATTCATTTACATTCAAAGCACTTGATGTCTCTTCTTCTCACAGTGGGACACTCGATCTCGTAGTGCCCAGTCTTTGCACTCATGACACTGCACATCTGATTTCATGTCTGCTTTTTTGTTTCCGATGGGCGTTTCTCGGCTTCTGACACATGTCTTGCGGAGTTCCCTTCCTCTGACCCTTCTCAGCTCTGCGTAATACCTTGTTGAACCACCTGACAGGTAGGCTAACTGGATCATTGTCCTCCTCTTCATCCTTTGGGAGTTCTTGTGACATAAGAGCAATTCCTTTCGCTTTCTTGCCTCCATCCAGTTCCATCTCATGAGCTCTAGGCATTGCAAATACATCATCGTACCCAATCTCATCAGTGTTGAGTGAAGCGACATATTAGCTTTGTAAGCAATGTATTTGGCAGGAAGACACCTCATGATTTTTTGACCAACTTCTTGTCCTTGATTCTTTTCCCAAGAGTTAAAGATTCATGAATTATTCCACTGAGTTGCAAGCTGAATTCTTCAATCGACTCATGTTGTCGTTTTTGATGTATTACTGTCCTTTTTTATAAGAATTTCACATTGTCTTCTTTTTCAGAGTCTTATGTATTTGAATCTTCATGTTTTTCCTCATTATTCATTATCATCTCTTCTTCTTGGTCCATTGGATCCTTATCATCTCCATGATTGATCTGTTGCATGCCTTATGGCCTTGTTATGCCAGTTCCTGCCAAGCTAGTAACTTATTATGTTCAGTTCCCACTAGTTCGACAGGTTCACCTTCTGATCCATCTCTCGGCCATTTCGTAGATGCCCTGGTTATAGGTCAGTTGGTTGATGGCAATTCTTTCTTGTGGATGGTATCTATGGACGATTGGATCGCTAAGTTTAAACATGCTCTCAACCTTATGGTTCTATAACGTATCAAGGAAGATTTATTGACCTCATTTATTGTTTCTTCGTTAAATTTTGGGCTGGTGACTTTATCAATTCTTCTTCTTTACACTAAATTTAAATCGAAGTTCTAACTATAGTTCAGTTGACAAAAAAAAAAAAACTGAAAACATTTACACACTATATTTCTGAAGTTATTTAAAATAATTAATAGCATGTCATTTCGTAAATCGAATAGATAACCTCATGCCGGTCGTGGACCAATAAACAACTATATTATCTTTTTTTTGTCATCATCTATTTTTTTTTTTATTATTTTTGTTATCATCTATTGGTGAGGCAGCCAATCTGAACAGAAGATAAATTAAGATATACAAAACCAAAAGGGATTTTGGAAGTATGGTGGTTTTGTATTTTGTTATAACCAATTTCTTATGATCACTCCTTTGCTTCAAGTTGTCTCTATTGACAGCCAACTTTTGTTTCTGTCTTTGTCCGAGCACGGAATGATGTTTGGTTCTTGACTTAAAGAAATTTTAAAAGTCTGGTTGTTTTGTTGCTAGTTATTGCCAAAATTGCCAAAGTAGAATGAAAAACAGCTTCTCTTTGTATTTATAGTATAAACTTTTTTCCTTTCATTTTTACCTTAATTACCTTTCCATTTTAAAAATTTAATGAAATAAATATTTTAGACATCACAAAAATTATTTAAAAAAAAAAGAAATAATTGATGAAATATATATATATACATAAATTAATATATTGTTTGAAAAACTTGTTCAATTTAAATATTTAATTATGTTCTACGAAAAGTAGATTTCATCTTCTACGAAAAATGACATGGTAGAAATTGAATTACAAGTTACACAAGTGATTCTACTTTTTCTAGAATCAATAATCTACTTTTATAAAGAATTATAAATATGACGGATGTGAAGTCTACCAATTATAAAGGGATCTACAATTATTCTGAATGCATCTTCTACTTTTATGAGCAATTCTACAATTTTAGGAATACGAAATCTAGACATAACTCAAAAGGCTTACATATTAGTTATATGTTCTCTAAACAATGTAGAATCTACATTCTACGGATAAGAATAACCATATTTCTGAAGATATGGCAAGTCGAGCTATAAAATATTCTATAAATATTTGGAAATCTTGTTACTTTCCAAAAACGTGTTTCGGCGATTTTTTGTGAAAAATAAATAAGAAAATCAATTTTTATTTATTTATTTTGATTTATTTTCAAAGTTTGATTTTCAAATAATAATAATAATAATTTGATTTATTTAAAATTCTATTTAAGAAAAATTATTATTCTAGATAGACTTTCATTTATTTCTTTTGGTTAAGATATATTAAATAAAATAAATTGTAGAAATTTTTAAAACTCATATAAAAATTGTATAATTATGAAAAAACTAAACAGAATTCATATATTAAAGTCATTTGGGGAGTTTTTTCTTTTTTCTTTGTTTCCATTTATATTTTGTTGTAACTAGATTTTTATTTAATATGTTTTTGTTTTCTGTTTTGGGGTCAAAATTTGATTTTGTTTTTAATTAATATATAAAAGTGAGTTTTTAAATTGTTACTTGATAAAGTAAGGGTAGATTAAGGTTTTAAAAAATATTATACTAAAGTTACTAATTTAAGTTTGTTTTATACTAAGAGGACAAAGAGTGTTTTTTTGTTCTATTTTGACAAATTTCCCTTTAATTTTCTTTATCTTGCTTTAAGTTGCTTGTCTCGTGTAAATTCGGTTTACTGTTTGTTTTAGTTGCTTTCAAATTTCTCAACTATTGTGTTTTTTTTTTAATTATATTTAGTAAGACTATTGTAAATTATATTGGCAGTCTACTCAAACTTTTAATTTTTTGAAAATAACATTAATTTATTAATCGAATTAATCACATCTAGATTTCAAACTTTTGTAACGCTTCCAACTTTTGCTGCAGTCAGTTTGGTTACTTTGGTATTAATAATACTCTTTGCAGTGTCAGGCAACAATCAATGTTTATCGTTCGTATGTATGCAGAGTTACCAATTTTGTTTGCCTCTTAGAAGTTTGCGTATATTGATGACAAAAAAAAAAAATCGGTGGTAGATGGTAATCAGATCCCTATAAAGTCACTGAACCCCCAACCGGTGATGGTATATTGGTTAGGTGCATTGTGTAACAACAATTTTGGATCGTTCATACGATTTTCTTTCAAGAGCTCTGTTCGTTTTGTAAACACAGCGACAAAGGAGAGCAATCAAAAAACAGTGAACAACTGAGAAAGAATTGAGATGATTATGCAATATATTGGTCGCAGGTAACTGCCGCTACTGTTAATTTATTTTTTTAGTGGCCACCGTAAAAAACAGTGGCTTCCATGACTGTCGCTAGCAGCCATTTTTCTGGATGAGAACTGAATAATTATGTTTTCAAACTACCACTTTTAAAGGGATGCTGACGTGTCCTTTGATATTAATCGGTCGCTAGCCGCTGACTGCTAAAAAACGAACATGACTAAGAACATCATGGCACTTTTTAATGCGTCTTTTATTTAACTTCACAGGTCCAATTATCAATTTGTAAATTATTAGTCACGTCTCCACTAACAATTAAATCTGATAATTACAACAAATTTAGTATAAACATAAATGATTATAAAAGTAAAATTAAACCGAATAAAATACTATCATGTTGAAAAAAAAAAAACTCGCAATAATTCTAGATGACACCAAATCATCCAAATATATATATATATGCTCGTTCAGTTACCTGAAAAGAAAAAGAAAAAGAGCGTAACACATACGTCTCTGGGTGAGAATAATATGCTAACCCTACATATCCTAGAATAAGAACACAAGACTCCGGCCAGAAAATGTAGCTCTCATATGACCAAACAAAGCACCTAATGCACAACACATATCAACCAATACTCTGATAATACATGAACTAGTCTCTATGCACCCTGCATTCTTTTCATTCAGATATATTTAGAAAATAATAATTCTATAAAAAAAGTATGTGCGGTACAAAAGTGTTTCCATGTACTCCCGCATTCTATTCATACACAATGATATGTAGTATTTAAGTGCTTACTTGTAGTGCTGCATAAAATGTATTGTAGAGAATGGTTTTCCAGTACCCCACAATCTCCATACAAGTGTTGATAATATAAAATATCCATAATACAGACGTCTCTGTGATATATCAGGGTTTTTATGTGTTTTGACTATTATATAAGTCTTTATTTAGAGTCTTTATTATATGTTTTCGAGTCTTTTTGTAGTCATTGTAGGTTCATGTAAGTTTTAAAAAATTTTAAAGACCATGGAACATTTTACATCATGAGGAAATTGACGCTGAAAAGATCAAGTCAAAATTTCACTTTTGGACATGGTGTTGGTCAACACCCATTTTATACAAATTTTGCATGTGTTTTTTCGGAGTTTCAATAGTTGTAGTTTTAGTCCAAAAGTTTTCTCTATTTGTAAACAAGTCCTAAAACGTGTTTTACCCTAAATTTATTGATTCTAAGTAGTTATTTTAGGCTACTTTTTATTTTTATTGGGAGAGACAAGATTAAAACTCCATTTGAGTCTTCTTTGAACTTATGTTTTGATTTATTAATGATATCCTTTTAGAATATGATTTGTGCATTATTGATCATTTCTAAGAAGATCACTTGTTAGATTTAGGATTTTCTAGCGTTTAGGATGAATTTCTAAGTTGTTAGAATTGTTAGGGTTATCAATAGATTTTTTTTATCTTGATTAGTCTTATTGCTATATTTGGATTGGTAACCCGGATAATCTAGATCGTAGGTCAATTGGTAGATACGGCATTGTTATTGATTACCTATAATATACTTGTTGATGAGCTATATAACTATTCACAAAATAAATGGTCTTAGGGATTTACTGAACATATCAAACTCAAACTTAATGCTTATCTTAATTTTATGATATCGCAAAGACATTCAAAATTATTGGATTGACTTTATTGCTGTGATTTTCGTTCTAGAACTGTTTTTTATAATCCCTTGGCATTGTTACTTGCAATTCTGACTTACATGTTTGATTTATCTGGATCTAACGCTTTCTCCCATTGCTTACAATTCTATTTATTTATTATTTTATTTAGAGCATTACATTATTTATTGCCTAGCTTAATCTGAAAACAATAAGTATATTAAATGATCTCAGTCCTTGTGGATTCAATCACTATGTATTACAACTAACATTATGAAATTGTAGAGTTGGTGTTAGGTAAATTTGAGCATATCACTCAGCACCATCCCACTATACAGACACAAATCTACTAATCTCATGATGATACTGAATTAAGTACGTATGTGTATTTGTGATATACCATGGTTTTTACCACTTTTAGGTCATGATATAAGTCCTATTATAATCTATTATATGTGTTTGGAGTATGTTTTAGAGTCTTTTTAGGTTTAGGTATGTTTTATGTACTTTAGAGATTCTGAATCTATTTGAGATGCAGAATTGCGCAGACGCGTCAAGAGTTTAGCTATGGATGAATACCTTCCCACCGTGAGATTGAGCTCATATTTGACCTAAGATACAACTTTGAGTTAAATTTTCAATACCACCGGTTAGAAACCAATCAGGATCCTAGATCAAAAGTTATGCTATTTTTATTAAAGAGTGGTATGTCTGACTCGCGAGAGGAAACTTTTAAAGATATGAGAAGCATCAAACAAAACTCACAGAGTGATGATCAACACTCCCTCTATATCAGACCCGGTGAGTTTTAACGAAGATCCAAGAATTGCAGTTTTTGCCCATATTTTTTCCTTATTTATAGAAGACTCCAAACATGTTTTAAACCCTATATAATATTTTCTAAGCCATTGTTGATGGCTACATCTTTATTTTAAGTTTTGTTTTAGGCATGGAGAAAATAGAATTCCCTAAGAGTTTTTTTTTTGGAACTCTTTTGATTTTATAATTGATTTATATTGAGACTATGGTTTGTGTTTTTCTTATCATGTCTGAGTAGATTTAGGGATTATCTAGATCTAGGGTCTTATCTTTGAGCTCCTTTGGTCTTATCTATTGTTTCTTCACGAGGATTAAACTCATTGCTTGTTTATATTTTGATTGGAATAGCGCGAGAGTGTGACTTATAATCTAGAAACCTGATCATAGGATAATTGGAATAGCGAAAGGGTGACAAGTATATGAAACGAATCATGTTGAGCTAAGTTGTTAAGCGCATACGATAGTTGGTTTAGATAACTTAGTGAACAAATTGAATTTGATCTTAGCGCTTGTCTGAAAGAAATACCGATCGACACTCTTTATTATCGATCAACACTCTTCCTAAATTTGCATGCAGAGTTGGAATTACAGGATTTAGACATCTGATTAGTAAACACATGTGAGGGTTGTATTACTTGCTTATTGAATTTGAGTTTTAGAGCTGAGCCTAATAAAAACCTTAGAAACTATTTATCTGATTTTTGATTAGCTATTTGATATCGCTAGATCTAGCTTATATCTCATACGTTTACAACCATTTTATTTACTGATTTATAATTTATTGTTTTATATATTTCACTTTTGGATGTGGTGCTGGTCGACAAGACCCTGGTGTTGGTCGACAAGACCCTGGTGTTGGTCGACACCCATTCTACACAAATTCTGCACCTGTTTTTTTGGAGTTTCAATAGTTGTAGTTTTAGGCCAAAAGTTTTTTCTACTTGTAAACAAGTCCTAAAACGTGTTTTACCCTAAATTTATTGATTCTAAGTAGTTGTTTAGGCTATGCTTTATTTTTATTGGGAGAGACAAGATTAAAACTCCCTCAGAGTCTTCGTTGAACTTATGTTTTGATTTATTAATGATATCTTTTTAGAAGATGATTTGTGCATTATTGATCATTTCTAAGTAGATCACTTGTTAGATTTAGGATTTTCTAGCGTTTAGGATGAAGTTCTAAGTTGTTAGAATTGTTAGGGTTATCTATAGAATTTTTTTATCTTGATTAGTTTTATTGCCATATTTGGATTTGCAACCCGGATAATCTAGATGGTAAGATAATTGGTAGACATAGCATTGTTATTGATTACCTATAATATACTTGATGAGCTTAATAACTATTCGCAAAATAAATTGTCTTAGGGATTTACTGGACATATCAAACTCAAACCCAAACTTAATGCTTATCTTAATTTTATGATATCGCAAAGACATTCAAAATTATTGGATTGACTTTATTGCTGGGATTTGAGTTCTAGAACTGTTTTTTTATAATCCCTTGGCATTGTTACTTGCAATCTGACTTACATGTTTTATTTATCTGGATCTAACGCTTTCTCCCATTGCTTACAATTCTATTTATTTTTTGTTTTATTTACAGCATTAAATTATTTATTGTCTAGCTTAATCTGAAAACAATAAGTATATTAAATGATTTCGGTCCTTGTAGAGTTGGTCTTAGGGTTAATTTGAACATATCACTCAGCACCATCCCACTATACATACACAAGTCTACTTATCTCAGGATGATACTGAAGTACTTATGTGTATTTGTGATATACCATGGTTTTTACCACTTTTAGACCATGATATGTCTTATTTAGAGTCTATTATATGTGTTTGGAGTATGTTTTAGAGTCTTTTTAGGTTTAGGTACCTTTTATGTACTATAGAGATTCTGAAGCTATTTGAGATGCATAACTGCGCATACGCGTCAAAAGTTTAGATATGGATGAATACCTTCCCACGTTGAGATTGAGATCATATTTGACACAAGATATATACAACTTTGAGTTAGATTTCCAATGCCACCAGTTAGAAACCAATCAAGATCCTATATCAAAAGTTATGCTCATTTTATGGAAGAGTGGTATGTCTGACTAGCGAGAGGAAACTTTCAAAGATATGAGAAGCGTCAAAAGAAACTCACAGAGTGACGATCAACACTCCCTCTAATTCAGACTTGGTGAGTTTTAACGAAGATCCAAGAATTGCAGTTTTGACCCATAATTTTTCCTTATTTGTAGAAGACTCCAAATTTTTTTTTAACCCCATATAATATTTTCTAAGTCATTGTTGATGGCTACATCTTTTATTTTAAGTTTTGTTTTAGGCCTGGAGAAAAGAGAATTCCCTAAGATTTTTTTTTGGAACTCTTTTGATTTTATATTCAGACTATGTTTTGTGTTTCTCTTATCATGTCTGAGTAGATTTAGGGATTATCTAGATCTAGGATCTTATCTTAGAGCTCTTTTGGTCTTATCTATTGTTTCTTCACGAGGATTAAACTCATTGCTTTTTTATCTTGTGATTGGAATAGCACGAGAATGTGACTTATAATCTAAAAACCTGATCATAAGATAATTGGAATAGCGAGAGTGTGACCAGTACATGAAACGAATCATGTTGAACTAAGTTGTTAAGCGCATACGAGAGTTGGTTTAGATAACTTAGTGAACATATTGAATTTGATCTTAGCGCTTGTCTGAAAGAAGTACCGATCGACACTATATATTATCGATCAACACTCTTCCTAAATTCACATTCAGAGTTGGAATTACAAGATTTAGATATCTGATTAGTAAACACATGCAAGGGTTGTATATATCTGAGTTTGAGTTTTAGATACTTGCTTATTGAATTTGAGTTTTAGAGCTGAGCCTAATAAAAACCTTAGCAACTATTTATCTGAGTTTTGATTAGCTATTTGAAATCCCTAGATCTATCTCATATCTCATATGTTTACAACTCTTTTATTTACTGCTTTGTTATTTATTGTTTTATATATTTTGACTTAGCTTAATCTGAAATCAAAGTCTATTGTGTGAAATACTGAGTATATGTGGATGTGATCCCTAAGTACTGCAATCAATCTTTTTATCTGAGAGAGTTGCACTAGGGTAATTTGAGTATGTCAATCTGGCTAACCTATCTGATACCATTCATATACATACATACATACATACATACATACATACATACATACATACATACATACATACTTACATACATACATATATAAAACAGTCTTTTAAAATCAATCAAATTTAAAAATTCTAAATATTTATCTCCGGTTTAATCAGAGAACTTAGTAAATAAACACACATAATCCAAGTTGATTCAGGTCGTAAGAAATGAACATATCATAACTAAACTATACATATTCGGAGTTCTAAATCAAGTAGTGAGAATTCTTATTATAGCACTGGCCTTAGAACTAGGCAATATCCAGAGGACAAATCAGTAGTACATACATGCACTTGGCATCATGCATTCTTCTCATATGGTGTATATAAACCTACTAGCGTCCCTAGTATAGTAGTCCACTTTGTACCCCGCAATTACTAAGGTGTAACTAGTACAAACAACTATGTAATCCCCCCCTGGAATTACAAGGTGTTGCTAGCACAAATGTCTCTCTTCACCCACAATCTGAACAAAAAGCATCGCTAGTACAGACGTCATGTACCTCCGCAATCTCTACACATAGACTCGTATTATACACACACACCTTATTTCTTAACATTAATCATTTCATTCAACCCTTGAATCCTCTAACACTGTATTTCCAGTTTAATAATAAATAGTAATAAACATGCAAAGCTTTCATGCATACTCGATTCATCGAGACAGTACATGTTTTGATCATAGACTTTCCATAATAGTAGTATTAAACTAGAACATGATTAAACAAAATAACATTCACCTTAGATACTAGCCAAAAAGATTGACGTAAGAAGTGATCAACTGCAACACAAAAAATATATGTATCGATGTCGGATTTCTAGACATAAATTTTCCAGAAATATAAATTTTGCTAAAATAGAAATTTCCCAGAATAGTTAATTCTCAAACTAAGAACTTTCTTAAAATAGAATTAGGATTTTTTAATTAGAAAAATTATATCTAGATTTTTCAAATTCAGAAAAATCTTACACCCGAAAATAAAACGACCAAAATTTTCTAACCATACTTCGGTTTATCAAACGAGATGATGATCTGGAAACATTGTAGCGAGATATTTCCTATGATATCTCGTTCGTTTTCTGGGTCATTATGGATCAGATGAAGTTGAGTGTTCGTGGATATGAACTGCAAAAATCAATCTCGAAAAACAATCATAATTCTTAGAGATCATTTCCAAATGACGATCCTTTTTTGCTATAACTAAATCAAGGAGTGGATAACATAATCTGAAAGTTTGGCTTCGAAATTTAGTGATATTTTTCTTGTTCTCCTAAAACGTGTTGGCTGTACCTTAGTCTTCCTTTTTGGATGGTGAGATGGCTCATGTTTCATGATGGTTGCTCTAGTAACATTCTAGCAGGGTCAAAAATGTGTCTTCCAAATGCTGCCACCAAATTCCTTTAACTTATAAGAAAACTTAAAAAATTTAAGAGAAATGGACTTTAGTTATTGGGTTGAAGTGAACGGTCGTTACAAAAGCTTTCCCTACTCGATAAGAAGGAATTCACTCATAAATTCTTCAGATTCTTTTGGTAAGGTGGAAGATAGTAACTCCCTAAAGTAATCAACACCAATTTTCAACTCTCAAATTCGACCAGCAAACCATTTATTTAGACCAATAATCATGATAACATATATTTAAAAAAAATAGATAAAAATTCCTTCAATATTTTTATATTGGCCAATTATTTATTTGACTTTTCTCATTTCCTCTTCCTCCTTTTCTTTAAATAGTTGGCAAAGAGGGCAACCTTTCATTCAGCACCTGTTTCCTCCATTCAACAAAACATTATTGACTGTTGAAGAAAATGGCTTCCAAGTCTTTGGTTTTGTTAGGCCTCTTTGCACTTATTTTCGTCGTGTCAGAAGTTGCCGCAGCATCTGAATGGCAGTCAGGTATTTGAAATATTTCATACATTTCAGTCTAAGTAGAGAATGTTCGTTTCGCTAATTCAACGCACCAACTTTTAAAATTAGTATTTAATAAATTAATAAAATTACTAATTCCATTATATTATTTTAAATTATAATATAAATCGCATAATAATATAATAAATTGTAGCATTTTTTATTCAAGTATATGTTTATATTAACATCTAAAATTTACAATTACTAGAAAAATTGGAAAAGAAATAAAATTATTAAAGTATGATTCTTACTAGTTTTATAATGTAGTTCGTACCTATATTTTTACGTTTTAGAAGTTCTTGATCAATTGCATATCAAAAATTACATCCACATATTTGATACATCATAGCCAAACATTTTAATTTCGTATATACATAAAAAAGAATCAAAGAACATATTCAAACAAATAAAAATGCTATATATATACATTATTAATATTTAGAGTTTTACTGTATATGTCTTTTTAACAAGAGATCTGNATAATAATAATAATAATAATAATAATAATAATAATAATAATAATAATAATAATAATAATAATAATAATAATAATAATAATAATAATAATAATAATAATAATAATAATAATAATAATAATAATAATAATAATAATAATAATAATAATAATAATAATAATAATAATAATAATAATAATAATAATAATAATAATAATAATAGGTACAGTGAACTCAGGGAGTGAGAAAACTGTGGAACCTGATCAATATGGTGGTCGTCACGGCGGCCATGGAGGCTACAACATAGAAGGAAATGGCGGAGGTGTCTGCGCGTATGGCTGCTGCTCCAGAATTAAGAGAAGGGGCTGCATAAGGTGTTGCTCTTATGCCGGAGAAGCTGTTCAGACACAGCCCGGCCACTAAAAGTCGATCATGTATTAAAACCACCACCATATATAAGTGTTTATAAGTATAAGTACCATGGTGGTGCGCGTTTGTAATTGAGGCGGTGCCTTGAATGTAGCGAAGAACAGGATGAATTCGGAAGGCAAACTATAAGAATAAAGTTCGATTATGTAATTTATCTGGATTTGAGTTGTAATGGTCGTGGTTTTTATAATAAAATTGTTTGTAGTTTATGTTATTCTCTCTCGGTTGTGTAACAGTGTTATTTCGAATAAATATGCGGGATCTTAATTAAGGCTAGGAAAACATAAAGGACAATTCTCTTAAATAGTCATTTTTTAGTTTTTGTCACAAAAATAATTTTCAAAAAATAAAATGACCAAAATAGATTTTTTTTATTTGAAATTTTGATTATTTTTTTTTTTGAAATTTGAAACCCTAACCCCAAACACACCCCTTAACTCTAAACCCTAAAGTCCAAATTAGTTAACTCTAAGGGTATAAATGCATATAAATGCATTTTTAGCTTAAAAAAATATTTTAGTCATTTTTTCTTTAAAACTATTATTATGACAACAAACTAAAAAGAGTTATATCTAATGAAATTTCTCAAACATAAATGTTAGTGGATCATGACATCATACAACGACATTTACCTTTAACCTAGCCGCCGCAACCTAAACTCAACTACCACGGTGGCCGGAAGCCTCTGCTCCGGTCGCCACCCCACCACTTCGTTCATTTTTCCAGCCTTATCCCTTAGCCTCTCCTTCCTAAGCTTCTCCTCTTTGTCCGGTGTTCTAGATTTTCGTCGTTCTCGGTGAATCTAATCGGAGCCACTCGTGTGTGTGGTATCTCTGGAGTACCGACGAGGAGCGGTTTTGTCGGCGAGCCTAAGGAGCCTCGATTGCAGCCTCTCTTTGTCAACCGGAGCAGATATGGGTCAGATCTGACCTCGCCCCGCCAGAATAGATGGTATAGCGTTGCTGCCTCGTCTTTCTCTTCTCGGCTTGCTTGTACCCGTGCGATTTCGTGAAGTTTGCTTTTCTTGGTCTCTCAGAGCTTCTCCTCTCCCTTCCGGAGAGATGGCGGTGTCAAGGCTCACCGCCTTCGAGGATCTTTGTTTATAGTTCAAGCAATGACAGCCTGGAGTCTCAGCGGTGTTTCTTCGAGGCCCTCATCTTGCTTAATGATATTGTTTCATAGGGTTTTGAGGACTACCCGCCTTGACAGTGTCTTCTGCTAGATGATGGTATCCTCGTTTTCCTGTTGTGTCGCCTGTTGTAGAGAAGATCCTCGATCTTCTTCTGTGCTTCATTCCTCGATTTCTTAGCTCCGGCGAAGCACTGTGTCTACCCTTGATGTCTCTCCTGCTATGTTGTGTCGCGTGGCCGGATGAGGAGCATGTTATTCCGCCTGCGCTCGACTTGTATTGGCTCTTCACTTTCAGCAAGGAAATGTCGGGTATGCACTATGTCTTTAACGCCGAGAAAGCTGGGGGTTTTATGCTTGGCCTCCTCCTCCTGAGGTGTACCGGAGTCGTTGCCTGTCGCCTCCGTCGAAGACGCTTGGAGTCACTTTCGGGTGAGTGTTCGTGCGATTTCCCCGTAGCTTTACTCTTGTTTTCTTCTCGTAGCTGAAGTTTCAAGAAGTGCTTGAAATTGAGGGTATATGTTGTTGCTTGTTCTAAGTTAGTATTAGCTTTAGGATTACCACTTCTGGTTGTCTTGATGTTAATTCAAGTATTTCTTAGGGGTTTTTTAATTTTTTTGCGGCTTCTAAGAACAAAATGGCTATTGAGCAGATTCTGGTTCAAATTGTTGTAACCAAACCTTCATTCATGAATGATATTTACAATTTAGCAAAAAAAAAAAATGTTAATGGATCATGTGATATAAATTGGTCATTACGTAAAAATCATGTCTTATTATTATTCACGTCACTCATAAAGTTGTGTTCTTTTTTTATTTTCCGTCTTTAAATTCCAGCCACACCGCATTATAGAACAATGTTAAAATATTATAAACAGAATAATATATTTATTTTTTATTCATCACTATATTTTCATTTTAAAATGAAATAAAATTTAAGTAAAACATAACTGCATTATGAAGAAGTTATTTATTTTAGAAACATAATGTATAACATTCCGGGCTCCACCCAAAATGAAACCAAGAGGTGGAAGCCCAACTATAAGAAACCCTAGACTTAATCTCTCTCATTTCCTATATAAGGAGTAACCCATTTAGGTCTAAGGCAGAAAGAAAATGTCAAGCGAAGCCCTGCCCGAGGAGAGAGCCAACTGCCGCCGACCAGCCCCCTCTGTCGCTGAGCCCCGTCGTCCGTTCGCCTACACCACCACCGGACGCCATGCGAAGTCTGAGCCGCCGATCCCGAGCCCCTAACCGTCGTCTCCTTGATTATGTTTCGTATAACCATCTTAGATCTGATATACTAGGTAAACCTTGAACCTTAACCGCTTTTCCCCCATCAGAAATGGCAGATCTGATATCTGAACCTCATCTTCTCTCTTCTGAACCATCTGAGAACCAGATCCGGAGTAGTGACCATTTTTTCCTCGCTTTAAGATCCAGATCTACATTGACCAACAAGCTAAGGTGAGGATCCGGTCGTAAACTCGTCTTATGTGGAGTAATCCGTCGGGACATAGTCCTTTGTTAATCAGATTTAGATCTCTGGTTGTGAGTAGTGTATGATGTGTGATAGATCTAGGTTTTCTTAATATGTATGAGATCTGTGATGTGATGAAAAACCTAGATATGCTGAGACTGAGATTGAGATTGAGATTGAGATTGAGATTGGGATCAAGATGAGATTGAGATCGAGATGAGATTGAGATTGAGATCGAGATTGAGATCAAGATTGAGATCGAGATTGAGATTGAGATTGAGATTGAGTTTGAGAATGAGAATGAGAATGAGAATGAGAATGAGAATGAGAATGAGAATGAGAATGAGAATGAGAATGAGAATGAGAAATGAGAAAGTGAATGAGAATTGATATCGAGTCATTGAATTGTTTGTAGTCCTGCTTGAGACAGTGATAATGGGTGACGTCTAGAGATAGGACCGGCAGCACAGTAGCCTAACAAGAGATATATGCGGGCGAGTTGCCGTGAGAGAGCACCGATTGAGTCACTCACGGTAGAGTTACCGTGGGAGAGCGTCGGATGAGTCACCCACAATAGAGTGCCACGAGAGAGCGCCGGATGAAGCCCTCGTGGTAGAGATGAGTTGCCACAGGTAGATCGTTGGATGAAGCAACCATGGTAGTAGAGGCGCCTTAAAATCGAGTCATACCGAGTCGTGGCATAATTATGGCTATTAGGACAGGGGTGGCAAACCAAGCCAGAGAGAGTGCCAACAAGCTGCAACTCGGATAGCCATTTAGGAAGCTGGGGAACAGTCTGAGGACGTAAGATCTCCCAGGGCAGGCCGACACGCGGAGGGTCACCGTGAGTGAGACATAGGTCCTTACATCTAGGTTGTGTGTTGCATAATAGATCTTATTAGCTTGTGACTATGGTGATTGATTGTTTTCCCTGAGATAAGTTTGTGGGTTCCTGGAACCCACCCTCACTGAGTAAACCATACTCACCCCTCCCTTTTCAGGTACGACTGAGCGAGCGTAGGAGTAGAAGTATGTATGGTGCAGGGGTTTTGGGTTATTTGAACTATTCCTGTGTTATTTCAAGTATTTTGTTGGTGTTTTTGGATATTATGTTTGAATTCAGTGATTTGTAAGACTATTCGGTTTTCTTAATAAAGGTGTTTGAAAGAAATGTGAATGAGTTGAGGTTAAAAGTAAAATCCTAGGGACATGGATGTTACAATTGGTATCAGAGGGGGAGTTAAACACACTTGGTTCTGTCCCGGGTGGGTAGGTGTGTAGTAAGAGTATTTAGAAGTGTGAGTTTTAAACGTTTTATCAAAAGTTTTTTTAAAACGGTTTTGTTTTGCCGAAAGTCAGGAAAAATGCACCACTCGAACCGAAACTCCTAGCTGGCTCGGTAAGTTAACAACTCGAGTCAATTCATGGCTAATATATCTCCCATTGTCACAAGATGCCTCCCAGAAACACCAGAGCTGCGCAACCAACCACCACTGCCCAGCGAGCGGCACGACGAGCCACCAGAACTGCTTCCCAAGCCTCTAGCAAAGCAGAAAGCCGAAGTGTTGCTGCACCCAAGAATGGGAATGCCGCGGGGCAAAATGCGGTGAACTAGGCCGTATTTGAAGAGTTACAAAGGTCCCATGAGGCTTACGGTGGACAATTTCCCAATGGAGGGGTTACAACAAAAGCCGGAGCTGTTCCCATACCTCCTAGTGTGGCAGGGAACCCGCCACCACCACCACCACCCCCTCCAGTGTCCGCCGCACCGGTACATGTTCAAGGACCCACCTACTGGGACGTGATGAGGCATATGAGAGACATGCAAATGAGGTACTTCGGTGGAAAAGGTGACCCGATTGCTGCTGATAATTGAAAACGACAACTGGAAAGGAACTTCATTTCAGCTCGGTGTCCCTTGGAGTACCGCAAGGACCTGGCGGTCCATCACCTCAAGGATGGCGCCCTCGTGTGGTGAGAAGGAGAAGTGGAAAGAACTGATGGAATGCCAGAGATAACTTGGGAAGACTTCCTAAGTGCTTTCAACATGAAGTATTTTCCCATGGAAGTTGTTGAACAAATGAAAAAAAGTTCCAAGACATCCGTCATGGGACCATGAGTGTAAGGGAGTACGGGGATGAGTTCAACCGCCTGAGGAGGTATGTGGGGCACTACTTGAGCGGCAGAGAACTGGTACGCCATTTCCCCAAGGGGATGAGGATAGAATTGAGGAATAGCTGTAACGTGTAGGATTACCAAGATATCCATGAACTGATCGAGAAAGCGGAGGAACATGAAGCCGGATTGGAGGAAGAGTGTCGTCAGCACCAGTCCTCCCAGAACCCGGAGTTAAGCGGAGTCGGGACACGGCAGCCACAAGTGAGGCCACCCCAGTCAGGGCCTTGTGTATCAAATGTGGGCGAAACCATCCACGAGAAATGCCGATTGGGAGTATGTTTTCTATGTAACCAACCTGGTCATGTTGCCCGAGCTTGCCCAGGCAGAGGACAGGTACAACCAGGGGCCATCCCAGGAATGCGCTGCTACCACTGCAGACATGAAGGACATATCGCCCAGGAGTGCAGGGCACCAGCCACAGAAGTTCAACAACAACAACCCCGAGACCATGCAGAAGCACCCCGCGCGTATAAGGGATCATGGTGCTGAACCAATTGCGGGTACGTCTCCTATGATAGTTCATTGTTCAAATGTGTGGAAATGTCTGAGAAATAGAGTCCAGTAGCTTAGCATTAGCAAACCTGTAGGATCTGTCACGGTCGGAGGAGTGACCGCTCACACACTCTTCGATACCGGGGCGATGCATAGTTTCGTAAGCCCTAAGTTCACTCATGTCTGGACCTTCAAAGGAGGATTCCACACCGGGACGACTTGAGTGGAAACAGAAGGAGAGGAAAAATTGACCACTAGAGGGGTCTACTTGCAAGTACCAGTGAGTTTGGCTGGCGTGGACCTTCATGGAGATTTAATGGAGTTTGAGTTAGGAAGGTACAAGGTGATCTTAGGTATGGACTGGCTATCGTAACTTGGAGCGGTTGTGTATTGCGCCAAGGCATGTGTCCGGATTCCCCAAGATGATGGCAGAATAGTGTTCAACGGGATGAGAACCCGGACCGGATTGTCCATCATATTGATGGCCCAAGCGGAGGATGTAGTTAGGAAAGGCGGCAAGACATATCTAGCAACGATTGAGATGGTGGGAGAGACAGAGGCACCAGACTTGGGGAGCATTCCCGTAGCCGGTGAGTATGCGGATGTGTTTTCACCCTTACGAGTTCCCCCGCAGAGCTGAAGTAACGCTTTCACGATAGATTTAAAGCCTGGAACTGCCCCTGTATTAAGGGCCTCCTACCGACTGGCCCCTGCAGAAATGGTGGAGCTGAAGAAGCAATTGGAGGACCTAGTGGAGAAGGGATTCATCCGCCCGAGTAGTTGTCCATGGGGAGCGCCAATATTATTCGTTAAGAAAAAGGATGGAAGTTTACGGTTGTGCATCGATTACCGGGGTCTGAACGAAGTGACCGTCAAGAACAAATACCTATTACCGCGAATAGACAAGCTACTCGACCAACTAGAAGGAGCTACGTGGTTTTCCAAGATTGATCTCGCCTTAGGTTACCACCAGATCCCCATCTCCGAAAAGGACATCCCGAAAACAGATTTTCGCACCCGTTATGGTCATTATGAGTTTGTGGTGATGCCCTTTGGGTTGACGAATGCCCCTGCAGCCTTTATGGGATTAATGAATGATGTGTTTAGAGTGTACTTGGATCGCTTCGTGATGGTGTTCATTGACGACATCCTTATTTATTCCAAGAGTGGGGAGGACCACGACCGACACATACAAATAGTTTTAGATAAACTAAGGGAGCATGGACTGTATGCCAAGCTCAGCAAGTGTAGTTTTTGGCAGAGAAAGATTGGATTCCTGGGCCACGTGATTTCAGAAGCAGGCGTAGCCGTGGACCCAGAGAACATAATATCCATCACAAAATGGCCGACACCGGGCAATGAAACCGAGGTCCGTAGTTTTCTCGGATTAGCAGGATACTACCGGAAGTTCGTACCAGGATTTGCAACAACGGAAAAACCGCTCACCCGTCTTACTAGCAAAGAGGTCAAGTTTGAATGGACGGAAGCGTGCGAGAAAGGGTTTAGACAACTAAAGGAGGCCTTGACCAGGACGCCAATGCTGGTTTTACCCAAACCAGGGGTACCATATACTGTATACACGATGCATTGGGGGTGGGACTGGGGTGCATCCTCATGCAGGACGGAAGAGTTTTTGCATATGCGTCCACACAACTTCGAAAGCACGAGGACATTCCCGACGCACGATCTAGAGTTGGCAGCAGTGGTTTTCGCCCTTAAAATCTGGAGATCATATTTGTATGGGGAAAGAGTACAAGTCTTCACGGACCATGAGAGTTTGTAGTATGTGTTCACCCAAGGAGACCTGAATCTCTGGCAGCGAAAGTGGATGGAACTACTGGCATATTACGACCTAACCATTGATTATCATCCCGGAAAGGCAAACCTTGTAGCTGACGCCTTAAGTCGGAGAAAGACAGACATCTTGGGATCCAAGGAAACCCTAGAACTTGTCGCGTCCCTAACCAGCCTGCGCCTACACGCGACAATGGTGAACGAAGAAGGGGTAGGGCTGGAAGCAGTGGAACAAGCTGACTTGCTAAGCTGTATCGGCCAAGCCAAGAAGTTAGACCTTAACCTGAAGGGAATGACTGACAAAGGAGTGGTAGGGTACCGCCAAGCTGGGAATGGCACCGTGTTGTATCGGGGACGGGTATGTGTACCCAATGAAGGAGACTTGAGGAACAAGGTGTTGAAGCAGGCCCACCATACCCGGTTCTCAATCCATCCAGGAAAGACGAAAATGTACCAGGACCTAAAACGTTATTATCATTGAGAATGGATGAAGAGAGACATGGAAGCTTGGGTTTCCCAATGCCAGACTTGTCAACTAATGAAAGCTGAGCGCGGAGTGCCTGGAGGCCTCCCGAATAACTACCCTTACCACAATGAAAATGGGATATGGTGACGATGGACTTTGTGACAGGGTTACCCCGGACCATGGGAAACCGAGATGCCATTTGGGTTATAGTCGATCGCGTGACAAAGACGTCCCGCTTCTTACCTATTAAAAAGACTGATGGGGCAGAGGAACTTGCACAAGAATACCTAAAAACCAAGGTCCAATTACATGGAGTGCCCGTGAGCATAGTATCGGACATAGACCCTCCCTATTCTGGCAGGCATTCCAGAAAGCATTAAGCACAAAAATACATTTCAGCACTGCGTACCACCCCCAAACACATGGGAAATCAGAGAAGACCATTCAAACCTTGGAAGACATGTTGAGATCAAGTGTAATGGAATGGGGCGAAAAATGGGTCGAATACCTGCCCCTAGTACAATTCTCCTACAATAACAGCTACCATGCGAGCATCAAAATGTCACCTTATGAGGCACTGTACGGTCGACCATGCCGGACCCCCTTATGCTGGACTGAAGTGGGGGAGCGACGGGATACGACCCTAGAAATTGTTAAGGAGACGGTCGAACAAGTACAGCTCCTTAGCAATAGACTAAAAGAGGCACATGACCACCATAAAAGTTATGCTGACAAGCGCCGGAAGGACTTTGAATTCTCGGTGGGGGACGAAGTATACTTAAAAATGAGAAACTTCCGAGGAAGTGACCCGAATTGTAAGTTAAAGAAACTGAGGCCTAGGTACATGGGCCCATATCGATCAAGGAGAGGATCATAGCAGTAGCGTACCGACTGGTGCAACCGCCAGCATTGGCAGAATTCCATGATGTATTCCATGTATCACTACTACGAAAGGTGGTACAAAAACCCGAACTGATATTACTGCACCCACCACCGGATGTGCAACGTAATCTTTCCTTGATTAGCAACCCGATAAGAGTTATGAGTGAAAAGGTGGTGAATAATCATGGGAAGAAAACCAAGATGTTATTGGTCCAATGGGAGAGGGACGGAATCCATGAGGACGTATGCAAACCTGAGTCTTGTCTGAGGGCTAGCCAACCAGGGATTTTTGAAAGTGAAGGGGGTCGACGAGATATGACCCAGAATTCAGGGACGAATTCCCAATTAATAGGGGAGAATTATAACATCCTAGTCCCGGTCCAAAATGAAACCCAAGAGCTGGAGGCCCAACTAGAGGAAACCCCAGACCTAACCCCTCCCATTTCCTATATAAGGAGCAGCCCCCTTAGGTATAAGGCAGAAAGGAGACATCAAGCGAAGACCTGCCCGAGGAGAGAGCCAGCCGCCGCCGACCAGCCCCCTCCGTCGCCGAGCTCCGCCGTCCGTTCGCCTGCACCACCACCGGTTGTCACGTAAAGTCTGAGCCGCCGATCCCGAGACCCCAACTGTTGTCTCCTTGATTTTGTTTTGTGTAACCATCTTAGATCTAATCTACCAGGTAAACCTTGAACCTTAACCCCTTTTTCCCCATTAGAAATGGTAGATCTGATATCTGAACACCATCTTCTCTCTTCTGAACCCTCTGAGAACCAGATCCGGAGTGGTGACCATTTTTTTGTTCGCTTTTAGATCCATATCTACATCGACCAACAAGCTAAGGTGAGGACCCGGTCGTAAACTCGTCTTATGTGGAGTAATCCGTCGGGACATAGTCTTTTGTTAATCGGATCTAGATCTCTGGTTGTTATTACTGTGTGATGTTTGATAGATCTAGGTTTTCTTGATATGTATGAGATCTGGGATGTGATGAAAACCATAGATATGCTAGGATGTTAAAGAACCAATGTGTGAAATGAAAATTGAGATTGAGATTGAGATTAGATCGAGATGAGATGGAGTTCGAGATGAGATCAAGATTGAGATTGAGATTGAGATTGAGAAAGAAAATTAGAATTAGAATGAGAATGAGAATGAGAATGAGAATGAGAATGAGAATGAGAATGAGAATGAGGAATGAGGAATGAGGAATGAGGAATGAGGAATTAGGAATGAGAAATGAGAAATGAGAAATGAGAAATGAGAAATGAGAAATGAGAAATGAGAAATGAGAAATGAGAAATGAGAAATGAGAAATGAAAAATGAGAAATGAGAAATGAGAAATGAGAAATGAGAAATGAGAAATGAGAAATGAGAAAGTGAATGAGAAATGAGAAATGAGAAATGAGAAAGTGAATGAGAATTGATATCGAGTCATTGAATTGTTTGTAGTCCTGCTTGAGACACCGATAACGGGTGGCGTCTAGAGATAAGAACCGCAAGACAGTAGCCTAACAAGAAGTACATGCAGGTGAGTTGCCGTGATAGAGCGCCGGATGAGGCACTCACGGTAGAGTTGCCGTGGGAGAGCGCCGGATGCGGTACCCACGGTAGAGTGCCACGAGAGAGCGCCGGATGAGGCACTCGTTGTAAAGATGAGTTGCCACTAGTAGATCGCCGGATGAGGCAACCGTGGTTGTAGAGGCGCCTTAAAATTGAGTCATGCCGAGTCGTGGTATAATTATGGCTATTAGGACCGGAGTGGCAGACAAAGCCAGAGAGAGTGCCAACGAGCTGCAACTCGGATAGCCATTTAGGAATCTGGGGGACAGTCCGATGACGTAAGATCTCCCAAGGCAGGCCGACAGGCAGAGGGTCACAGTGAGCGAGCCATAGATCCTTACGTCTAGGTTGCGTGTTGCATAATAGATCTTATTAGTTTATGACTGTGGTGATTGATTGTTTTCTTTGAGATGAGTTTGTAGGTTCCTCGAACCCACCCTCACTGAGTAAACTATATTCACCCCTCGCTTTTCAGGTACGGCTGAGCGAGCGCAGGAGTGGAAGTCTATATGGTGCAAAGGTTTTGGGTTATTTGAACCATTCCCGTGTTATTTCAAGTATTTTGTTGGTGTTTTTGGATATTATGTTTGAATTCAGTGATTTATAAGATTATTCAATTTTCTTAATAAAAGTATTTGAAAGAAATGTGAATGATGAGGTTAAAAGTAAAATCTTAGGGACAGGGAAGTCACATGATGAAATAAAATTTAAGTAAAACTTAACTGAAGTTATTTATTTTAGAAACATAATGGAACAATATATTAAATATAGTTTTCGCAAACCTCCGCATCATTCTATTACTCTATTAGGTTTAAATAAGTTTTTTTCCAAAAAGAAAAAAAAAGGTTTAGATAAGCTTCACGCCTAGCTGATTAATCGTTCGAGTATCTCTCCATGGTGGGTGATGTTGCGAATTTGGATTATTGTGGTGACATTATATTACAAGTTACATTACGTAAATGTACGGTCTAGGCGACCAAAACGCGGTCAATTCGCCAGTCTCGAAAATAAATAAAAGGCCAATTAGCCCTCTTCTCGGCCCACTGAGAAGATGCCATCTTTCATGCGAGCTCAGTCAGAATGTCCTGGTAACTCGGGATTAGACAACTAGTGATGTTAGTAAAGTAAGCATGGCGTGCGGCAGTTCAGGAATTCGGAAATAACACGAATCAACAATCACCTATTTCAGAGGAACCCCGATATTCGAAACTAGAGGAACACCTTTGCAATTTGCATGTTCTGTTTTACAGATGCATCATAGGACAAAACTTCAAATCAAGCAGGTACAGCGTGGATCTTCACCAAAATGTTGTCTTCTGAAGAATACCAAGGATCCCACCATTTCAAATATGTAAGCTCGCCTTTAATGGCGGAAGCTGTAGCTGTTAAATTGGCTCTCATCTCGGCAGCAACACTCAGGATTAACTCCGACAATCAAACTTTAAGCAAAAAAAAAAAACGAAAAAAAAACTCCGACAATTAAACTTTCATCAAAGTACTGAATTTCGACAAAGAGATCTATGGAACTGCTCACGCCATCTCTACTCTTTCTGCTCTGTTTGTTGATGTTTCCTTTACTTGTTTTCCAATGGCTGAAAACAGAAAAGCTGACGCATTAGCCAAAGCCTGTCTCAAAACCTATCTTGTTGTGTTGGGTCCAACCATGGGCTAGAACCCATCTTCCTTAATTAATGAATTAGTATGTTGTCTAAAAAAATCTAGCGTGTGACATCCGACCCCAAGTGGAAAAATCGGTTCCCAAAAGAATCATTATTCAACTTTCTATCTTGAAGACTTCTCTTGAGTTAGTTGAAAGATTGGCCACTGATTTGATATTCTTTGCTTCAAAGGAACCAATGAAAAACGCCTCGTCCTACCATCTTTGAGAGAAACACTCGCGAGAGAAGGATTATCTTGTTGTTGTTAACATTTCTTTTAAGTGATTTCAGGTAAATAAGATGTCTGATCGATATAATAACAACAACTCTTGATGGAGGCCTTGCTTGCTGAAATAAAAATAATGATGAAAAAGATCTAGAATCTATTTATCAACAAACTGATGAAGTTCAAGGCGAGTCTCAACCAAGGCGTACCACTAGGAGAACCAGAGATGACTTGGCTGATGAGTACTATAGTCGGGAAGATGGATCATCTAACAGAAACCACAGGACGAGTGGTCGAACAAAAGAACCCCGTGGAAGAATTTAAGAAGATTTGGGAGGTCTCAAGTTGAAATACTGCCTTTTCATGGCAAAAACGATCCATATATCCTGAAAGGGAAAAGATCAAGCTAGTGTTTGATTGTCAACACTATAGTGAATCCAACAAAATGAGAGTAGCAGCAACTGAGTTCTATGATTACACCATAAACTGGTGGGATTAATTGGTAACCAACAGAAGGACAAGTGGAGAGCATCTGGTGGACAATTTCATGAATGGATAGGGGGCAGATACGAATAACAATAATTTTGTGGGTATTCATATTATTGGTGAGTAGAGTTGGCATCCTTCACGCGTAAGGGAGTATGCCTCTCAATGCTTAGCCATAGTGGGCCAAAATATCCTTGCTTCTTAATGCGAAGGGTTAGGGTTCATCCTCCATAGTGGAATTTGCATTGCAATCTTGCAACTCCTTCATGATCGTTAGAACTTCCTTGCCACTAACACATGCGAGGTAAGGCTCCACAAGGCTGTGTTTGTATATTTTATTTACATTATACAATAACGCTAGCTCTTGGATTTGAGTTTACGAGTGTCCCAGCAATGAGTTAGAACATGTATTCCGTTTTGGCGAGTTGGATCAGTTCTACTCGCCATTTTGGTGAGTAGGATCACACAAGCAATCCTACTCGCCATTTTGGCAAGCTGGAACAGTCCTACTCGCCATTTTGGCGAGCTAGAACAATCCTACTTGCCAAAATGGCGAGTTGGATTGAGCACCCCGTCCAACTCGCCCGTTCGGCGAGTTCGACCAAATCTTATGCCTTCTGTTGAACCTCAACGGGTCAATCCCTTCTTCCGCCTCGATCAGAGTTACCATTGGAGCCTTACAATAAGAACCGCAAGGATTCATATTCCTAAATGGGGTCCATAGTTATTGATATAGTTTATTTATTACCAGTTCTAGGCCATGTTATAGGCTTTATTTACTGTCTATTATGTGTGTCTAGTCTATGTTTTAGAGTATTTACAGGTCCACAAATGTTTTGGAAATACATGAGATACTTGGAGCTTTTGGAGCATCTTGAGGAGAAAAATCCGTAGCTGATCATCTAGGGAGTCGACAAAGTCATCGATCGATGGAACACACTTGGCGTCGACCGACGATTGAAGCCCGAGATCGATCAATGTAGCACACTTGCCATCGATCGATGATCAAAGACTAAGTCAGAATGACAAAAATACCCTGGACGAGTTTTGACCTAATTTTAGGGTTTTATATTTATATCTTGAGAAAGACAACATAAGAAGAGAGACCTTAGACAGAGTTTTTACAGAGCATTTTAGTTCTATTCATTTTGTATTAGGAGAGAAAGGAAAGACTCCTTCAGAGTCCTCTTGGAACTCCTTTGATTTTTATACCTATTTTATATTTCATATATATTATATTCATTTATGATTTATGTGACAAAGATCATGTTTGAGTAGTTACTAATTAGATCTAGTGTTGAATGATAGTAATCATGGATTAGCCCAAAAATAGGATTGCTAGGTCAAGTTAATATCCATCAATTGAAATTATGCTTAAAGCTTGTATTCTAGAGTAGTTAACTAGGATCTCGATGATATGACATGGACAACTACGAGAGTAGGTTATGTTCCAGAATATATTCTGTTGAACTAAGCTGTTAGGCACATGCGAGATCTGGTCTAATATGTCTGGTGGACTTATCAAATATCACCCATACTTCCTTCTGATTTCACCGTCGATCGACACAAGGCCTTAGCCGTAGATCGATGGTCTTTTCTTTTGCTCGCATACGAGAGTTGGAGTTAAAAAGGTCAAAATAATTACCATTTGAGTTCTAGAATATTTACATTTCCGCGCTTCTTATCCCTATAAATCATTAAGCTTGAAACCCTAGATCTAACATATTTACATTTATATTTACATCTAGTTAATTAATAGAATATTTCCATATTTGCATTAGTAGCATATTTCCATATTGCATCCAACTTTTTGGCAAATAATATTTCTTTAATTTGATTATTCACTACCAATATATATATTTACCTAGCTTAGTCTTTAGAAATAAGAAATCTATTGTGTGCCTTTGCTCTCTGTGGATTCGATCACTAAGTACTACACGTGATTTCTCTTGGCAAGAGTATTATTGAGTGTATTAAGATTATGGTTAATTTGACAGTTGATTATTTAGGATATTTATACCCTGCTAGATAAAACAACACACCGTGTCAGTTATCGTGTAAACGGTGACGGTTAACTTAACACCACAGTCGTTTAAACTATACGAGAAGTATGAACTTCCTCGTCGAATCGACGTTGTATCAAGAAGCGCTCTTTCGAAGAAATCGTAAAAACGTTTAGAGCCGGTAAACGGCCCGAAGAGGCCTAAAACACGGCCCAAAACTCACTTATGATTATATTCAAAATCAAGCCCACCAATACTATAACAGTGTATCATACTTGCAGAAGGAGGAAAATCTCGCGAAATCAGAAGATAAATGTCAAGTTTCCAAGATAATGATGAAGATCAAGAAGAAAAATGAATATTTTCGTGAAGCGATAAACTCAACCTAGGGGCAAAAAGGGGAGACGAGAACCGACCCAGAAGGCATTTATAAGGAGAGCTAAAGCTAACGGCACATAGAGAGACTTAGACCTAGAAAAACTCTGCTAGCATAGAAGAACTTAGAATTTAGGCAGCTCTCTTTTACTTAGACTGTTTTCGTCCGATGTCTGAGATCGATTCGGCTAGCGAAACTCTGTTTGTCTTGTCTTTCAGAAACTCTGTAACTTTTCTCTTTTCAATTAATAATACACCTTTGTGCAACTTACTTTTGATATTCTGTTATTTTCATCTCTTTTGTTTTTTGTGTGTTTTCGCAGATAATCCGAGACCTCTGGGATAGTCAAGTTGACTTGACTTCCTTATTTTATGGAAAATCGACAGTGTGAATTTTATTTCCCATAGTTTGGCGCTAGAAGGAGGGGGGATCGGATTCTTTAACTAAAAAACCACCGAACGACTGAGACACAATATGCCTAATCAAATGGGCAGCAATATCATCTCCTTCAAGGAAAGAGCAACGACCGGTCCGGTCAAACCTCTCAAAGATCTCCTTGTCGTCGAGCTGATAATCCAAAATATCGATGTCGCAAGGATATTGATCGACACCAGAAGCTTGGCCAATATCATCTTCAAAAACACCCTCAAAAGAATGGAAATCATCCATTAGGGATAACAGGAGATCCTAACCCGATAGTAGGACTCTCGGGGGAAGCTACCATGACTCTCGGCACAATCAACCTCTCAGTTAAAGCCGGCAGCATGAAGAAAATCATGGAATTCTTGGTCATCGATCGACCCACATAGTATAACGCGATCGTTGGAACTCTGTAGCTGAATTCAATGCAAGCGGTCCTGTCGACATACCACATATGTCTCAAATTCCAAACATCCTGCGGAATAGAGACCGTATGGGGAGATCAGAGAATCTCGCAAGTCTGCTTCGCTTCGGAATTAAAACGAAAAAACCTATCAGCAGAAGTTCAGCCTAAAAAGAAAAAGAAATCGTCTGCCATTGACGACACCCTAGAACAAGATAACTCTGAAATCTTTTGGCTGTCACGAGCAGCCGAAGCTTTGGAAGGAAAACGTGAGCCGACCTGCGAGCCCGTCGTCTCGGTATGCTTGGACGAAGATTTCCCAGACCGCTGCAATGAAATCGGCGCGAACCTGAGCGAGTCTCTGAAAGTCGAGCTCATAGCCTCTTTGAAAAAAACTTGCACACGTTCGCATGGGCCGCAGAGGACATTCCATCAATATCACATGTCACGAGCTCAACGTGGACCCAACTTTTAAACCTGTCAAACAGAAGAGAAGAAAGTTGGGACCAGAACGCGCTGATGCAGTCAACAACGAGGTCGAAAAACTTCTCAAAGTCGGATCCATAACAGAGGTTAGGTATCCGGACTGGCTCGCTAACCCAATTATCGTCAAAAAGAAGAATGGGAAGTGGCGAGTATGCGTCGATTTCACCGATCTCAACAAGGTGTGTCCAAAGGATAGCTTCCCACTGCCACACATCGACCGCTTGGTCGAAGCGACGGCAGGGAACAAACTCTTGTCCTTCATGGACGCGTTCTCCGGGTACAATCAGATCATAATGAACCCTGACGACTGACATGGTGTGTTTGTTTGTTCTAGCAGGACATAAATATCCTATACAATCAACTGTCAAATTAACACTAATCTTAACACTCAATAATACTCTTGCAAGGAGAGATCAAGTGTAGTACTTAGGGATCGAATCCACAAAGAGCAAATGCACACAATAGATTTCTTATTTCTAAAGACTAAGCTAGGTAAATCTATACATTGGTGGTGAATAATCAAATTAAGGAAATATTCCTTGTCAAGAAGTTGGATGCAATATGAAAATATGCTACTAATGCAAATATGGAAATATTCTCCTAAATAACTAGATATAAGTATAAATGTAAATATGCTAGATCTAGAGTTTCAAGCTTAATAATTTATAGGAGATAGGAAGCACGAAAATATAAATTTTCTAGAACTCAAATGTTAACTATTCTAACCTTTTTAACTCCAACTCTCATATGCGAGTAAAAGGAAAGACCATCGATCAACGACTAAGGTCTGGTGTCAATCGACGGTGAAATAAGAAGAAAGTATGAGCGAGATTTGATAAGTCCACCATACATATTAGACCAGCTCTCGCATGTGCCTAACAACTTAGTTCAACATAATCTATTTTGGCACAAAACCTACTCTCGTAGTTGTCCATGCCTTATCATCAAGATCCTAGTTAGGCAATCTAGAATGCAAGCTTTAAGCACAATTCAATTGATGGATATAAACTTGACCTAGCAATCCTATTTTTGGGCTTATCCATGATTGCTATCATTTAACCCTAAATCTAATTAGTAACTAGTCAAACATGATTTTTGTCACATAAATCATAGACGAATATAATAGACAATAAATATAAAATAAATATAAAAACCAAAGGAGTTCCAAGAGGACTCTGAAGGAGTCTCTCCTTTCTCTCCTAATACAAAATGAATAGAACTAAAATGCTCTGTAAAATCTATGTCTAAGGTCTCTCTTCTTCTCTTGTTTTTCTCAAGACATAAATATAAAACCCTAAAATTAGGGCAAAACTCGTCCAAAGTATTTTTGTCATTCTGACTTGGGCTTTGATCATCGATCGATGGCAAATGTGCTACATCGATCGATCAAGGGCTTCAATCATCAGCCGATGACAAGTGTATTTCATCGATCGATGGCTTTGTCGACCCCCTAGATGATCAGCTACGGATTCTTCTCCTCAAGATGCTCTAAAAGCTCCAAGTATCTCATGTATCTCCAAAACGTTCATGGACCTGTAAATACTCTAAAACATAGCCTAAACACACATAATGGACAGTAAATAGAGCCTATAACATGACCTAAAACTGGTAATAAATAAGCTTGTCAACTCCCACAGACTTGACATTTTGCTTGTCCTCAAGCAAAAAAATATGTGAAAGAAGTTTTGAAAAATGGAGACTCACATAATATTTAAGTATAACTATCACCATACTTTGTTGCAATCAAATCTTATCAAGTCAATCACAGAGAAAATTTATGTACCCTATCCTAGTATATCAACCAAATTCATTCTACCAACAACTTATCAAATACTAGCTTTACTCACCCCTCTACTGATCTCATTTCTTTGCATAAAAAAGTGCATGCTTTACCTTGGGAGTATCGATCAAAGGACACATGGATTCTTACCTCTGCAAGTATCTGAACAACTAGGCACAAAATCTTCTTTGATTCCTTTCTTCCCTCTTTTTCTTTATTCTCTGAATCTTTTTAGATTTCTTCTTTCTTTTATTTTTATTTTTCTTTACTTTTACTTTTACTTTTACTTTTACTTTTACTTTTACTTTTTGTTTTTCTTTTTGTTTTCTTTTTCTTTTTCTTTTTCTTTTTCTTTTTCTTTTTTTTTTCTTTTTCTTTTGGGCAAAGTTAGACGAATAATGGGGTCATTGGTAATTTACCTATCCCTCACTTTCAACAATGTGTGATTATTCCTCTAAATTAGAATAATGGGGTCATTGGTAATGTACCTACCCCTCTGCATCTCAGAAAATCATCTCAATGTTTTAAGCTTTTAAGTAGATGCTGAAGAGAGAGAGAGGAGGGAACCAAAGGTGCAATGACTTGTACCTACATACTTGCAGAAGGAATCTGATCCAATGTATACGAAGCCCCAAAGCAAGTTAATAATGTCAGGATTAGTGTTGGAAATCAGCTTCAGTTTCTTCAAACTTTCTAAGCAAGTGTGGTATAGTGGTAGGATGATCCACTTTGGTATCTTTAGTAATCTCTGCAAACAACCTTCTAAGAATGGAGCTAAAGTATGGTTAGTCAATAATAAATCTTGATCATAATCCCCTTTTGACTCAATAAAACTTTTTGAAAAACTTATATATATATATATATATATATATATATATATATATATATATATATATATATATATATATATATATATATATATATATATATATATATATATTTAGCAAATGGAACTCAAAACAAATCAAATAGTGTTAACAAACCTTCCTCGGACTTAAATTACACTGTCCCCAGTGTAATCCGCCCCGGATTGGTTAGGAAAAATTTAAATTATAAGTAAGTAGCCAAGAGAGAAACTCGATACTAGACTCTGTAATAGAGTGTCAATCGATGTAAGGTATGTTGTGTCGATTGATGGTAGCAATCCATGGTCAACTGATGGTGACTCTATGGTGTCGATCTATGTTGGACCTGTAAGTTTCTAATTTTTTTTTTATAAGTATAAAACTCAAAATAGAAGACAATATTAGTAAACCTCCCCCATACTTCAACAACACTATCACCAGTGTTATTCACTCCGTGATTGGTGAAGAAAATAAACCATAAGGACACAATTTAATAAAGGAAAACAGTATACCTGCTTGCTGATGGTGACCGTCGATCGACACAGTTAAGTGGCGATCGATCGATGCTAGGATTACTCTGTCGATCGATGCTAGGATTACTCTGTCGATCGATGTTGATCAAATGTCGATCGATGCTCTGTGCGGACTCATGTTTCTTTTTCTTTTAAAAACCTTTTACTAATAGAATAAAATCCAAAATTAGACTAATATAATCAAAAGAACTAATTAAAAATTACTAAACAGTGGTTGTCTCCCACTCAGCGCTTGGTTATAGTGTTAATCTCGACTTCTGAACTTTCTGACTAGTATGGAGGTGAATCAACACTTGGAAAATAAGTGTCTACATCTTCTCTGCTCATCCGAAACCTTGTACCAATAAAGCTTTGCACTGCTTCATCACTTCTGGTTTTCTCATTCTTTGTAACCTCTTTGGCAACCTCCACTCAAACATGATCTTTGTCACACAAATCATAGATGAATAGAATATATATGAAATATAAAATAGAAATAAAAACAAAAGGAGTTCAAAGAGGACTCTGAAGGAGTCTCTCATTTCTCTCCTAATACAAAATGAATAGAACTAAAATGCTTTGTAAAAACTCTGTCTAAGGTCTCTCTTCTTCTGTTGTTTTTCGCAAGACATAAATATAAAACCCTAAAATTAGGTCAAAACTCGTCCAGGGTATTTTCGTCATTCTGACTTGGGCTTTGATCATCGATCGATAGGAAGTGTGCTACATCGATCAATCTTGGGCTTCAATCATCGGTTGACGCCAAGTGTGTTCCATCGATCAATGGTTTTGTCGACTCTTCTCCTCAAGACGCTCCAAAATCTCCAAGTATATCATGTATCTCCAAAACGTTCATGGACCTGTAAATACTCTAAAACATAGCCTAGACACACATAATGGACAGTAAATAGAGCCTATAACATGGCCCAAAACTGGAAATAAATAGACTATATCAATTAGGCTCTGAAAAAGGCAATCTCATCAAACCTATCTTCCAATTGTGTTTCTACTGCTGTCTTCTGTCGACTGGCTTCAGTGACGATCGACGGTCGTAGGGTGCCGTCGATCGATACTCGTACGTCTGCTCTAATCGCATGTTGTTTTTGTATAGTATCCAAATCTTGCTTCATCTCATCCATGTGTGTAGTCAGACTGGTAAGACATTTGTCTATAGGATAGTAGATATCATCAAACCTTGTGTAGAACTCATCCAGTGACATCTCTTGAGCTTTGTAGACCTCATGCACAATATCATCAATCTCTGCTCTGCTCTATGTCCTTTGATTCTCCATAGACATACTGATCCTTGCTTCATGTTCTGGTAAACATTTGTAGCCTTGCTCAAACATAATAGCTCTATCTAGAACTGCTTTGATGTCTTCAGCTTGCACATTCACTACTGTTTCGTCTGTAGCTCGTGCATTACAATTCTCATCGCTGTAAATGCCATACTCATCTTTCTTTTTCCAATGGAAAATTCTTCTGCCTTTAGCATCATAGGCTCTCGTACCATGCTCGATACAACCGTCGATCGAGGCTGGGTGTGTCCCGTCGATCGATGCTGAACTCTACGGATAGTAGTTAGTTGAAGTACGAAGTTTGTGAACCTCAAGAAGGTACTGTGGATCGATGCACACTGTCTGATGTTGATCGATTTAAGATTACAGACCGGGTCGTTCTTCTGCTTCTCAATGTCGATCGACACTGAATGAGGTGCGTCAATTGACGCTGAATGAGGTGCGTCGATCGATGCGCGTTTATCCACTTTTACCGAGCTGGTCTCGTCTGATGCTAGGTCGTGATATTCAATCAACTCTCCTTCTCCATCGATCGATGGTGTATGGTGGTCGTCGATCGATGCTTGATTACCAAGTTGTTGCCCGAACAGATTTCCACTTCCATCGTCATCATCTGAATCGGACTCTTCTTCTTGGTCAGTATCAATCGATGGCGAATGGTTGCCGTTGATCGATGTCGATTTCCCAAATTGATGGGAAATTTGGAAAACACTAGCCTCTTCCATTGCAATACCACGGTACTCGATTAGCTCTTCTTCTATGTAATATTCATCGTACTTGAGGTAGGCTGGGGTGTAATTGACATCTGTGTGGCAGGTGTCGGTTGGTTCTTGGATTATGTCGTCGATCGATAACAAAGGGTGGGTGTTGACCGATTGCTGAACAACAAACACGTCGATAATTTCTATTGTTTGGGTGTCGATCGATGCTCCGTCTTCAGGCTCCTCGTTGAACTCATAATTGTAGAAACATGTAGCCACAAGTTCTGCATCATTAGGCAACTCAATCAGAGTAGCCTTGCTCTTATTCTTGACAGGTTCATAGAAAATATTTTGATCAATTAGGGATAAATACAACCTTTTTTGCTTCATATCGCAGATGGCTCCCACTGTAGCTATAAATGTTCTCCCAAGTAGTAGAGAAGAGTTCCAATCAATCTGGACGTCCATCACATGGAAGTCTACTGGAACTAGGGTGTTGTTGGTCTGAACTGGAACATCTTTTATTATCCCTCCTGAGTTCACTCTTGAGCAGTCCACAAATGTAAAAGAATCATTGGAGGGTTCCACTTTCAGGTTAAGCTCCTCTGCCATAGTTTTTGGCATGATGATTTGTGACACCCCCGATCGTAGATGACCGAAAATGACACGGTCGATGCTCCCCGAAAGCCAACCCGAGGTTCCCGAATACTTCCGAGAACATCAACGCTCAATCTGAGAACATCAACGCTCCTATCGGATATCACTTAAGGCTTTTCAACCCGATTAAGCAATACCCGATAGTTAGTTCGTCCCGGACAAGGAATAATATCATATGAAACCCATACTTTAGAAAAATCTTTATACATTATATATTTATTCATTCAAAACTCATCTTACAAAAATTTATAGGTCGACCTTGAAGTTATCGGAAAACAAGCTTTATACAAAAGCTATATACAAAACGTCTTTGCAAGGATAATAAATCTACCGCTGGCTAATGCTGTTCCTTCCCGTCCTAGAGTAAGGTCTCCCACCTACTGGTAACCTGCATAACAAATGAGTCATGAGTAATTAGATTACTCAGTGAGTCTAATCCCGCACCCCAACATATAATAATAATATCCCGAGCAATTAACATTATTTGTATGCAGTGGAAACATATTCCATAACTCATATAATATAAGGCCTTTCATTCCATCAATGTGAATCCTATCTTAAACATCACCTCCACGATACCCTCATTTAACTCAATACTTATAATATATATTTATATATATGATAAACTAGGAAAACCACTAAGGCTAACCGAGCTTAGCAGGAAAATAAATATAACCATCATCTCCATCAGATATTCAAAGATCGAACATCTAACGCTGCATGCAGTTACACGGCCTCCAGGGTGCGACCCCATCATCGTCTCTTCGTGACCTTGTTCCATATCGCAGGACCAATTCACGGCAATGCAGGAAGTTTGGGAGCGTGAGTATACAATAAGACTTCACATGATTTATACTTATATACTTAATAATATACTTATGTATTTGTACTTGAGAACTAAGGCTCGGGATAAACCTCAAATAATAATTCATAATATTTCTTAAGTGTTTACATAAGTAAATACCTCACATTCAATTATAGATCAAGAGACTTTGCTTATCAATCAACCACATTCAGTATGCATTCATGCATACTCATTCATAACTTATTCATCATCTATCTAGACTCACCATTTAATCCATGAGTTTGGCTAAGAAAGACTAGACTCAAGCTCAAGCTAATCACACTCCACTTCACTCCTGGTTCAGAACGTCCACAAGGTTACCCGGACTGATCTTCATACTTCTCCGACCAGCTGAACAAGGACAGGACATTTGGACACAAGATTATTCAGTTCGGTTCAAACAGAAACTAAACTCAGTTCAGATCATCAACTTATATCAATTCACTAACGGTTCTAGAAAAATGATCACTCCATGATCAAGTTATTACCTAGTCAGAACATGATTCTACTTTATGAATCTAGTTGATCATTCAAGCTTCTCTCGGCCACTGACCTGAAACAGAATGGTTTGATCTGAAGATCAATTCGGTTCAGGCTATACCAACTTAAATCGGTTTATAAACGCTCTGCTCATGCTCAGTTAAGTCCGGTTCTAAACAGTTAACAACAGATTAACTTGGTTCTACTCAGACTAGATCAGTTTAAAACAAGTTCAGATCATAGACAGCACGGCTCATATCAGTACTAGACAAGATCAAATCTGTTCGGTTCAAAACATTAATATCCCGGCAGTTTGGTTCAAGCTAACTAATTAAATCAATTCAGTTCAAGCTCGTTTCTACTCATCCTATATCAGATCAGCTCATTTAAGACAAGGTGGATTCAGGACAGGATTAAATCTGTTCGGTTAAATCCAATCAGTTCATAAAGGCTTAGCTAGCGGTTCTATGAAACAGATTCAATCATAAACCAAAAATAAACTGAACCGTGCAGGAGCTTAGATAAGTGATCCAGAGAGGTTATTAAACACACAACACACGTTCTGATATGAGCATTGCTGAATCATAAACCTGAAGCTTACCACAAGAACTCACAGTTATTTGATCTCAGATGGTGCCCTCCTCCAAGCTTAGCTCATAGCTAATCTGATCAAACTGAACAGAGCATGGATTAGGGTTTACTCTAGACATAAATCTTCACTAGAACTAATCTGATCAAACTGATCCAAACAAACTGATTGAAGGTCTTACTGGTTTAATACTCAATACTGATAAGTTGTGGACTGATCTCATGAATCTCCTGAACAATCTACAAATCTTTCAAACACCATAGCCACTGATTAAAGGCACAAGAAGGTTAGAAAGGGTCGTCCATGATTCTGTGTTTAATCTCTGATTTTTCCTTATTTTTCTCTGAGATTTCTCTTAAACTCTTACTGATTTTTGTCTTGTTTTACTTCTGTAACAGGACGTCCAGAGGAGAGAAGATGGTGATTCTAGCATGAGGAGTTACTTCAGACAAGGGTTTTCTCCCACACAATCCAAAGCTGAGGCTAGACAGCTGGAGACATGCTTCAGCACACCAAGTAGCACAAGCAGCTGAACTTTTCCTTCCCATGAAGAAAGCTGCAAGCAGCTGAAGTAAGTAGCTGGTGACTTGCACATGAATAACTCATTAACCAAGCAGGCATGCAGGCAGGTGCATGGCACATGACTGGTCAAGCAAGCAAGCAGGTGAAAATCATGTGCATCGCACATGACCGGCCAAGTAGCTGAACGGTCTTTTTGGGCAGTTTTCGACCAAACGTTTCCCGTCCATCAGATCTCATCTTTCTTTTAGATAAACTCTTTCAGCTTTAATGAAACTCGACCATAATAAATAGAACTCAACCAGATATATCAAGGGAAGGTCTTTCGACCACACGACAGTCTCGTCGAGACATTAATTCTCCAGGTTGGTTTTTATTTTAAATATGATCGACCAACTCCAAACTGGTCGAGCGGAAATTTTCTCGACCAAAAATTCATTGGTTCGTGAGGGTTATTACATTCTTCTCCCTTCAAAAGAATTCGTCCCCGAATTCTGATAATATAGTTGTACACGCTTTACTGAACACTGGAGTCTCTGAAAAGACTTCATAATAATCAGCTCTAAACTTATCATAATCTCCTCATGTCAAAACGACTGATGGTTGGTTCTCCAAATACTTGATCTTACCAAGTTTTTCTGATCTCAAATCTTCTTATATGCTGCTCACCTATCTGTAAATGATCTTTAGGCTAGGCGAGTCAAGGTTGAAATTTTTCTGGCTCAGTAGTTCTATCATACTAGGTCTGATATAGGATTACGCAACATCGGCTCACAAATTTTTAAATGCATATCTGTAAGATTCTCTGGTTAATGGATAATCTTTCCAGCTCTGATAACTACTCAGTACTCGGTACAGTTCAATATAACAGATTGCCGATTTTCCAACTTTTCCTAACTGATCATTTCTTTTATGAGCAAACACTTTCAAGAGAACCAATTCTTTACAGTACATAACTTTCATATACTGTGGTCTGCATACTTCTTCGACAGCTTTGAGTCTCTGAATACCATCACTTCTGAAACATTTTTATCTGTCTTTCTCCCATACCAACAACATAAAGTGTGGAATGTTAGGTGATGTGCCATACATGATGGTAACATCTCCGGTCGGGTCAATGTCAACTTAATTAACCGTGCAACAATCAAACAAGAACATGCAAGATCAATCACACTAACATTATTCAGACCAAGGGTGCTACTCTCAAATACACACTCACCCATTCCAAGAATAATTTCTCTTACAGTATTCTATACACTTCTGATCTATCTGAAACCATCTTCATAATCTTCTGAAAAAACTCAATCTCTCTGATGTTTCCCATATACAAGTCGAGTTATATTGCTTTCTGATTTCTTCTTCTGTCTAGCAACTGAGGATTCAACATGTTCGTCTATACCAAGCTTAATTCACCAACTGAGTACTATTGTACGACGAATTCATACTTTCTGTATTGATACATACTTGACATTGCCATATGCCTTACGGTCATACCTCTTCTTGCACTCATCAATCTTCTTCAGCGTTCACTTAACATCTCTTTCGAATTATCCATTTTAATCTTCTGGTAGAACTTGAGTTCTTACTCCCACATCTTTTCTGACTAACCTTGTGTACAAAACACTCCTCATATCTTCCACTGAAGTTATCTTCATTCTGTCCCTCCTAATTTTTCTTTAAGTTTTCATCCTCCAACTTAGTTCCTCAGATAGAAACAAGTAAGCCATCTTGATTTACTAATTGCAATCTTGGAGACTCTCAACTCTCTCCTCATAAAAGAGCCAAATTAATCATTTCGATTTTACTTCATGATTATTGAGTTCCTTCTCAATATATACACCAATTTTCCCTCCTTGGAGGAGAAGGAATCAATTTCCTTTCTTATGACTTCTTTGATTGGTGAACACTTTCATTCTTTCTCCATACTTCAATGATTGTGAAATATGATGTGCAAACTAAATCGTAGCCAAAACCAACTTGTGCATCAGATAGTTTACCTTATGCTTCCTTAATTGCATTGATACCTAAACGATTACCCTATCGTATAGCATCAGAACGCAACCTAAGCAACACTCGATACGTCCATGTAATGGTATATGGCTGGTTAGGCTCATGCAAAGCTAAGATGTACATAGACGTAGAGATTTCCTCTAACTGATTGGATACTCCATCAATACTTTTACTCCATTCGAAGGTAACACCATTATCAGTCAATCAGCTCAGCGGTTGACATGGTTTCTAACTCTTGAACAAATTCTGATAGTAACCACCCAATTCAAATAACTTTGAATCTCGATAATAGAGATTGGACACAACCATTTTGCAATAGTAGCGACCATTTCTAAATCTGCAGCACCTCCTTGTTCCAACTTGCTGACTAAGGGATCCAACTTCCCATTTCCCCACAGAAGAATTTACTACAACGTGAAGCGTCCATAAATTTTCCTTGAAACCAATTGTATCTTGCAACCGATCTTAACAACTCAGAAATCCTATAAAGTTGATAATTTTACCCTAATGGTCATGTCCTTGTTTCAAATTTAGTCGATCATAACCACAAACTCTGATTCTTCTTCTTTACCACTGACATAGGTACACTCCATGGAAAAGAACTAAATTGAACGAAACCTTTCTCCAAACAATTCTTTTAACTACTACTTGAACTCGGCTAGAAACATTTGGCAATATGCCTAGGCTATTGCAGCAAATCTAGGTTCAAGAAGAATACTGAACGGGTCACTTCTAGATGTCGACAATCTTTCTAGTTCCTTAAACACATCTCCATGCTCCCTAGTTATCTAACAGTCCTCAATAATCTTCTCCTTGTTATCTTATATTTTCCAATGATCAGGATTATAGAATACACCTCTTCATCTTTTCCCAAAAGGTTTTTAACTCTCCCAGACTGATATGAGCAATGCTACAACACTTAGTAGAATACCAATGTAAAGAAACGGTGATTGGTCTTCTAACAATGACTTCTTTCCTCAACAACATCCTAATTGAGCTCGGTAACTAGATAGCCAATCTCACTCTAGATAGAAATAAACCTCTCTAATGGAAGTACTAATGAATAGGGAAAGCATACCACACTCAAAATGGCAGCCAGTACTTCCACGAATAAGAACGGTATACTTGAATTCACTAAAGTGAATCCTCCCTAAAACTATGACACTACTTGGAACTACAACTTTGTGTTGTTCCCAAAACAAATACAATATGGGCGGAAAATTCCGTCCATAGACAAAGTCTCTTACAATACCTTAATCACACATTTACTTATTTATTAAATCATTCATATTTTTTTTTTTTTAAATGCACACAACACACAATGGGATAAGAAGCAAACCTGTGATTGGACCTTTCAGGGGTTTTAACGATCCAGGCAAATCTAAAGCGTAGGCTCTATCCAAATAGCCAAACACTTGGTTAAGGACTAACGGTAAGGAAAAGCGAAAAAGTTCAACAAGTGGTACCCTAGGTATAGGTGAATGGGATCAGGTAACTTCATGGGCAAGGATGGAATAACTTCCTTACTCGTTAGAGGAACGACCAAAGTGCGAATGAGTAAACGATCCAAGATTTTATCCACACTTGATAAATCATGATCATACTGTCCTGAGTAGCCACGACCATAACAACTCATGGTCCTCGATCTTGATATTCTATCCGAATCGGTTGGTAGTTAAACAATTTGCATGACTTGGTTGACCTCTTCAGTAATAACAGCTTCTCTAGTCTTTGGTTACTCTGAAGGTTTGGGATAAGTCCCCAAAGAACGTCCTTATAATCTTTGGCACATCTTCCAAATCATAATAGATTAATCAGATTCACTCAACTTCAAAATCTTGGCGGAAACATCTCATTGTACCAACTCTATAAGTTGAATCTTTATTCTGTCCCGTGCCTTGAGTAGAAAATACTTCTTCTTAAATTCTTGAAAGAAAACTGTTTAACTTGGATTAACATTCCCATAATGGCGCTTGATGCTTGATATTTAACTCACTGAATCCTTCTTGATGTTGTATACTTCCATGTCCTTCTTGTAATCCTCGGAAGAATGGGACCCATCAGTCATTCTTCTCTCAGTATTGCATTCAAAATCTTCCTTAATCCAAAGTCTACATCGAATGGTTTATTCCTTCCTCGTTATCTTGTTGTCTCAACTACTTCTTTGTATCATACACTTCAAGATGTCTTGTTGCAACAGAATGGTGCTGGTGCGTCCATCGTCTTGTACTACAGTCGAACCATCTCCGCCACCAACGCTAAGCTTGAAATAAATGCTCAATCAATCAGGATTGTATGTCTCTGGTTCTGGTACGTCTCAGCATAAGCAGGATAGACTTCAGCAGCCGGAAGAATAAGTCAATCTTGGAGATCATAAGCAGTCATATCTCCCTAAACCAAATCATTGCACACGCCGCCTTAACATCGATAACACATGAATCCGGTGATGCATCCCATGTGTCTACTCCATCCCATATACCTCTCTAAAATCTATCCATACTAGAACCCAAAAGCACAGCAGGAAAGACATGACAATACCAAACCCGAGCGTGATGATAGCAAACTGAAGCATGACGCGATCAAAATCGGTTAGTACACTCCACCCACCGAGCTTGTTTCAGTACATATGCTATGAAAGTTAACGGTAAGGTAACTACCCATGACTATCTATCCTAAGGTGAAGGAACCAGCCTGAATATCCTAGTCATCCTTGCGACTTATTTTGACTCGAAAAACGTTTGAAACAAGTCCCATTCAAGCATCATATAACCATGCTTTGATACCACCTTTGTGACACCCCCAATCGTAGATGACCGAAAATGACACGGTTGATGCTCCCCGAAAGCCAACCCGAGGTTCCCGAATACTTCTGAGTTCCTTGGACTAGCAATCTGAGAACATCGACGCTCCTATCGGATATCACTTAAGGCTTTTCAACCCGATTAAGCAATACCCGATAGTTAGTTCGTCCCGGACAAGGACTAATATCATATGGAACACATACTTTAGAAAAATCTTTATACATTATATATTTATTCATTCAAAACTCATCTTACAAAAATGTTATAGGCCGACCTTGAAATTATCAGAAAACAAGCTTTATACAAAAGCTATATACAAAACGTCTTTGCAAGGATAATAAATCTACCGCTGGCTAATGCTGTTCCTTCCCGTCCTAGAGTAAGGTCTCCCACCTACTGGTAACCTGCATCACAAATGAGTTATGAGTAACTAGTTTAATCAGTGAGTCTAATCCCGCACCACAACACATAATATTAATATCCCGAGCAATTAACATTATTTGTATGCAGTGGAAACATATTCCATAACTCATATACTATAAGGCCTTTCATTCCATCAATGTGAATCCTATATTAAACATCACCTCCACGATACCCGCCATTTACTCATACTTATAATATATATTTATATATATGCTAAACTCGAAAAACCACCAAGGCTAACCGAGCTTAGCGGGAAAATAAATATAACCATCATCTCCATCAGATATTCGAAGATCGAACATCTAACGATGCATGCAGTTACACGGCCTCTAGGGTGCGACCCCATCATCGTGTATTCGTGACCTTGTTCCATATCGCAGGACCAATTCACGGCAATGCGGGAAGTTTGGGAGCGTGAGTATACAATAAAACTTCACATGATTTATACTTATATACTTAATAATATACTTATATACTAGTACTTGAGAACTAAGGCTCGGGATAAACCTCAAATAATAATTCATAATATTTCTTAAGTGTTTCCATAAGTAAACACCTCACATTCAATTATAGATTAAGAGACTTGGCTTATCAATCAACCACATTCAGTATGCATTAATGCATACTCATTAATAACTTATTCATCATCTATCTAGATTCACCATTTAATCCATGAGATTGGCTAAGAAAAACTAGACTCGAGCTCAAGCTAATCATACTTATCCGACCAGCTGAACCAAGACAGGACGTTTGGATACAAGATTATTCAGTTCAGTTCAAACAGAAACTAAACTCAGTTCAGATCATCAACTTATATCAGTACACTAACGGTTCTAGAAAACTGATCAGTTCATGATCAAGTTCTTACCTAGTCAGAACATGATTCTACTTTATGAATCTAGTTGATCCTTCAAGCTTCTCTCGGCCACTGACCTGAAACAGAATGGTTTGATCTGAAGATCAATTCGGTTCAGGCTATGACAACTTAAATCGATTTATAAACGGTCAGCTGATGCTCAGTTAAGCCCGGTTATAAACAGTTCACAACAGCTTAACTTGGTTTTACTCAGACTAGATCAGTTCAAAACAAGTTCAGATCATAGACAGCACGGCTCAGATCAGTACTAGACAAGATCAAATCTGTTCGGTTCAGAACATTAATATTCCGGCAGTTTGGTTCAAGCTAACTAATTAAATCAATTCAGTTCAAGCTCGGTTCTACTCATCCTATACCAGATCAGCTCAGTTCAGACAAGGTGGATTCAGGACAGGATTAATTCTGTTCGGTTAAATCCAATCAGTTAATAAAGGCTTAGCTAGCGGTTCTATGAAACAGATTCAATCATAAACCAAAAATAAACTGAACCGTGCAGGAGCTTAGATAAGTGATCCAGACAGGTTATTAAACACACAACACACGTTTTGATATGAACATGGCTGAATCATAAAGCTGAAGCTTACCACAAGAACTCACGGTTATTTGATCTCAGATTGTGCCCTCCTCCAAGCTTAGCTCATAGCTAAACCGATTAAAAGAGAGAGATAACGTTCAGTTAAAACTCAAACAGAACAGAGCACAGATTAGGGTTTACTCCAGGCATAAAGCTTCACTAGAACTAATCTGATCAAACTGATCCAAACAAACTGATTGAAGGTCTTACCGGTTTAATACTCAATACTGATAAGTTGTGGACTGATCTCATGAATCTCCTGAACAATCAATAAATATTCCACACACCACAGCCACTAATTAAAGACCCAAGAAGGTTAGAAAGGGTCGTCCATTCTCCTGTCTTTAATCTCTGATTTTTGCTTATTTTTCTCTCAAACTCTTACTGATTTTTCTCTTGTTTTACTTCTGTAACAGGACGTCCAGAGGAGAGAAGATGGTGTTTTCTAGCATGAGGAGTTACTTCAGGCAAGGGTTTGCTCCCACACAAGCCAAAGCTGAGGCTAGACAGCTGGAGACATGCTTTAGCACACCAAACAGCACAAGCAGCTGAACTTTTCCTTCCCATGAAGAAAGCTGCAAGCAGCTGAAGCAAGTAGCTGGTGACTTGCACATGAATAACTCATTACCAAGCAGGCAGTCAGGCAGGCAGGTGCATGGCACATGACTGGTCAAGCAAGAAAGCAGGTGAAAATCATGTGCATCGCACATGACCGGCCAAGTAGTTGAACGGTCTTTTTGGGCAGTTTTCGACCAAACGTTTCCTGTCCATCGGATCTCGTCTTTCTTTTTGATAAACTCTTTCAGTTTTAATGAAACTCGACCATAATAATTAGAAATCGACCAGATATATCAAGGGAAGGTCTTTCGACCACATGACAGTCTCGTCAAGACATTAATTCTCACGGTTGGTTTTTATTTTTAAATCTAATCGACCAACTCCAAACTGGTCGAGCGGAAATTTTCTCGACCAAAAATTCATTGGTTCGTGAGGGTTATTACATGCTTACTGATGATCCAGTATTACAGAGGGCACTGGGGGTATTCGTTGCCTTTGATCAAACATGGGACCGCAAACTTCCCAGGGTCACTTTTCTTCTCCAGACAAGTCCTCTGTTTCCCTTGATTCCCTGAAAAACATCCACAACCTGTGTGTATAATAAGCTTCATCAAAAGGGATGTCTAAAGGAATTTTGGAGTCTCTTTTAACAAAACTATCCATCTCTTTTTCATTGGCTTCTCTGCGTTGATGCTTGGTGATCTTTTGCTTCCTCTTGGAATGTCCCTCATCTTCTCTATCGAGATCCATGGCTTCAGACACGTCAGTATTCTGTGTCGAAACTGTCATGGTTGGACGCACAAACAAACTTGCATTGATGCTTGGCAGTTGAACCGGCTTCCTCATATGTCGATCGACGCTGAATGGGATGCGTTGATCGATGCTTCTATCTCTCTGTCGGTCGATTGTCTCGTATCTGTATCGATCAACGTTGGCCGATTCACACGAAGCTATTGATGCTGCAGGAGTTGTTGTCGATTGATGCTCTTTACCTTATGTCAATCGACACCAATGTGAACTGCCGAATGACATAGAACTTTCCACACGAAAATCACCTTCTTGGAGCTTTTCTCGCTTAACCTCCTGCTAATAATCATCATCAATCAATGCGTTGACGTAGTGTTTCTGTCCAGCCTCCTTGATTCTTTGACCTGCTGCATTACACAGATGACCCTCGAGGTCATGCAGGTCTCCATTCTCATCGCTAATCTGTATTAAAATCACAACCATCTGAACTCGTCTGCTTCTGTCGATCGATGCGGTTCGGTTGATGTCGATCAATGCTAAATGATCAGTATCGTTCGTTGTGAGTAAGTTGTTGTCGATCGATGAGAGTAGGTTGATATGGATCGATGCTGAGAGATCAATGTCGGTTGACGGTTAAGTTCAAATGATGGTCGATGCGGTCCGTGAAGAAGTGTCGGTCGACGGGGTTCTAGTGCTGTCGATCGATTCTTGTCGTCTTTCTTTACGGATCGAGCGTTCAAGTCTGTCAGGGTCAGAGAGTGATATTAGTTCTTGTCCTTTGTTGTTCCTGTTGATTCTTTACATTTGCTTGAAAGAAAAGGAAAATAATTATTAGTAACTTAAAAATCAGTAACAAACCTAGACTAAATCCTAGAAATTAAATCTAATGGTGATCAATGCTCCCTGACAATGGCGCCAAATTTGACACAGTGTGTTTGTTTGTTCAGCAGGGTATAAATATCCTAAACAATCAACTGCCAAATTAACCCTAATCTTAACACACTCAATTATACTCTTGCCAAGAGATATCAGGTGTAGTACTTAGGGATCGAATCCACAGAGAGCAAAGACGCACAATAGATTTCTTATTTCTAAAGACTAAGCTAGGTAAATATATATATTGGTAGTGAATAACCAAATAAAGGAAATATTCCTTGTCAAGAAGTTGGATGCAATATGGAAATTTGCTATTAATGCAAATATGAAAATATTATATTAATTAAGTAGATGTAAATATAAATGTAAATATGCTAGATCTAGGGTTTGAAACTTAATGAATTATAGAGGACAGGAAGCACGTAAATATAAATATTCTAGAACTCAAATGTTAACTATTCTGACCCTTTTAACTCCAACTCTCGTATGCGAGCAAAAGGAAACACCATCAATCGACGGCTAAGGCTTGGTGCGATAGACGGCGAAATCAGAAGGAAGTATGGGCGAGATTTGATAAGTTCACCATACATATTAGACATGCTCTCCCATGTGCCTAACAGCTTAGTTCAACATAATCTATTATGGTACAAAACCTACTCTCTTAGTTGTCCATGTCCTATCATCGAGATCCTAGTTAGCTACTCAAGAATGCAAGCTTTAAGCACAATTCAATTGATGGATATTAACTTGACCTAGCAATCCTATTTTTGGGATAATCCATAATTGCTATCATTCACAGAAATCTAATTAGTAACTACTCAAACATGATCTTTGTCACAAAAATCATAGATGAATAGAATAGATATGAAATATAAAATAGATATAAAAACCAAAAGACTTCCAAGAGAACTCTGAAGGAGTCTCTCCTTTCTTTCCTAATACAAAATGAATAGAACTAAAATGCTTTGTAAGAACTCTTTCTAAGGTCTATCTTCTTCTGTTGTCTTTCTCAAGACATAAATATAAAACCCTAAAATTATGTCAAAACTCCTCCAGGGTATTTTCATCATTCTGACTTGGGCTTTGATCATCGATCGATGGCAAGTGTGCTACATCGCTCGATCTCGGGCTTCAATCATCGATCATCGCCAAGTGTGTTCCATCAATCGATGGCTTTGTTGACTCCTTAGATGATCAGCTACGGATTCTTCTCCTCAAGAATCTTCAAAAGCTCCAAGTATCTCATGTATCTCCAAAACGTTCCTGGACCTGTAAATACTCTAAAACATAGTATTGACACACATAATGGACAGTAAATAGAGACTATAACATGGCCTAAATCTGGTAATAAATAAACTATATCAACAACCAAGAGAAAACCGCATTCATAACTGACCGTGACACTTACTGCTACAAGGTGATGCAGTTCGGTCTTAAGAATGCTGGTGCGACTTATCATTGATTTGTCAACCGTATGTTCTCCAAGCAACTCGGAAAAATGATGGAGTTGTACATCGATGATATGTTGGTAAAATCCCTCGAGGAATGAGATCATATCACTCACCTCCAAGCATGCTTCGAGTGGCTCAACCAACACAATATGAAACTTAACCCTGCAAAGTGTAGGTTTGCAGTAGCATCGGGAGAGTTCCTGGGGTAACTTATCACCTTCCGCGGTATTGAGGCCAATTCAAAACAGATCACCGCACCGCTCGAAATGGCATCTCCGAGAATGAAGCGAGAGGTGCAGAGATTAACCGGGAGAGTCGCAGTGCTCAACCGCTTCATCTCGCGATCAACAGATAAGTGTTTGCCTTTCTACGACACCTTGAAGGGGAACAAGAAATTCAAGTGGTCCGAAGAATGCGAAAAGGCTTTCGGACAACTAAAACAATATTTGGCCACTCCCTCGGTACTTGCAAAACCCGTAGAAGGGGAACCACTATTCATGTACATTGCAGTATCAGTTACGGATGCAAGCGGCGTCCTCATTCTTGAGGAACACGGCGAGAAAAAGCCTATTTTTTACGGGAGCAAAACTTTACTCGATGCGGAGATACATTATCCTATGATGGAAAAACTAGCGCTTGCGGTCGTAATGTCAGCACAGAAGCTAAGGCCGTATTTCCAATCTCACACAGTCGTAGTGCTCACATCATTCCCACTGCGGACGATCTTGCATAGCCCAGTCAATCTAGAAGGTTAGAGAAATGGGCAATCAATCTAAGTGAATACGATATCGAGTATTGAGCGAAAACTTGCGCAAAGTTGCAAGTACTTGCTGATTTCTTAGTAGAACTCCCGACAGGGTACACTACCAACCAAGAACCCGATTTGACATGGACTCTCCATGTTGACGGATCCTCGTCTAAACATGGCTCCAGAAGATGCTCCAAAAGCTCCAAGTATCTCATGTATCTCCAAAACGTTCCTGGACCTGTAAATACTCTAAAACATAGCCTAGAAACATATAATATACAGTAAATAGAGCCTATAACATGGCATAGAACTGATAATAAATAGGTTATATCAACTCCCCGAGACTTAACTTTTTGCTTGTCTTCAAGCAAACAAATCTATGAAAGAGGTTTTGAAAAGTGGAGACTCACATAATATCTAAGTATAACTATCACCCTACTTTGTTGCAAACACATCCTATCAAGTCAATCATTGAGAAACTTTATGTACCCTATCCTAGTATAACAACCAAATCCATTCTACCAACAACTTAGCACATACTAGCTTGACTTGCCCCTCTACTGATCTCATTTCTTTGCATAGAATAAAAGTGCATGATTTACCTTGGGAGTATTGATCAAAGAACACATGGATTCTTACCTCTGCAAGTATCTGAACAACTAGGCACAAAGTCTTCTTTGATCCCTTTCTTCCCTCTTTTTCTCTCTTCTCTGAATTTTTTTAGATTTCTTCTTTCTTTTATTTTTATTTTTCTTTTTGGTAAACTTGCTGGCGAATAATGGGGTCATTGGTAATTTAAATATCCCTCGCTTTCAACAATGTGTGATCATTCCTCTGAATTTGAATAATGGGGTCATTGGTAATGTACCTACCCCTCTGCATCTCAGGAAATCATCTCAATCTTTTAAGCTTTTAAGTAGATGCTGAAGAGAGAGAGAGAAGAGAACCAAATGTGCAATGACTTGAACCTACAAACTTGCAGAAGGAATCTGATCTAGTGTATACCAAGCCCCAAAGCAAGCTAATAATGTCAGTATTAGTGTTGGAAATCAACTTCGGTTCCTTCAAACTTCCTAAGCAAGTGTTGTATAGTGGCAGTAGGATCCACTTTGGTATATCTAGTAATCTCTGCAAAAAACCTTCTAAGAATGGTGCTAAAGTGTGGTTAGTCAATAATAAATCTTGATCATAATTCCCTTTTGACTCAATAAAACTTTTTGAAAAACTTATATATATATAGCAAATAGAACTTAAAACAAATCAAATAGCGTTAGCGAACCTCTCCTAGACTTAAATTACACTGTCTCTAGTGTAATCTGCCCCGGATTGGTTAGGAAAAAATTAAATCATAAGTAAGTAGTTAAGAGAGAAACTCGATACCAAACTCTGTAATAGAGTGTCGATCGATGCGAGGTATGTTGAGTCGATCGATGGTAGCGATCCATTGTCGATTGATGGTGACTCTATGGTGTCGATCGATGTTGCACCTGTAAGTTTCTACTCTTTTTTATAAGTTTAAAACTCAAAATAGAAAACAATATTAGTAAACCACCCCCAGACTTAAACAATACTATCACATGAAGGAAATAAACCATAAGGACACAATTTAATAAAGAAAATAGTATACCTGCTTGCTGATGGTGAGTTCCTGTATTTTGGTAGAAGGGGATTCAGTTACAAGTTGACTGAATACTCTCTTGACATGAGACAAACACTCATGAATTCCAACATGGTATCAGATCTTTGTTGCTCTTCTTTGGGATAAAACTCACCTCTAGCTCTGTTTTGATTCAATAATCTATTCTCTCCCCCTTCAGTGTTGTGTTAGCCTGATCTGCACTTGTTATTGTCTAGAATCAAGCTTGAGGAAGAGATAGGTTTAGAAAATGCTTCACCATTTTGCTTTATCTATTGGATAATAGCTCATTCTTAATGGATCATCTCTTTGACCAGTGGACAAAATGTTTTGTTCCATTGGATTCATTGTTGTCTAAGCCACATACAACACTTGTTCATGTGTTATTCTGATGGTTCTCTTGTTGCAAGCCCTGTAAAACATCAGTTCATGAGTTATTTTCAGTGGCACATGTCTAAGATCAGTGGATAAATTGATTGTCCAATGGTCCATTGTGTTTCAGCTACTAAAGCACCAAACTCTTGATGAGTATTGGATGCTCCTGGCTGTTAATGCTTCCGCAAACTCAAGAAAACAGAGCAAAACTCTGTCCATTGGAACTCTTGAGCAATTTTCAATTATGTATTCTTTGATTCTCAGGTTACTTATTCTCCATAATTCTCCATTCTCTGGCTACTATTAATCTGGTTACATCATTCTCTACTCTCTACTTATTCTCTGATTACTTATACTCTGGTTACTTAAATCTCTTTTCTCACAATCTTTTGTTTAGAATCTGCCTAAGGTTGTTAAACTGTCTTGAAACTAAGATGTCTTGAATTTTTTTTTTTGTTTTGCTTCCGCCCTTAGGAAAATTGATTGTGTTATTGCCTGAATTCTTAGTCTTGTTGATTAGGATTTAGAGAGTATTGCTAGGACAGAATCATGAAGATATTTGTCCATTGCTGTTTGAAATGTGTTTTAAAGATCAGACTTGGTGAAAAACCCATGTTCTAATTTCTTGTTGTCTAATGATGCTTGTGTTAGTGTTGGTTTGAAAGGTTTCCCATGTTGACCAGAGCCTGCAAAAGATGCATATTCCTGACAATGGAGATTGCCCACTGCCCATCAATCCTTTGGACACTGATTGTGTCCATTAACTCCCAAGATGGTTGAGAGGATGAATGGAGCAGTGAAGAGATTGCTCAGAAATTATTTACTTGATGCCAAGATGGTGGACAGGAAGTACACTCAAGAGAAAAGGTCACAATTCAAGCCAAGAGGGATATGATCTCAAGGCATTGGTGATCATCATTGACTCTCATCTTCCAAGCTTGACCACATACTCTCATTCTCAGGTCAAGCTTGAGGAGGGGTGTTAATATGAGAAGCCAATGTCCATTCTTCAGAAATTTATGGAAGGGAAGTACCTAAATCTATACTCATTCATATGATTGAATAGGTTTGCCTCTTGAGAATTGATACATGTGTTTGTGCATTGTTGAATCAGGTACCTATTGAGCTCATAAACAAGGCAGACTTGGAATCAACCCATGATGAAGGCAAGAAGCCAGAAGAATAGGGGAGACAAGCTCTGACCACAAGAAGAAGCTCAAAGGTGTGATGAGTGTGAAGCAAGGAAGGCATTGGTGCCTACTTTCCACTGAAGAAAGGACATGATCAAGGGGTTATGAGTCCCTAAACTTGATCATAAGACTCATAAACCCACTGGCCAATCCCTAGGCTGACGGTAGTTGCACTCTTTTTCCCTAAGTGATGGTTTTATCCCATGAGGTTTTCCACACTTAGTTTTTTAATGAGGCAAATACTCTCAGTTCCAAGCTTGCCCAAGGATATCCTATGGTCAAGCTTGAGGGGGAGTGTTGAAATAAAGAAAGGAATGACCAGAAGAAGAAGCTGGTTAATGATCCAAAGAGAGTTCATCAAGAGAAGCCAATTTGGTTATGTTTGTACAGACTTGCTCCACAAGCTACCACTTGACCTAACCTGACTTTTAAAGCAAGAAATGAGTTGCAGAGGACCTTGTGCACGTTGCTAAGCTCCAAAAACCTAAGGATACTCAGTTTGAATTCAAATGGAAGGATCTGGTTTGAATTAAGCAAGAAAAAGTCATATGGGTGCATAAGGAGTTGTAGCAGACCTGTCACTATCACCATGGAGACCAAACCCTCCTCCTGTCCCTTTCTACTCTTTCTGGACGTGCCAGACCTTGGCTGTATCTCCTTTGGTATGTTCTCATTTCCTACATAACTGTTTGTTTATATTTCCCTGTTTTAGTGGTGCTAAAAAAAAATAGGTGCTCAAAATTTTTTTTTCCCTGTTTTAGTAATTATTTAATCATGTGTATTGCCTATTTAAAGGCTTGTCCATCACTTGTAACTCTTCATCCAGAATATATACAAGTTTCTGTCACTAAATTTCGTTGCTCTCTCTCTCTTTCTTGTGTCTAAACAATAGTCACAATGTAAGGAGTTAAGCATTATGATTTAGAGGCTGCCTTAACTCTCTTTCTCTTAAGGCAGCCTAATACTTGTAAAACTCAGCAAAGTCTTCTTTAGCTACTGTTTTAAACTCTAGCTTACTGATTCTAAATCATCTTCATCTTAATTACACAAACTCAAAGTGTTGTGTTACTACAGAAGGATAGATTCAAACTAGAGATTCTTTGCCATACATAACCAGTTTACTGTCTAGGATCTTGGTTATAGTATAGGCTGTGTAAGAGGATTCAACCACCAGTTGGTTGTCTCTTCAAGTGTGTGGGTGCGTTCCTGTTGTATGGTTGAAGGGGATTCAGTTACAAGTTGACTGATTACTCTCTTGATATGAGACAAACACTCATGAATTCCAACAGACCGTCGATCAATGTTGATCAAGTGTCGATCGATGCTCTGTGCAGACTCATATTCCTTTTTCTTTTAAGAACCTTGTACTAATATAATAAAATCTTAAATTAGACTAATATAATCAAAAGAACTAATTAAAACTTACTAAACAATGGGTTGCCTCCCACTCAGCGCTTGGTTATAGTCTTAAGCTCGACGTTTGAACTTTCTGACTAGTATGGAGGTGGATCACCACTTGGAAAACAAGTGTCTACATCTTCTCTGCTCATCAATATCTGCTCTGATGTATGTCCTTTGATTCTCCATAGACATACTAATCTTTGCTGCATGTTCTGGTAAACATATGTAGCCTTGCTCAAACATAGTAGCTCTCTCTAGAACTGCTTTGATGTCTTCAGCTTGCACATTCACTACTCTTCCGTCTGTAGCTTGTGCATTACCATTCTCATCTTTGTAGATGACATACTCATCTTTCTTTTCCCAATGGAAAATTCTTCTGCCTTTAGCATCATAGGCTCTCGTACCATGCTCGATACAGCCGTCGATCGATGCTGGATGTGTCCCGTCGATCGATGCTGAACTCTCCGGATAGTAGGCAGTTGAAGTACGAAGTTTGTGGAACTTCGGGAAGGTACTGTCGATCAATGCACACTCTCTGATGTCGATCTATCTAAGATTACAGATCAGGTCGTTCTTCTGCTTCTCAATGACGATCAACGATGAATGAGGTGCTTCGATCGATGCGCGTTTATCCCCTTTCGCCCAGCTGGCGTCGTATGATACTAGGTCGTGATATTCATTCAGCTCTCCTTCTCCATCTATCGATGGTGTATGGTGGCCGTCGATCGATGCTTGATTACCAAGTTGTTGCCCGAACAGATTTCCAGTTCCATCATCATCATCTGAATCGGACTCAGCTTCTTGGTCAGTATCGATCGATGACGAATGGTTGCCATCGATCTATGTCGATTTCCTGAATTGATGGGAAATTTGGAAAACACCAGCCTCTTCCATTGCAATACCAAGTTACTCGATTAGCTCTTCTTCTCGGTAATTTTCGTCGTACTCGAGGTAGGATGGGGTGTAATTTCCATCTGCGTGGCAGGTGTTGATCGGTTCTGGGGTTAGGCCGTTGATCGATAACAAAGGGTGGGTGTCGATCGATTGCTGAACAGCAAACACGTCTATCGATTCTCTGGGTTGGGTGTCGATCGATGCTTCGTCTTCAGGCTCCTCGTTGAACTCATAATTGCAGAAACATGTGGCCACAAGTTCTGCATCATTAGACAACTCAATCAGAGTAGACTTGCTCTTATTCGTGACAGGTTCATAGAAAATATTTTGATCAATTAGGGATAGATACAACCTGATTTGCTTCATATCGCAGATGGCTCCCACAGCAGCGATAAATACTCTCCCAAGTAATAGTGAAGAGTTCCAATCAATCTTGATGTCCATCACATGGAAGTCTACTTGGACTAGGGTGTTGTTGATCTGAACGGGGACATCTTTTACTATCCCTCCTGAGTTCACTCTTAAGCAGTCTACAAATGTGAAAGAATCATTGGAGGGTTCCACTTTCAGGTTAAGCTCCTCTGCCATAGTTTTTGGCATGATGCTTACTGATGATATAGTATCACATAGGGCACTGGGGTATTCGTTGCCTTTGATCAAACATGGCACCGCAAACTTCCCAGGGTCACTTTTCTTCTTCAGACAAGTCCTTTATATGATCTTTATATCCCCTTCTATCTCCCTTGATTCCCTGAAAAACATCCACAACCTGTGTGTATAACAAGTTTCATCAAAAGCGATGTCTAAAAGAATTTTGCAGACACTTTTAACAAAACCATCCATCTCTTTTTCATTGGCTTCTCTGCGTTGATGTTTGGGTATCTTTTGCTTCCTCTTGGAATGTCCATCGTCTTCCCTATCAAGATACATGGCTTCAGACATGTCAGTATTCTGTGTCAAAGCTGTCATGGTTGGACAGACAAACAAACTTGCATTGATGCTTGGCAGTTGAACCGGCTTCCTCATCTGTCGATCGACGCTGAATGGGGTGCGTCGATCGATGCTTCTATCTCTCTGTCGGTCGATTGTCTCATGTCTGTATCGATTAACGTTGGTCAATTTACACGAAACTACTGCTCTTGGTGCTTCTTTGCATGTACCTTAAAGAAAAGGACAAGAATTATTAGTAACTTAAAAATCAGTAACAAACCTAGACTAAATCCTAGAAATTAAATCTAATGGTGATCAGTGCTCCCTGGCAATGGCGCCAAATTTGACACGGTGTGTTTGTTTGTTCTAGCAGGGTATAAATATCCTAAACAATCAACTGTCAAATTAATCCTAATCTTAACACACTCAACAATACTCTTGCCAAGAGAGATCATGTGTAGTACTTAGGGATCAAATCCACATAGAGCATAGGCGAACAATATATTTCTTATTTCTAAAGACTAAGCTAGGTAAATATATATATTGGTAGTGAATAATCAAATTAAAGGAAATATTCCTTGTCAAGAAGTTGGATGCAATATGGAAATATACTACTAATGCAAATATGAAAATATTCTACTAATTAACTATATGTAAATATGTTAGATCTAGGGTTTCAAACTTAATGAATTATAGAGGATAAGAAGCATGAAAATGTAAATATTCTAGAACTCAAATGTTAACTATTCTGACCCTTTTAACTCCAACCCTCGTATGAGAGCAAAAGGAAAGACCATCGATCGACGGCTAAGGCCTGGTGTCGACCGACGGTGAAATCAGAAGGAAGTATGAGCGAGATTTGATAATTCCACCATACATATTAGACAAGGTCTCGCATGTGCCTAACAGCTTCATTCAACAGAATCTATTTTGGTACAGAACCTACTCTCGTAGTTGTCCATGTCCTATCATCGAGATCCTAGTTAGCTACTCTAGAATGCAAGTGATATAACCTATTTATTACCAGTTTTAGGCCATGTTATAGGCTCTATTTAGAGTCTATTATGTGTGTCTAGGCTATGTTTTAGTGTATTTACAGGTCCATGTACTTATTGAAAGCAATTGGATTTTTTGGGCTATTTTGGAGCAATTAGGATGCTCAGCCAGAAATTCAATGCCGGATCCAGTTTATGCGCAAAGCATCGATCGACGTCACATATTGTGCGTCGATCGACGGACGAATCGACTGCAAGATTAATGAAGACTTGAGAAATTATAAGTTTTACCCAAAAGTCTCATCAATTGCAGTACAAGTCGCTGACAGAAATTTAGACTATTTATTAGGGTTTTCTACTATAGTTTTAGAGAGAAGCAAGCAGCCAAAGAGAAGAGAGGCTGAAACAGAGTTAGAACATCTTGTTACGTTAATAAATACATATTAGTTGGCGTAGACTACGTATCCAAATGGGTCGAAGCAATAGCAACCCCGAAAACGACGCTTTAGTAGTAGTGAAACTCTTTAAAAGTATCATCTTTCCTAGATTTGGAGTCCTCGAGTAGTTATAAGCGACGGAGGTACCCACTTTATAAACAGAGTGTTCGAAAAATTACTCAAGAAACATGGAGTTCACTATCGAGTAGCCACACCCTACCATCCCCAGACCAGCGGACAAGTAGAAGTATCCAACCGTGAAATCAAAGAAATCTTAGAAAAGATGGTAGGATCATCCCGAAAAGATTGGTCTTTAAAACTGAATGATGCACTCTGGGCATATCGAACATCGTACAAAACACCATTAGGTACTATCCCATTCCATCTGCTTTATGGAAAAGCATGCCATCTCCCAGTAGAAATAACACATAAAGCTGAATGGGCCATCAAAAAAAACAAATTTCAAAGCTAAACCCGCAGCAGAAAAGAGATTAATCCAGCTAAATGAGCTAGACGAAATTAGACACCACGCTTACGAAAACTCGAAGTTATACAAGGAAAGAACGAAAGCCTATCATGACAAGAAAATTATTTCTAGGCATTTTGAACCGAACGACCAAGTACTCCTGTTTAAATCACGGTTGACTCTGTTTCCTGGAAAATTACGGTCTTGTTTGTCCGGACCCTTCACCATTAAAGAAATTACACCTTACAGGGCAATTGTCCTAGTTAATCCTAAAGGAGAGGATTTCATGGTGAATGGGCAAAGAGTTAAACATTACTGGGCCGAAGCTGAAATTCCGCATACTCAGACCATGCGTCTCGAGATGCCATACCCTAAATGATAAACCCATGTCTTGACAAGCTAACGACTCTAAACAAGCACTGAGTGAGAGGCAACCCACTAATTTAAAAAATATATATAATAAATAATTAATATAATTAATTTAATTTACAAGTTTCTAAAAAAAAAAACTCAACAACGGATCTCAGAGAAGACCATCGATCGATGCCAATATAGGAACGTCGATAAATGGCGAGCGTCGAGTAGGTTAACTCGACACGACCCAGATTCATAAAAACACTTTTCTCCAAACCGCCAAAAACTTATACGAGTAAACACTTGATTTCTCTCTAAATTTTTGGCCGATTTTGCTTGTTTTTGAGCTTAAATCACTAGATTTTGAACCCTCATATTTGTTTAACTCACTAAACCACTCGATAATCAAGGTATGTTCTCTAAATCTCTTAGTTTAGGAACTTTCTAGGGTTTGAAGAAAAATCAAATCTTTTGGTGTTTAGCTCGGATTTTAGGGTGATCTAGAGCAATGGAGTACTAGATTAGGAACTATCTACGTTATTTACATATGAATTGCACGATTTGAGTTTGTTCTTTTGGATTTCGTAACCCTTGGTTCACAATGAACCATCAATCGACGCCTATACGGTGCCGTCGATCGATAGTCGTAAGACTCTGTCGATCGATGCCTGCGAGGTGCCATCGATCGATGGTGGCTTACAAAACCATCGATTCTGATTCTTGATTTTCTTTCTTATATGCAGATGGATGAACGACGAACCAAGGCACAATACGAGCCTGGTGGTTCCAGTACTTAACCACGAGGTCCCCCATGCCTAGACCCATGGCCTAAAGAGGAAGAGGACCTGCTCGTCACATACGAGGACTATCCCAACCCTCGAAAGGCTGTCGCATCGAGGGAGTGAACACATTGTTCTGTGAGAGAGGCTTGGGACGACTTCGACAGCCTCTACTACAAAGCTTGGCAAAGCGTTTCTATCCAACCCAACCGGTTCGTCGACAGACGCACCTTGAAGAAACTGGGGCTACTGACCGACTTCAGACAGATGGTGCGGGAGCTAGGATTTGGCACGATGGCTACCAGGACATAGCCTCTCTACCCCGACTTTGTTCGTCCATCCGTGCATCGCTACAGCTCAGGTTCTCTACACGAGCCCTCGGGTGAAAATGGCGAACGAGGCCACACTGACTTTTCTTATCAGAGGTATCCAGTACCGGATCACCATCCCACAGCTCTGCGAGATCTACGGATTCGAGTCCGACACTCTCGCCTGAACAGTCGCTTCTTTCCAAGATCTGCATCTTTTCTGGGGACTCATTGCTAAATGCCCTTTCGACTCTGGTTCGACTACTCAAACGGAAGTCTGTCACCCCACCCTTCGCTACTAGATGAAGGCCCTTGCCAACACTTTGTTGAGCAAGATGGAACCCAACAAGGTTAGGGTTCAGGAGCTCACACTACTGTACTACTCCGTCATAGACTTAGTGGAACTCGACGATGAGATTTTCTCCCACCAGTGAGCGATCAGCGGGTGAACTTGGGGGCTATTTTTGCTGAGCATTTGGCGACCCTGAAGGACAAACCCTTCAAGGGTACCGGCTCGAAGAAGGAGACGATTGGGAGCCTCCTGACACCTATATTCAGCTTCCTTGGTATCAGTTTTGAGGGAGCTTCTGTCCTGAGTGAGTTGAGATTCATGGACGACAGTCACTTGACGAGAACCCTGTGGTTGAAGGAGGGGAAGTATTGGTCTTTTGTAGACCACGAGGGACCTAGGATGATAGCGCTTCCAGCGCCAGAGGTGACAGATTTTGCTAATGATCCAGAGCGCCTAGCCTTCAGACCAGCCAAGCAGCACCTCCACACAGCACCGCTCAGAGTACGCCGCAGAGGAGGCCTCAGACCAGTCTATCCGGTAGCAGCAGCCGCGGGACCCGAGCCAGCACAGCCACACACACCTCTTCCACCCTTCCTTGAGATTCTAGAGATCCTCATCCACGACCATGGTGACTTCCAGAGAGTTGTGGTGGATGCACTTCTTGCCATATGGGCTAGGGTTGAGACGATGTCTCGATGCCAGTGCTTCAGCCGTCCCAGGACCAGAGCGAGATCGCCACCAGGAGCCGCGCCACAGCCTCAGCAGCCTGACATGGACACATCGGACGAGGAGTAGCCTCCCTTGTTGCTCCTTCGTCTCTTCTTTTATCTTATTTTCATACTTAATTTCTACTTTATGATGTTGTTTGTATATTTTGACTCTTTATTACTATTATTGTGCTGTTTTGACGTTTTGATATGTGTTTGAGTGTCTAACAGAGTTAACCAAAGAGAGATGATCCATGGAGAGTAGGCACGCACACAATTTTATTCTAACACGCCCCACGTCGATCGACGCAGCTTTGCTGTTGTCGATCGATGGCGGTTTAACATATATGTTTAGTCGATAGTTCGAATCTACCGTCGATCAACGATGGTGGTCTACCATCGGTCAACAAAAACATATAGCCATCGATCAACGCCCTCAGCGGTTTGGTATAATCTATTTTCTCGAACACCATCTACTTATGATTTAATTTTTTCTAACCAATCCAAGGCGGATTACACTAGGGACAGTGTAATTTAAGTATGGGGGAGGTTCACTAATGCTATTTGATTTGTTTTGATTTTTATTTGCTATATATATATATATATATATAAGTTTTTCAAAAAAGTTTTATTGAGTCAAAAAGGAATTATGATCAAAAATTTATTATTGACTAACCACACTTTAGCACCATTTTTTTAGAAAGTTATTTGCAGAGATTACTAGATATACAAAAGTGGATCATCCTGTCACTATATCACACTTGCTTAAAAAGTTTAAAGAAACCAAAGCTGACTTTCAACACTAATCCTGACATTATCAGCTTGCTTTGAGGCTTGGTATACACTGAATCGGGTTCCTTCTGCAAGTATGTAGGTACAAGTCATTGCACCTTTGGTTCCCTTCTCTCTCTCTCTTCAGCATCTACTTAAAAACTTAAAATATTGAGATGATTTCCCAAGATGCAGAGGAGTAGGTACATTACCAATGACCCCATTATTCTAATTCAAAGGAATGATCACACATTGTTGGAAGCGATGGGTAGGTAAATTACCTATGACCCCATTATTCGCCTAAAACTTTGCCAAAAAAAAAGAAAAGAAAAAAATCATAAAAGAATGAGATGGCATCATTGAGATCTAAATAAGATTCAGAGAAGAGAGAAAAAGAGGGAAGAAAATGAGCATAGAATACTTTGTACCTAGTTGTTCAGATACTTGCAGAGGTAAGAATCCATGTGTCCTTTGATCGATACTCCCAAGATAAAGCATTCACTTTTACTTTATGCAAGGAAATTAGATTAGTAGAGGGACAAGTTAAGCTAGTATTTGCTAAGTTGTTGGTAGAATGAATTTGGTTGATATACTAGGATAGGGTATATAAAGTTTCTCTGTGATTGACTTGATTGGATGTGGTTGCAACAAAGTAGGGCGATAGTTATACTTAGATATTATGTGAGTCCCCACTTTTCAAAAACCTCTTTCACAGATCTGTTTGCTTGAGGACAAGCAAAAGGTAAGTCTGGGGGAGTTGATATAACCTATTTATTACCAGTTTTAGGCCATGTTATAGGCTCTATTTAGAGTCTATTATGTGTGTCTAGGCTATGTTTTAGTGTATTTACAGGTCCATGTACTTATTGAAAGCAATTGGAGCCTTTGGGCTATTTTATAACAATTAGGATGCTCAGCCAGAAATTCAATGCCGGATCCAGTTTATGCGCAAAGCATCGATCAATGTCACATATTGTGCGTCGATCGTCGGACAAATCGACTGCAAGATTAATGAAGACTTGAGAAATTATAAATTTTACCCAAAAGTCTCATCAATTTCAGTACAAGTCCCTGACCGAAATTTAGACTATTTATTAGGGTTTTCTACTATAGTTTTAGAGAGAAGCAAGCAGCCAGAGAGAAGAGAGGCTGAAACAGAGTTAGAACATCTTGTTACGTTAATTGGAGACAAAGATCTGACCATTATCACAGAGAAGATCTTGAACTCCTTATCTTATTATTCAGTTTATTATATGCAATTTATTCAGACTTTAATCATGTTCTTTATTGCCATATCTGAATAATTCACTGTTAGATTTAAGGTTCTTCAATGGTAGTCATATCTTGTTGAATTTATAGAATTGTTCGGGTAATCTTCTTGCTTCTTTGTTAAAGTTCTTCTTAATGCTAGGTTGAATCTGATCACCTCAATATTAGAAACTAGGGTTTCATAGCGCAAGCGAGAGCATGGTTATAACCCTGAACCTATCTTAAACAATCTAAATAACTGGTGACAAACGAAAGTTGAATTAGAAGTTTAAAACATCTATCAAACCGCGGAACCACTACTGTTTAGAATGAGCATCGATCGACGCCACCTTGTGGGGATCGATCGACACGCAATCGAGATACGCGAGAGAGACCTCGTAAACACCTAGGTTTGAGTTTGAGAACGACGCTTAATTAAAACCCTAGCAATCTATTAATTTACATTATCTAATACTACGTGAGAACTTCCCCTAAGTCTAATCCTTTAATCCAATCTTCACAAACTAAATCAATCTTTAACTCATCTTTATTATTATTACAATTTGTGTAGCTTTAATTCGAAAACAATAAGTCTATTGTGCAATCCTAGAGTCTCTGTGGATTCGATCCCTGAGTACTACACTGAACCTCTTATTTGAGAGAGTAAAGTGGGAAATATGGTTAATTTGAGAAGTGATATAAAATACCCACCACGTCAGCAAGCTTTAAGCATAATTCAATTGATGGATATTAAATTGACCTAGCAATCCTATTTTTGGGCTAATCCATGATTGCTATCATTCAACCATAAATCTAATTAGTAACTACTGAAACATGATTACTATCATTCAACCCTAAAAACCAAAGTAGTTCCAGGAGAGACTAAAATACAAAATGAATAGAACTAAAATGCTCTGTAAAAACTTTGTCTAAGTTCTCTCCTCTTTTGTTGTCTTTCTCAAGACATAAATATAAAACCCTAAAATTAGGTCAAAAGTCGTCCAGGGTATTTTCGTCATTCTGACTTGGGCTTTGATCATCGATCGATGGCAAGTGTGATACATTGATCGATCTTGGGCTTCAATCATCGGTCGACGCTAAGTGTGTTCCCTCGATCTATGGCTTTGTCGATTCCCTAGATGACCAGCTACAAATTCTTCTCCTCAAGATGCTCCAAAAGCTCCAAGTATCTCATGTATCTCCAAAACATTCCTGGCTCTATATATTCTCTAAAATATAGCCTAGACACATAATAAACAGTAAATAGAGCCTATAACATGGTCTAGAACTGGTAATAAATAGTCTATATCAAATACTCACCTTAAAAACAGTCCATCCGCGACTATAAAACACACACTCTCTCTCAACATGTATTCTTCGGGAAGAATCAAAAAACGGTAATGTCTACTGATAAGTTAGTTGCTGATCACAACAAACTCTTAACGTCCTAAACGGACTAAGCTATCTAATAGAGACAGCTCTCGTACACCCGACACAAGGGTAATAGTACTATAAAAGAAATCCAAAATTTTGATCAGCACTTTCGGGAAACAAAAATTATCCCCAAAGAGATGCTCGATTCCTACCATACAAGTTATATAATCCGAGAACATATCACGGACTTCAAAGAAGGAGGGAATCAGGGTGAAAACAACATGGGAAACATAAGTTGAAGTAGTCATCGCACCCCCTAGAGCCGTGAAACCTTTCCTCTCCCCAGCCAATTCGGGTTAGCTATCCTGGTCTTACCCTAAACCCATCACACTGGTCTCTAACATCCCTAGGCATAGTATCAAACCCCATGATACGAGATCCCAAAACTTGTCTCTTGGCTATTATCCGTGCATCTCCAGAAATCCCACAAGCTTGCAGGCTGCGGAAAACTCTCAAAAAAGGTCATGAATGTACCAGTTCACCCAGAGTTAGATTACGAGATGAAAACTCGTAATCTTCGCTCTACACCCATATAAACAAATACTCGATAAGCTCTTAAAAAATCAAAACAAAGTTCATTTAAAAGTCGCAGAGGCGACGGGGATTCGAAGCCACAAGCGGCCAGTCCAAAGATAAAAATATGGCCACACTTGGCCAGAAGCAAAACATAATCAAAAACATAAAAAAAACAAAGTCTCGCACGAGACTACATACTCAATCATCCTCCACACACAGAGCTTCATCTTCACCAATCAACCCCTCTGGGTTCGGAACCGCGCTAGTGCCACCCTTTTCTGCTATGGGATCCTGACCCTCGGGTGCTCCTGAGCAAGGTGGAAGGGTACTGATGCTGTGGGTATTTATATCACTTCTCAAATTAACCCTATTTCCCACTTTACTCTCTCAAATAAGAGATTTAGTGTAATACTTAGGGATCGAATCCACAGAGACTTTAGGATTGCACAATAGACTTATTGCTTTTGAATTAAAGCTAGCCAAATTGTAATAATAATAATAATGATGATTTCAAGATTGGTTTGGTTTGTGAAGATTAGATTAAACATAGGGGAAATTCTAAGATAGTATTAGATAATACAAATTAATAGATTGCTAGGGTTTTAATTAAGCATCGTTCTCGAACTCAAACCTTAGTGTTCAGGAGATCACTCTCGCGCATCTCGACTGAGTGTCGATCGATACCAACAACGTGGCGTCGATCGATTCTCATTCTAAACAGGACTGGTTTCGCGGTTTGATGGGTTCTCTAAACTTCCAATTCAACTCTCGTTTGTTACCAGTTATTTAGATTGTTTAAGATAGGTTCAAGGTCATAACCATGCTCTCACTTGCGTTAGGGAACCCTAGTTTCTAAGATTGAGGTTATCAGATTCAACCTAGCATTAAGAACAACTTAAACAAAGAACCAAGAAGATTACCCTAACAATTCTATAAAATCAACAAGACATTACTAACATTGAATAACTCTAAATCTAACAATGAATTACTCAGATATAACAATAAAGAACATGATTAAAGTCTGAATGAATTGCATAGAATAAACTGAATAATAAGAAAAGGAGTGCAAGATCTTCTCTGTAATGATGATCAGATCTTCTCTCCACTGGATGTAACAATGTGTTCCAACTCTCCTTCAGCCTCTCGGCTTACAACTTCCTTCCTTAGGCTGCGTAGACTACTTAGGTTAAAACTAAGATATAAAACCCTAATAAATAGTCTAAATTTTGGCTAGGGACTTGTCTTGCAAATGATGAGACTTTTAGGTAAAACTTATAATTTCTCAAGTCTTCATTAATCTTGCAGTTGACTTGTCTGTTGATCGACGCACAAGGTGTGACATCGATCAATGCTTCACGCATAAACTGGATCCGACATTGAATTTCTGGCTGAGCATCCTAAACGCTCCAAAATAGCCCAAAAGCTCCAATGGCTTTCAATGAGTACATGGACCTGTAAATAATCTAAAACATAGTCTAGACATACATAATAGACTCTAAATGGACCCTATAACATAGTCTAAAACTGGTAATAAATAGGTTATATCAACTCCCCCATACTTACCTTTTGCTTGTCCTCAAGCAAACAAAGCCTGTGAAAGAGGTTTTGAAAAGCGGAGACTCACATAATATCTAAGTATAACTGTCACTCTACTTTGTTGCAACCACATCTTATCAAGTCAATCACAAAGAAACTTTATGTACCCTATCCTAGTATAGCAACCAAATCCATTCTACCAACAACTAGCAAATACTAGCTTGAATCGCCCCTCTATTGATCTCATTCCTTTGCATAAAATAAAGTGCATGCATTACCTTGGGAGTATCAATCAAAGAACACATGGATTCTTAAGTATGCAAGTATCTGAACAACTAGACACAAAGTCTTCTTTGATCTATTTCTTTCCTCTTTTCTCTCTTTTCTGGATCTTTTTCGTTTTTTTTCTCTCTTTTTTTTTATTAAAGTTTGTAGGCGAATAATGGGGTCATTTATAATTTACCTACATCTCTCTTCCAACAATGTGTGATCATTCCTCTAAACTAGAATAATGAGGTCATTTATAATTTACCTACCCCTTTGCATCTCGGGAAGTCATCTCAATCTTTTAAGGTTTTAAGTAGATGCTGAAGAGAGAAAGAGAGAAGGGAACCAAAGGTGCAATGACTTGAACCTACAGACTTTCAGAAGGAATCCGATCCAGTGTATACCAAGCCCCAAAGCAAGCTGATAATGTCAGGATTAGTGTTGGAAATCAGCTTCAGTTCCTTCAAACTTTCTAAGCAAGTGTTGTATAGTGGTAGGATGATCCAATTTAGTATTTCTAGTAATCTCTTCAAACAACCTTCTAAAATGGTGCAAAAGTGTGGTTAGTCAATAATAAATCTTGATCATAATCTCTTTCTTGTCTTAATAAAATATTGTGAAAAACTTATATATGTATTTAGCAAATAAAATTCAAAACAATTCAAATAGCATTTGTAAACCTCCCCAGACTTAAATTACATTGTCCCCAGTGTAATCCGCCTTGGATTGGTTAGGGAAAATTAAATCATAAGTAGATGGTGTTAGAGAAAGTAGAATATACCAAACGCAAGAGGAGCGTCGATCGATGGTTATAGGTTCATGTCGACCGATGGTAGACTATCACCGTCGATCGATGGTAGATTCAAACTATCGACCTAACGTACCTATTAGATCGCTGTCGATTGACAGCAATAAATCTGCGTCGATCGATGCAAGGCATCTTAGATTGAAACCGTGTGTGTGCCTACTCTCCATGGATCATCTCTCTTTGGGTTAGCTCTGTTAGACACTCAAACATACATCAAAACGTCAAAACATCAGAATAATAATAATAATAATAATAATGAATCTAAATCCCAAAGCAACAACATAAAATAACTTAGATATAAGTCTGAAAATAAAATAAAATAAGAGAAAAAGGAGCAAAAAGGGAGACTACTCCTCGTATGATGTGTTCATATCAGGCTGATGAGGCTGTGGCGAGGTTCCTGGTGGAGATCTCGCTCTGGTCCTTGGACGGCTGAATCACTGGCATCGAGACATCGTCTCAACCCTAGCCCATATGGCACGAAGTGCGTCCACCACGACACTCTGGAAGTCACCATGGTCGTGGATGGGGATCTGTGGAATCTGAGGGAAGGATGAGAGAGGTGGGTGTGGCTGTGGTGGCTCGGGTTCCGTGGCTGCTGATATTGGATGGGCTGGTACGAAGCCTCCTCTGCGGCGTACTCTGAGCGGTATTGTGTGAAGGTGCTGCTCCGCTGGTCTGAAGGCAAGTCGCTCCGGCTCATTAGCAAAGTCTGTCACTTCTGGCGCTGGAAGCGATATCATCCTAGGCCCCTCGTCATCTACGAAAGACAAATACTTCCCCTCCTTTAGCCACTGGGTCCTTTCCAAGTGACCGTCATCCATGAATCTCAACTCTCTCTTGACAGAGGCTCCCTCAAAACTGATACGAAGGAAGCTGAATATAGGTGTCAAGAGACTCCCAATAGTCTCCTTCTTTGAGCCAGTGCCCTTGAAGAGTTTGTCCTTCAGGGTCGCCAGAGGCTCAGAAAAAATAGCCCCTAAGTTCACCCGCTGATCGCTCACTGGTGGGGGAAAAATCTCATCGCCGAGCTCCACTAAGTCTCTGACAGAGTAGTACAACAGTGTGAGCTCCTGAACCCAAACCTTGTTGGGTTCCATCTTGCACAACAAAGTGTTGGCAAGGGCCTTGATGAAGTAGCGAAGGGTGGGGTGACGAACGTCTGTCTGAGTAGTCGAGCCCTAGTCGAAGGGGCCTGTACCAATGAGTCCCTAGAAAGGATGCATACCTGGGAAAGGAGCGACTGTGCAGGTGAGGGTGTCGGACTCGAACCCGTAGATATCACAGAGCTGTGGGATGGTGATCTGGTACCGGATGCCTCCGATAAGAAATGTCAATGTGGCCTCGTTCCCCACTTTCACCTGAGGGATCTTGTAGAGAACCTGAGCCGCAGCGTTGCACTGATGGACCAAGTCGGGGTAGAGAGGGTATGTCCTAGTAGCCATCGTGACAAGTCCTAGCTCCCGCACCATATGTCTGAAGTCAGTCAGTAGCCCCAGCTTCTTCAAGGTACGTCTGTCGACGAACTGTGTGGGCTCGATAGAAATGCTTTGCCAAGCTTTGTAGTAGAGGCTGTCAAAATCGTCTCAATCCTCGCTCACGGGACGATGTGTGCATTCTCTCGATGTTACAGCCTTTCGAGGGTCGGGAAAGTCCTCGAATGTGACAAGTAAAGCCTCTTCCTCTTTGGGCCAAGGGTCACGGCATGGAGGACCTCGTGGCTGAGTACTGGAACCACCTATCTCGTATCGTGCCTTGGTTTGTCATTCGTCAATCAGAATATAAAAAAGAAAACCAAGAATCAGAATCGATGTTGAATAAGCAACCATTGATCGATGGCACCTTATGGGTATCAATTGACAAAATCTTACGACTATCGATCGCCGACTCCTCATGGGTATTGATTGATTGTTAATCGCGAACCAAGGGGTGCGGAATCCAAAAGAACAAACTCAAACCATGCAAATCATATGTAAATAACGTAAATAGTTCCTAATCTAGCACTCCATTGCCTTAGATTGTCCTAAAATTCGAACTAAACACCATAAAAAGTTCCTAAACTAAACAATTTAGAGAACATACCTTGATGATCGAGTGGTTTAGTGAGTTAAACAAGTATGAGGTTTGAGAATCGAGTGATTTAGGCTCAAGAACGAGCAAAATCGTCCGAATATTTAGAGAAAAATTGAGTGTTTACTCATAAGAGTTTTTGACGGTTTGGAGAAAAGTATTTTTATGAATTGGGGTCGTGTCGAGTTAACCTACTCGACGCTCGCCATCGATAGACGGTCCTATATGGGCGTCGATCGATGGTCTATTCTGTGATCCCATTTTTCACTTAAAAATTTGTAAATGCGTAATTAATAAAATTAATCATATATTCGTTATTAATTAGTTAAATATTAGTATTAGATATATGTTATTATATGTTCCAAAAAAAAAAAATATATATATATGTTATTATAATCTTTTTTTTTTTTTTTAGCAATAAATATTAAATTAGTGGGTTGCCTCCCACTCAGCGCTTGTTTAGAGTCGTTAGCTTGACAAGACATGGGCTTATCATTCGGGGTCGGGCATCTCGAGACGCATGGTCTGAGTATGCGGAATTTCAGCTTCGGTCCAGTAATGTTTTACTCTTTGCCCATTCACCATGAAATCCTCTCCTTTAGGATTAAATAGGACAATTGTCTCGTAAGGCGTAACTTCGTTAATGGTCAAGGGTCCGGACCAACGAGAACGTAGTTTTCCGGGAAACAGAGTCAAACTTGAGTTATATAGGAGTACTTGGTCGTTTGGTTAGAAATGCCTAGAAATAATTTTCTTGTCATGATAGGCTTTCATTCTTTCCTTGTATAATTTCGAGTTTTCGTAGGCGTTGTGCCTAATTTCGTCTAGCTCATTTAGCTGGATCAATCTCTTTTCTGCTGCGGGTTTAGCATCAAAATTCTTCTTTTTGATGGCCCATTCAGCTTTATGTGTTAATTCTACTGGTATATGGCATGCGTTTCCATAAAGCAGGTGGAATGGGGTAGTCCCTAATGGTGTTTTATACGCTGTTCGGTATGGCCAGAGCGCGTCATCCAGTTTTAGAGACCAATCTTTCGAGATGATCCTACCGTCTTTTCTAAGATCTATTTGATTTGACGGTTGGATATTTCTACTTGTCCGCTGGTCTGAGGATGGTAGGGTGTAGCTACTCGATGGTGAACTCCATGTTTCTTGAGCAGTTTCTGGAACACTCTGTTTATAAACTAGGTACCTCCATCGCTTATAACTACTCGAGGGACTCCAAATCTAGGAAAGATGATGCTCTTAGAGAGTTTAATGACTAAGAAAGCGTCATTTTTCAGGGTTGTTATCGCTTCAACCCATTTGGATATGAAGTTTACGGCAACAAATATGTATTTATTTCCTTGTGAAGAAGGGAAAGGGCCCTTGAAATCGATGCCCCAGCAATCAAACACTTCAACTTCGAGTATGAAATTTTGTTCCATTTCGTTTCTCTTGGTGATTTTTCCTCTTCTTTGGCAAGGATCGCATTTTGCTATGTAGGCTTCGGCATTTCGAAACATAGTTGGCCACCAAAAGCCTGCTTGTAGAACTTTTGACATTGTCTTAAAACTAGCGAAATGTCCGGCTTAATCGGACCCATGACAATGATACAAAATTTCATGTGTTTCGCTTTCAGCAACGCATCGTCTGTATATTCCGTCAAAGTAGTGCTTATAAACATAGGGTTCATCCCAGTGATATCTTCGGGTTTCTCTCAATTTTTTTTTATGATATCATGTCAAGGGTTCGGGTTCTACTCTGGCTGCGAGATAGTTTACTACATCAGTGGTGTTCAGTGCACACCCACCCACCCACCCCCCCTACCCGACTAACAGTTCTCCCTACGGAAGAGTCATTAATTGAGAAAGAAGGATTACAACTGACGTTGATATCTATTGGAATGGTTATGTTATCGTCCGTCTTGAATGCATTATCGATCGATGCTTTGTGTTTATAGTCGTTCGATGAGCTTAGCGTGTTATCGGTCGATTCCGAATCATGTGCCGAAATGACTTTGCCAACGAAAGTTGATTCTGCTAAGTAGACATTTTCTGTGGGTAAGAAATCATCTATAGGAACATCGTTGTCAATTGTTATGCGTGATAAGTGATCTGCGACTCCGTTTTCCACTCCTTTCTTGTCTTTTACTTCTATATCAAATTCTTGGAGAAGCAGAATCCATCGTAAAAGTCTCGGCTTGGCCTCCTTTTTGTTCATTAAGTATTTCAATGCCGCGTGGTCTGTGTGAACAACTACTTTCGAACAGACTAGATAGGATCAAAAAATTTTGAAAGCGAATACCACAGCTAGTAATTCTTTTTCCGTTGTTGCATAATTGTGATGCTCATCGTCCAGAGTTCTACTGGCTAGTATATATCGTGCAACTTTTTGTCCTTCTTTTGTCCAAGCACTGCGCCTACAGAGAAATTGGTTGTGTCGCACATTATTTCGAATGGTAGATCCCAGTCTTTAAAGGCCTCGAGACATTTATGTGTAAAGTCGAATTTCACTTCTTTGCACAGGAGGGCAGTGAGTGGTCGAGCAATCTTTTATGAATTTCCTATAGAATCCAGGGTGTCCTAAAAAGCTTCTAACGTCCTTGACATTAGCGGTTGGCGGCAGTCAAGTCATTACTTCAATCTTTGCCTTGTGCACCTCGATTCCGGCTGCTGAAACCTTGTGTCCCAAGGCAATTCCGCTGTTAACCATAAAGTGGCATTTTTCCCGGTTCTAAACAAGATTTTTATCTTCATATCTAGCTAATACATTACAAAGGTTATCGAGACATGTTTTGAAATTCGGACCGTATACTGAGAAATTGTCCATAAAAACATCCATGAAGTCTTCGATCATATCTGTGAATATTGACATCATGCATCTCTGGAAGGTCGCAGGAGCATTACAAAGTCCGAATGGCATTCTGCGATATGCGAACGTTCCATAGGGATAAGTGAAGGTATTTTTTTCTTGATCGTCCGGATGTATGGAAATCTGGAAGAATCCTGAGTACCCGTCGAGAAAACAGTAGTATTCGTGGCTTGCAAGCCTTTCTAACATCTGATCGATAAAGGGTAAAGGGAAATGATCTTTTCGTGTGGCAGCATTCAGTTTCCTGTAATCGATACACATCCTATGTCCGTTGACAGTTCTCATGGGGATCAATTCATCTTTGTCATTCTTTACTACCGTAATTCGGCCTTTCTTTGGGACAACATGAACCGGACTAACCCAATTCCTGTTTGAGATTGGGCAAATAACGCCTGCTTCTAGAAGTTTCATGATTTCCTTTTTGACTACTTCCTTCAGGTTGGGATTCAATCTCCTCTGATGCTCAACGGATGATTTGGATTCATCATCAAGGTGTATCCTATGCATGCATAAATCGGGAGAGATCCCTGGGATGTCATCTAACAAATATTCGAGGGCCTTGGGGTGTTTTAGCAGTTTATTTAGCAATAATGCTTGCTCTCTGCTGCTCAGGTTGGCATTGATGATGAGAGGATGGGAATTTTCGTAAAGAAAAGCGTTTTTAAGACCAGCGGGAAGTGGTTTAACTCGATTTTAGGTGCTTTCTCTTTGCTACAGTCGCCTGTTATGCTGTGTTGTTGATCAACGGTACTATCGGGGTATCGATCGATGGTGGCAGGTAGATCAAGTTCTTCGGTGTCGACATTGAAGATTTCTTCAGTAGCATCCATCAATCTCATATGTTCTTCATTCTGAATATCTATCGCAAAGATGTCATCTTCAAGAGATGTGATTGCTCGCTCGAGAGGATCACTTGAGCATGTAACCATGAATGATTCTTCTGCTAGGTCGGAGATAATTGATATGGTAGGGCTGACCGTCGATCAAAGGCTGTTTAATTATTTTTTCCATGTCAACGACCATCAGTATCTTCCCGATGTTGAGGCATATGTGCCCTCCTATGACATCAATGATCACTCCGGCCGTGGCCAGGAAAGGTCTCCCTAAAATAATCGGATTTCTGGGTTCTCGCTCGTATTTAAGCACGATGAAATCTGCAGGTATATCGCAGTTATGAATGCGTACGGTCACGTCTTCAAGTACGTCTTCCGGAATTCTAGTGGATATATCAGCTAGAACGACAGTGACCCTGGTAGGTTGAAACTGTGTTAGCCCGAGGGTGACTGCAACTGAATAAGGCATCAGGTTTACACTAGAGCCTAAATCACAGAGGGATCTTTGGAATCTCTCATCGCTGATAGTGGAGTCCACAACAAATCTACCGGGATCAGGGAGTTTAACCGGTGTTTTTCCTTAAATGGTTTCGCTTACTTCTTTGGATACCATCATTACGCAATGTTCTGATTCATGGAATCCTCGCGTTGCTGCATCTTTCACGTACTGTTAAGTAGCAGGCGAGATGTGAATGGCATCGCTTAATGGCATCTCAATGCTTACTTTGTCAAACGCCTTCTTGCATATTGTATTTTCTTGCTGCTTCTTTTTCTGCTTAGCGTTCTTTGGAGGGAAGGGGGCAGTTGCTTGGTAAACCATTGTTCTAATCGGTTCGGTCGGTATTGGGTCCGAATGTCGATCGCGTCTTGCTTCTGAGCCTCGATCAACGGTAGGTTCAGAGTGTCGATCGATTCTTGGGAACGAGTGTCGACCGATGTCTCCTACTTCGATGTTCTTTTCCTTTTGTTTGTCAAACAAGTCCTCAAGGTCGTCAGTTTGGTACAACTCTTCGATTTTGGGGGAAATCTCGGGAATCTGCTTGTCAGTGTCGAGCAGGATGGGATGCGATTTTTTTTCCTCTGTCGTGATTCTCGCGAATTCATCAATAGTGATGCCTTCTCTAACGTCAGGAGTGAGTCGTTTACCACTTCGTAAGGACATGAGGTTGCAATGGCTCTTGGGGTTAGCGTTTGTTTTACCAGGTAAGAATCTGTCCTCTCTCCTGATGGACATAGCATTACTCGCCACTTGGCTGTCGATCTTCTTAAGGTGTTCACTTAAAGTTTTGATTTTTTCCACCATCTCCGTGTATATCAGATCTAATTTCTCGTTGAGATCGGCGGCTATTCTATGGTTTTCTGTAAAGACTTGATTCATCTTTCACTTTGGACTTCTTTCGTATCTATCCACAATGGGGTCGCAGTTGCTTGTGAAGTTTTCAGTGCTTGCCCTAAATTGTTGGTTGTTCAGACTCATCACATCTGAGAACTCAACTTGCTTTTCAAAGTCGCGAGAAACAGAATCGTCCAGGAGGGTAGCAACTTATTCTAGATTCTTTCTAACTCGGATCGACTGCTTCTCCTCCGTGAGTATTGGCGGTTCGTTCCTCTCGGCGTCTCTTATTCTGTAAGCTCTACCTAAAGCCATGTTCTCTATCAGCCTTTTAGCGCTTGTGGGGCTTCTGGTGCCGAAGTTCCCCTCGCTGGCCGTATCAAGGATGGTTTGGTTGTCTAGGTTTAGTCCTCTATAGAAAGTGTTGATGAATTGGGGTTCTAAGAATCCATGGTGATGGCACGAAATCTGGTACCTTTTGAATCTAGTCCAAGCGTTTTTAAAGGATTCGCGGCTACCTTGAATGAATGTGGATATTTCTCTCCTCGTCAAAGAAGTGATTGATGAAAGCGCTTCTAATATCTTCCCAGCAGGTCAGGGACCCTGGTGGTATCTAGTTTAGCCATCTCCTGGAGTCACCTTCTAGCGGAAAGGGGAAGAGTTTGCAGCGATTGAAATCGTCGTTCATCATGACTTCTAGCATCTTGATGTGATCGTTCGGGTATTTAGTAGGAATACCACTGAACTGATTTTGGCAGGCCATAAATAGGAAGTCGATATCAAGCTCAGAGGTTCCTGTATGGTTGTCTGATAATCGAATTGCAGACCTATTGGAATAGGTCCTGCTGGGGTTTAGGTAGTCGAGCATTGGCAATTCATGCTTTATCTCATTCTTTGGAGATTTAGTGATTTGATCAGGGATTGCAGTCCACTGATAGTTAATGAGTTGGCTTGCTTCGTTGCTTTTATTGTTCATTGGTTCTATCAAGACTACTTTCTTATTATCAGCATCAGTAAAGGCGTACTTACCTGCTTCCGGCTGATCGGTATCGATCGATGGCAACGGAAGGGTGTCGCCAGACAGTAGTGGCTTCACATCGAACGATTCCGGATTAACTCAGTCTATCGATCTGTGTTGTCCTGAGTCCATATTCTCTCCTTTAAGTACCTGTGTCACAGGATCAAGGAAAGAATAATTTAGTATACAATAAAGTAGAAAAAACTAGACGATATTCTAAACGAAATCTAATGGCAATAAGAAAGAGTCCCCGTCAACGGCTCCAAATTTGATGTTGTGGGTATTTATATCACTTCTCAAATTAACCTTATTTCCCACTTAACTGTCTCAAATATGAGGTTCAGTGTAGTACTTAGGGATCAAATCCACTTAGACTCTAGGATTGCACAATAGACTTATAGTTTTTTAATTAAAGCTAGAAAAATTGTAATATTAATAATAAAGATGATTTCAATAGACTTATAGGTTTGGTTTGTGAAGATTAGATTAAGGTATTAGACTTAGGAGAAATTCTCATATAGTATTAGATAATGCAAATTAATAGATTGCTAGGGTTTTAATTAAGCATCGTTCTCGAACTCAAACCTTAGTGTTCAGGAGATCACTCTTGCGCATCTTGAGTGAGTGTCGATCGATGCTCATTCTAAACAGTACTGGTTTCGCGGTTTGATGGGTTCTCTAAACTTCCAATTTAACTCTCATTTGTTACCAGTTATTTAGATTGTTTAAGATAGTTTCAAGGTCATAACCATGCTCTCGCTTGCGCTATGGAACCCTAGTTTCTAAGATTGAGGTGATCATATTCAACCTAGCATTAAGAACCACTTAAACAAAGAACCAAGAAGATTACCCTAACAATTCTATAAAATCAACAAGACATTACTACCATTGAATAACCCTAAATGTAACAATGAATTACTGTGGGATCCAAAATCCACAGCGTCGATTTCCATAAGCTTTAGGAAGTCAGGAAGCCCTAACTTTCCCAAGAGATCTCGGATAACCAGCTTTAAACCAAACGCGACACAATCAAACGATGAGAACAAACGATTTAGTAAAGGATCGATAAAATAAAAGGAGAGGGAAATAAATCTTATCCCGAATCTGCGTTTAAGAGTTTACAAGAAGGAAAGAGCCTTGACCACAAGAGCTATTGGCGAGATCCTAGTTCTAGTAACCTAAGACTGCAAATCCCTAATCGAGTAGCTTGATATCAAAAAAGAAAATAAATGCCTATTTCTCTAAGTTTGCTATGAATGCTAAAAATCTATATGTCCTTTTGTCTCCAGCTTCGCCTTCTCTTATATACTCCACTTCAAGGCTGTTTGGCGCTTCTTTTTCTGCCCCTAGTCGAGTTTATCACTTTGGTTGTATTCTTTTTTCTTTCAATCTTCATGGTTATCTTTGGAAACTTTGCATTTATCTTTTGATTTTCTCAATATTTATCCTTGTGTGAATAAAGATAGACCGTCTTAACAACACTGGCATGGTTTCGTATTGAAACGTAAGCGGGACTTTTAGTCGCATTTTAGGCCTCTCTGGCCGTTTTGCAGACTCTGAGCGTTTTTCCGCTTTCTTTGAAAGACCGTCTTTGATATGACGTCGATTTTAAAGATGGGTTCAAACTTCTCATATAGCTTAGGCAACTTTGGAGTTAAGCCAACCGTTGCCGTTTTACATGATCGGTTTGAACGTTATACGAAAAATGAGTCTTTGCGGTTTTTATCGTAAAGTTCCAACAGTAACTCCAATTGAGACGAAATGAAAAGCATTTCGATCGCGATTCGATAGAAAAGCAGGAGGGAGTGATCCAGGTCGCCATATGGCAACCTGGGAGCTGCATTTGTCGAGTTAGAAGTTGTTTGTCGAGTCTTACTTGTTTCCACTGTAAAATCTCAACGGGAACTCCAATTGAGACGAAACGAAAAGCATTTTGATCGCCATATGGTGACCCAGGCTTGGAGATCTGATCTCTCCATATTTCGACCCAGTCTTTGAAGGGTTGAATCGCCATATGGCAACCCAGACTTTGTTTGTCTAAGTCTCCATATTGCGACCCGGACTCAGAGAGTCCAAGTCGCCATATGGCGACCCAGACTGTATGGGTTTAGGTCGCCAAATCACATGTGCGGGTTGCCATATGGTGACCCGTGATTTTCGAGTGAGGGTCGCTATATGCATTGCAAGTGTGGGTCGCCATGTGGCGACCCATGCTTGTAAGGTGTGGGTCGCCATATGGCAAACCATTTTTCCTGAATGCAGGAAGCCATACGGCTACCCGTTCTTGCATGGTGCGGGTCGCCGTATGGTGACCCATGTTTTAAAGGTGGGACTCGCCGTACCGTGACTTGCTCCTTGTGGCTTGATCTTTTTAAAAAAACTTTTGTGATTCAAAATTTTGGAAGAAGCATTTTCCGAGGAATTGAGCCAGTGATTTTTTCGTGGCCGATTTTGACCCCAACAATTACTCAGACATAACAATAGAGAACATGATTAAAGTTTGTATAAATTGCATAAGAATAAACTGAATAATAAGATAAGGAGTTCAAGATCTTCTCTGTAATGATGATCAAATCTTTATCTCCAATAGATGTAACAAGGTGTTCCAACTCTTCTTCAGCCTCTCGGCTTACAACTTCCTTATGTAGGCTGCCAAGACTGCTTAGGTTAAAACTAAGATATAAAAGCCTAATAAATAGTCTAAATTTCAGCTAGGGACTTGCTTGCATATGATGAGACTTTTGGGTAAAACTTGTAATTTCTCAAGTCTTCAATAATCTTGCAGTCAACTTGTCCATCGATCGACGCACAAGGTGTGACGTCATCGATGCTTCACGCATAAACTTGATCTGACATTGAATTTCTGGCTGACCATCCTAAACGCTCCAAAATAGACCAAAAGCTTCAATTGCTTCCAATGAGTACTTGAACCTGTAAATACTCTAAAACATAGTCTAGACACACATAATAGACCCTAAATAGAGCCTATAACATGGTTTAAAACTGGTAATAAATAGGTTATATCAGGTGCACTCGGACTTCAGGGCCGCAAGGATCTGATCGAAGTCACCGAGAGCTTGGCCTCTTCCGCTCGTGGAGACGAGGGCATTTCACCGAGAAAAAACTGGACCTCACTCATCCCTCCCTCGGCGCCTGCCAGTGTCATTTCCCTGACATGGACGATCACCAGGGAGACGAAGGAATCGGCAATCCTCATCAAACGAGTCTGAAACTCATTACGCACGGCTTCCTTGGCCTCCTCGATCATGCAAGCCGTTGATTCCTCCCTGCTCTTGACTTTACGCTTTAGCCGATGCAACTCCAAGGAATTGGCCACCTTCGCCTCTTTTGCCTTAAGCAAAGAGCTCGTGTCGATTTCTCCCCACTCTTGACTTTACGCTTTAGCTGACGCAACTCCGAGGACTTGGCCACCTTCGCCTGTTTTTCCTTAAGAAAAGAGCTCGCAGTATTACCAAGGTCCCGCTCAAGTTTGCTAATCTGAGACTCGAACTGAGTCACTTCGAGGGAATGAGCATCCTCGATAACCTTCAAGTACCCTTCAAGCTGCGACCACCTTTCTCGCGACTCCTCTAACTATTAAGAGAGACGTTCGACCTCTGATCCACACTCGTTAATCATCCCATCGATCAACCAAAAAGAAAGCATAAAGGGGGAATGTTAATAGAGAAACTATCGATACACATGCACTAAGGGAAGAAGGTTCTCTAAGAAAAACACACCTTGGCACGATGTCGCGGCACCATGCCTGAAACAGACGCCTTTGCGGGTGCGGGACAAGCCTCAGAGTCTTTGTTAAATCTCCTCTTCTTAGCCGCGTCAGGATTAGCACTCGGCCTTTTGTGACTCTTAGTCACTGCAGCCGGAGCGACGCTTGGGGCAGGCAGCTCTAAAACGGTCTCTCTCTTAGTTGGAAGAAGGATGAGGAGGAGGCATCAACTTGCAAACTAGATCAGCGTCGACGGCATGAACCGGAGTCGAAGAGGAACCTGTGGGCTGAACCTCGACCTCAGGCACTGACGCGTCTATAGCAACCACCCCTTCGGCATGAACGGCATCACGTGTGAGGAGAACCTCAGGATTCGGGTCATTGGCCGGGGCTGCAGGTCCCAGAGACGCACCACATGTTGGACAAGCCATCTCCTCAGCCTTGTTACGGGCCAACTCACTCTGAAAGGAAAGGAACTCCGCAATATGAGCTGGAACAGCTCCACCGGCGGTAGGATCCGATGAACTTGCGGCAGCGGCCTTGCTCGTCTCGATATCACAACTCTTCTGAATGTTGTTGGAAGAAGACATGTTGATGGAGAGAAATTTCTAAGAGGCAAAGCAAGGAGAACTTGAAAGTTGAGAGAATGTGAAGAGAATGAAGAAGATGAGCTTTATATTTATAGAAAAAGTTGAAAGGATTTTCCGCATTAAAATTATGAAAAACCTCAAGAAAAATCAATTTTAGTTGTGGATTCCGATTAAACACCATCACTCGCCCACAAGAATCATGCTCAAAACTTGCGAGTTGGGGGGCTAACTATTGGGGTCAAAAACGGTTATCTCAAAATCAACATCTAAAAATTGCATCTACATACAAAAGCTTCCTCGGCACACTCTCGAACAAAAGTTCTCGACCGAAAAACTCACGAGAAATAGATCGAGCACACAATCCTACTCGCCAAAATGGCGAGTAGGATCACACAGGCAATCCTACTCGCCAAAATGGCAAGTAGGATCACATAAGGAATCATACTCGCCATTTTGGCGAGTATGATCACACAAGTAATCCTACTCACCATTTTGGAGAGCTAGAACAGTCATACTCGCCAAAATGGCGAGTTGGACCAAATCTTATGCCTTTCGTTGAACCTCAACGGGTCAATCCCTTGTTCTGCCTCGATTGGAGTTACCATTGGAACCTTACAATAGGAACTGCAAAGATTCATATTCCCAAATGGAGTCCATGGTTATCGTATAAACGGTGACGGTTAACTTAACATCACAGTCGTCTAAACTATACAAGAAGTATGAAGTTCCTCGTTGAATCGACTTCGTATCAAGAAGCGCTCTTTCGAAGAAATTGTAAAAAAAATTTAAGTCGGTAAACGGCCCGAAAAGGCCTAGAACACGGCCCAAAACCCAATTACGATTTCATTTGTAATCAAGCCCACCAATGCTATAACGGTGTATCTTACTTGCAGGAGGAGGCAAATCTCGCGAAATCGGAAGATAAATGTCAAGTTTCTAATATAATGATGAAGATCGAGAAGAAAAATGAATATTTCTTTGAAGCGATAAACTCTACCTAGGGGCAAAAAGGGGAGATGAGAACCGACCCAGAAGGCATATATAAGGGGAGCTAAAGCTAACGGCACCAACAAAGACTTAGACCTAGAAAAACTCTGCTAGCATAGAAGAACTTAGAATTTAGGCGGCTCGCTTTTACTTAGACTCTTTTTGTCCGAGTAATGAGATCGATTCAGCTAGCGAAACTTTGTTCGTCTTGTCTTTCGGAAACTCTGTAACTTTTTCTTTTCAATTAATAATACGCCTCTGTGAAACTTAATTTCGATATTCTGTTATCTTCGTCTTTTTCGTTTTTTTTTTTGTGTGTTTTCGCAGCTAATCCAGGACCTCTGGAAAAGTTGAATTGACTTGACTTTCCTTAGTTTACGGAAAATTGACTGTGTGAATTTTGGTTCCCACGAAATGCGTAAGAAATCTTATGAATAAATTACCTTTGATCTTTCTTATAAACCGAGTGAAAATCTTTTGTTCCTATGTGAGTATTTTTTTTTTATTGTTAGTGTGTCATATTTACTATCGACTTGAATGATCCATTATAGGGTAAATCAGAAGATCCATCCACAAGCTTCTGTGTGATCTTTCCTTCCAGTCATCCTTCTCGTTGGTGTTAGTTACCCTTTGACTGAGGATATATCAAATCATCATCTAAGAAAGTGCATTCTTGTGCCAGTTTGTATTATGTGGTATCAGAGCACACTTGCTTGATCGGTATCATTTCTTATCATCAGTTTTTCTCACCATTTTCTCTTGTTCTTCTCTTCTTTCTATCTATCTATTGTAAGGGAACTGAACCCTTGGTTTCCTATTAGTCTATATTTAATATAAAAAGGAAACAAGAAAAGAAAAGAATCAAAATCAAAATCAAAAAAAGAAGAACAAGATCGAAGAGAAATCCAACCCTATGTGGTAAAATCAGTTCCCAAAAGAACCAATTTTTAACTTTCTATCTTAAACACTTCTTTTGAGTTATTTGAAAGATTGGCCATTGACTTGATCTTGTTTGCTTCAAAGGAACCATTGAGAAACTCATCGTCCTACCATCTTTGAGAGAAACACTTGTGAGAGAGGGATTATCTTGTTGTGTTTAACGTTTCTTTTAAGTGATTTCAGGTAACTAAGATGTATATTCTATATAAGGAGCCTGATCTAGGTACTCAATCCAAACAACAACAACTCTTGATGGAGACCTTGCTTGCTGAAATAAACAGAATCATGAAAAAGATAATAAGCTATTTATCAACGAATTTATGAAGTCCAGGGCGAGTCTCAACCAAGGCATACCCCTAGGAGAACCAGAGATGACTTGGCTGATGAGTACTATAGTCGGTAAGATGGATCATATAATGGAAGCCAAAGGAGGAGTGGTTGAACCAAAGAACCTCGTGGAAGAACACAAGAAGATTTAGGAGGTCTCAAGCTGAAAATACTGCCTTTTCATGGCAAAAATGATCAAAATATCTTGAATGGGAAAAGAAGATCGAGCTAGTGTTTGATTGTCAGCACTATAGTGAAGCTAACAAAGTAAGGGTAGCGGCAACTGAGTTCTATGATTACACCATAAACTGGTGGGATTCATTGGTGAGAGGGTAATTTAAACTACGCGATGATGAATGAAGTGAGCATAACGAACAACTTCCAGACACGCCGGGTGTAACCGAGTTATGGGTTCAAATCGAAACCTTGCAAAGTCAAGTCACCAAGCTACACAGAGCTCAGGACGCCGCTGAATAAAACCCTGAGCTTCCCTTAGAGGCACAGGTCCTAAAGGATATGCAAACGAGCACTCCAAGGTGTTAGATCAGCGCATGAAGTGCTCTCACGGCTCGAAGGTGAAAACCTATTCCTCCGGGAAGTAAATGTGTGGGAACCAAAATTTTCACTGTCGATTTTAGTTAATGGATAAAATTCAAGATTCTCGACTTTCCTTGAGGATCCAAATTCTCCGTGTAAGCACACGAATATGAAAATAACAAGATAACAAAATATCATAAGAAATCGCTAATAGGCGTTTTATTGTTTCTGATGAAGAAACGTGATATCACTCAAATTACCCTATGAGGAACTTTACTCTCTCAAATAAGAGATTTAATTATAGTACTTAGGGATCAAATCCACATGAAGCATGGACACACAATAAACTCAATACAATCGCGATAATACTAAGTAAATATATTATAAAGCAGTAAATAGAGCAAAGCAGTTGGTTGTAGGTTGGTTTGTAAATATGAGAATAAATAGCTAGATCTAGGGTTCAGGAAATCATGATTATAATAATATGTAAGCTAAGGGTGTTGTGTGAATGATAATCCTAGAATTTGAATTCTAATGTAAATATATCCAGCTGTTGATGTGAGTCTAATAAATTGTCTAAGTACAGTCCTACAGCTCTCGCTTGTGAACAAGAAGTGAGTGTTGATCGATGCTACCTTTCTAGTTTCGATCGACACTACCTTAGGCCAATTTTATAGTCATATTCGATAAGTTCACTAATCTTCCTAGATCAGCTGTTGCATGTATGAAACCTAGCTCAAGAGAATCAAATCAGGAAAAGAACATACTGCCGTAGTTGTCTACAATCTTAAGTTCAGGGTTCAAGTTAGCTACTCTAGAATACAAGCACTAAGAAAAATTCTAATGAAGGATATCTTATAAATTCACCGTAGCAATTCTAAAGTTTTGGGTAATCCATCAAAATCCTAATTAACCCTAAATATAACAAGAGAGACTACTAAGACATAGTATAATGAATCATATCAAAAGAGTGAATATAATGCATAAAATAGAATATAGTTAAGAAATCAATGGAGTTCCAATACAAATCTCTGAAGGAGTCTTGGATCTTCTCTCCAGATCTACTGAAAACCCCAAAACTGTATGATGTGAATAATAGAAAGTAAAAGCGTGGTTTGTTTCCCAAACAATGACAAACGCTATAAATATTAGGTAAAAGTCGGCCAGGGGTAGACTTGTAATTATGTGAAACTTTGGGCTTCTAGTCGGCCACAAACAAGTCAGCCTGTCTTCTCGTGTCACAGTCGATCGTCAACAAGGTATCATCATCGATCGACAACAAGGGGTCATCATCGATAGACACTTCATCTAAATGTCGACTTTGGCTGGTTCTTGAATATCTACGAGTTTCTCCTATCTTTAGCTCCAAAATGCTCCAAAATCACCATGTTGCTCCAAAACATACCTTTACCTGAAAATACTATAAAATGACTCCAAACACATATAATAGACTCTAAAAAGGTTATATACCATAGCTGAAAACTGGTAAAATTCATGGTATATCAAAACATTTCCAGGTTTTCACCAAAAAGGTGCACGGAAATCCGTCAACAATTGAGAACACAAGAACAAAGCAATAAAAATGTTTTAAGTGTCGAACTTGCTAGTCTAGTCACCTAAGTCCTAAGTTCTCCTGTAGCTATTAGAGATTTCCTAATGCCTAATTTTCGGATCCCTCCCTTCAGAGCTCGGGTCATGTATATATAGTCTCTTGAAGTAGGCCATCTTCCTTTATCCTCTAGAGATTTGAGTATATCTTCATCTCGTATGTTTCCTTATCCTTGTGTGAACCGAAATTCACACTGTCGATTTAAGTTAATGGATGAAAACCAAGATTCTCGACTTTCCCTGAGGATCTGGATTCCCTGTCTAAACATATAAATACAAAAAGAAAGAAATAACAAAATATCGTAAAATTGCACAAAGGCGTTTTGTTGATTAGGATGAATTGAGTTTACAAAATTTCACTGAAAACAATATGCTTGGAGTTTTGTTAACATTGGAGAACAAAAGAGCAGGCATTAAACATTCTAAGTACGGATCTCACTAGTCTAGCCACCTAAGTCCTAAGTTCTCATAGAGCTAACAACAATTTCCTAAGGTCTAATTTTCGTCCTCTTTGGCTCCTCGCCTTAGACCATCTTTAACCAAGTTTCTTAGATGGGTTTCTTGCACTGTTCGCGGGTTCCACTTGTCAGTGGGACCCGCGAACAGTGCAAGAACCGGTTACAAAAACTCTGAATTAAGAACCGATTTTGGAGGGTTTCTTGCACTGTTTGCGGGCCCCACTGACACGTGGCGGCCTGCGATTGGTTCCCTTTTAATTTTTTTTTAATCAGAAAAATAAAATAAAATAAGAAACCCAAGTTGGGTTTCTTGGGTTAAAGATGGTCTTAGATCTCCTTATATATGCCTCCAAGGGTTGGCGCATTCCTTCCTTTTCTACCATCGGTTCGAGTTTATCTATTCGCAGAAGTTTTCCTTATCCTCCCGATCTTCATGCTTATCTTTGGAAATTTAAAATTTATCCTCTTTCCCATTTATTCCATTCTAAACTGAGTAGACAGTCATTGCTGTCGGGCTAATTCTAGAGTTTTTAATCTTAAGTGGGCCGTTATCACATTCTAGGTCTCTTTAGGACGTTTTTACGATTTTGTGCGTTTTTACAATTATTGTTCGGAGAAATCACCTTTTTCTTATGATGTTGGTTTTATGGGAAAATTAAAACCAATCGAGAGAGTAATGGTGTTATACAATCGACTAAAAGTTTTACGAGAAAATGAGTCCTTGCAGTTTTTACTGTAAGATTTCAACGGTGACTCAAATCGAGGTGAAACAAGAGACAATTAGGTCAAGATTCAAAAGAGAGAGTTGTGGGAGCGAGATGAGCCAAGGTCATGTTTCGTCCCCATGAGGCAACAGGAGAAAGAGGGTGTGTCCGCCCAAAGGCGACAAGAGAGAGCGTGGCTGCCTGAGGGCAATGATAGAGAGAGGCGTGGCCACCCGAGGGCGACAAGAGAGAGAGAGTGTATCCGCATGAGGGCGACGATAGAGAGGCGTGGCCGCCACAGGACGACGAGAAAGAGGCGTGGTCACCCGAGGGAAAAGGGAGGGAGGTATGGCCGTGATGGGTGACAAGAGTGAGAGAGAGAGAGGGAGGCCTGGCCGCCATGGACGACGAGAGGAAGGCCTGGCACCCATAGGCGAAAAGAGGGAGAGAGAGGGAGCTCTGGTTTCCGTAGGCGACGAGAGGAAGGTGTGATGTGGTCGCCATGAGGTGTTGAGGGAGAGATGATGGTCCCATATAATTTTCGATGCTTTGAAGCTTTTTCTTTAATATATCTCGTGAAGTTATTCCGAGCAAGTTTCTTGGAAGATAGAGTAGCAATTTTGGACGTTGATTTTTTAGATTACCGTTTTGACCCCCAACAATTAGTCCCCCAGCTCACAATTTTCAAGTGTGATTCTTGCGGGCGGGTGATGTGCGATTAATCAGAATCACCGGCCATGAGTGCTTTTTCCTATTTCTCTAAAACTTTATCAATTATTTGACTGCGAAAATCTTTTCATTCATGTAAGTATTGGGCTCTCATTCCCCATTCTCTCTACACTTCCTCTAATCTCCAACTTCTCCCAACTTTTGTTTTTGAGAGTTTCTCCAAACTAAGATGTCTTCCTGTCGTGCGAGTTCGTCGAGTTCTCCCATTCCTGGTGCCTATCCGACTCATGTGGCCGAGTTTCTCTCTTTTCAGGACGAGTTGACTGATTGTGATACTGAGATGGAGGGTACTCTTCATGTTTGCCGTCAAACCCTCCGCCCCCCATCGGTGCTTTGACTCCCGTGGCTGATCTGCCACTTACCCCTACAGGTGTTCCTGAGAGTGTCACTCTTTCTGTCGAGGATATGGCGCAGCCGACAAGTTTCTCTACAACTCCAATCCTTGTTTCCAAGATGGGGCAATCTCCTGTATCCGCGCCTGCTCCTTTAGCCAAGGGAGGGATTATCTTACGGTTACAAGCTCCCAGCAATACTCCTAGTGCAGCACCAAAAGGTCGCAAGAGCCCTTGTGCCAGTACCAATGTGGCTAAGAATAGAAGATGTGTTAAGGGTGCGAAGGCATGTCCTTCATCTTTGGGTGCATCTGGTTTGAGTCTCATGTCGAAACACCGTGCTAAGGTCTGATTGAAGGATTACTTATTAACATGTTATCTCCTTTCTTATTTTCTTTTCGTGTGTGCAGTTGTGTCTTTGATCGACGGGATGATCATCGATTGTGGATCCGAGGTCGAGCGACTTACAAAAGAGCTCACCAAATAGAAGGAGAAAATGTTGTGGTATGAGACAAAGCTAAAGGTTATCAATGATGCTCACTACCTTGAGATGTCTCCGTTGGAGGCCCGGATAGGCAAGCTCGAGAGAGACCTCGGGAAAACTGTGAGCTCTTTGCTAAAGGCGAAGAAGGATAAGAAGGCTAAGGCTTCGGTGGTGCGTCGCCTGCAGTGTCAGATTCAGGGTGAAGGAGGCTCGACGAGTTGTGGGATTGTGGAGGCTAAGGCCGAGGCAAAGAGCGCTTTATGCACCAAGTTTCAGGCTCGTTTGGCAAGAATTGCCAGCTCCCTTGACTTCTTAATAGATATATGCAGCAGGGACCTTGTCCTGGCAGTGATCGAAGGAGGGATGAGTGAGTTTCAGCTGTTTCAGGGGGAAGGAGCCCTGTCTCTGCAGGCCGAAGAGTCCAAGCTTTCTACTCGTAAAGAAGAGCTGACATCCAACGAGGATGACTTTGACACGATATGTGCCAGCCTGAAATCGGAATGCGTCTTTCCGCGGTTTCTGTTGGTTCTGAGGAACAGGGTCTCATGACAGTTGAACCCCATGGTGCGATCGAGGGAGGCGGGGGTGACATGGCTCCGAACCCTGATGAAGCAATGAGTGAGGATGAGGTTCCTTTGCTAGAGGATAAGTGAAGTTGTAGTCCTGTTTGGGACGTTTGGTTTTTATGTTCCCTTTTATGTTTGTTCTGGCCAGTGTGGCCTTGTATTTATTTTGAGACTGGCCATGTGTGGCTTTGAATCCCTGCCGCTATGAGAATATGAGTTGTCGTCTCATATCTGACTCTTAGCAGATTGTTACATTCGTTGTTTGTTTTAGATGAGAGTACTCGAAAAGATTTGAGTAGTCTCGTGAACGTACAAACATAAGCGAGGAGACATGTTTCGGAATCTCGTATCAGTTTACTGATACTGTGACTTGAGATGTTTGAGACCAGTATGCTGGGTTTAGGGTAAGACCTAGGCTTACTTTCGGTTTAGGATTTGCGATGACTGTTTCAGCTTATATTACCCGTTGCGGTTTTGACCTGATTCCGTCTCAATATTGAAGTCTGTAAAAAGTTCTTGGCTTAGGAGACTTGCATTGATCGGGAACCGAGCATCTCTCTAAAGACCATTTCAAAGTCGTCACGAAGTGCTGGCCAAAATTTTGGATTTCTTTTATAGCACACTATTATCCTTGTTTCAGATGTTCGAGAGTCTATATCTATGGGAGGAGACGTCTAAGTCTTTTGAGGGCGTTTGAGTTTGTTGGTTGTAATCAGCATCAAACAGCATGGTTGGTGTTACTGTTTAAAGTTTTCAGGAAGAATACGCGTTTGAGAAGATGTTAGTGCTTATGACTATTCGAACTTCCGAGATGGAGATTTCATCAAGGAATATACTATTTGAAAAACTATCCTTCAAGCGTGTTTTAAATTTTTGCGGGTTTGAGGTATTTATCTGTCGTTCAATAAAAAATTTATGTAGGTTTTTCGTATGATTTCCGTTTTTGAGTTATACGATAATTGTTTCTTGTTTTGTTGCCATTTTTTAAGTGAATTGTGGATTGTTGTTTCTAGCCATGAAATGATTTGCGATGTTTGGTGTCTTTGTGATAAGAGAGATTAGCGAGATACTGCATTTTCTGTATTGCAGGTTTTGTTTTAAAAATACCGAGTACAAGGATCCAGATATTTTGAAATATGGAACATTCAAGTATTCGTATGTATACATCTGAACTTGTCTTGCGACGAATTGCCTATGTACCCCTTTCAAGGATTAAGACGTCTTGTACATCAGTTTGTTGCGATGTGATTGCTTGGTGATAGTATTTTTTGAGGTGCATTGCGTTCCAGGTTCTCAGAATCCTGACATCTTGCATGTTGGCGATTTCATACTCTCCTGGTCGGGCTACCTTTATGACTTTTAATGTTCCTTCCTAGTTTTCTCTAAGTTTTTCGCGTTTTGTTCAGCTGTGTTTCGAAAAACTTTGCGTATAACTAGGTTGCCTTCTTTTGAACCTGCGATTTTGAACATTGGAGTTGTAGTATTTTGTGGTAGGTTGTTGGTAATTTTGAATTTGTATGAGTGCTTGATCCCGGTGCTCGTTGATGAGGTCGAAATCATCTAGTAGCATCAAGTTATTCAAATTTTATCATTCGGGAAGTAGTCTCCTTTGTATTCCGGGGAATTCGCTTCTTCCAGGATCATGCATTCTGTCCCATATACGGGGGGAAGGGGGTTTCTCCCGATGCTTATTTTGGAGTCGTTTGATGGGACCAAAGGACTCCTTCAAGTTCTTCTGTCCAGCATCTAGGCATTTCTTTATCCCGTTGATAGGGCCTGATATTTACCACCATTGTGCCATGATATCAGACCTATTTAGAGTCTATTATATGTGTTTGGAGTATGTTTTAGAGTACTTTCAGGTTCAGGTACATTCTAGAGAACTTTAGTGATTCTGGAGATTTTAGAGATGCATAACTGCACAAATTTGTCAGATGGTTATCTTGGATGGATACGTAAGATAGATATTTGAGTTAGCTTTCCAATGCCACCGGTTTGAGGTAAATCAGCATCCTAGAGCCAAAGTTATTCTCGTTTTACTGAAGAGTGGTTTGTCTGCCTCGCGAGAGGAAGCTGTCAAGAAGATGAATGAGTGTCGATCGATGACACAGTCTTGGTGTAGATCAACGGTGATACAAATATGGAAATATTCTAGATGTAAATATAAATGTAAATATGCTAGATCTAGAGTTTCAAGCTTTATGAATTATAATGGATAGGAGGCACGAAAATGTAAATATTCTAGAACTCAAATATTAATTATTCTGACCCCTTTTAACTCCAACTCTCGATGCGAGCAAAAGGAACCATCATCGATCGACGGCTAAGGCCTGGTGTTGATCGACGGTGAAATCAGAACGAAATATGGACGAGATTTGATAAGTCCATTAGACTAATTAGATCAGCTCTCGCATGTATCTAATAGCCTAGTTCAACAGAATCTATTCTGGCACATAACCTACTTTCATAGTTGTCTATGTCCTATCATCGAAATCCTAGTTAGCTACTCTAGGATGCAAGCATTAAGCACAACTCAATTGATGGATATTGACTTAACTTAACAATCCTATTTTTGGGCTAATCCATGAATGCTATCATTCAACCCTAAATCTAATTAGTAACTACTCAGACATGATCTTTGTCACAGAAATCATACATGAATAGAATAGATATGAGATAAAATATAAAAACCAAAGGAGGACTCTGAAGGAGTTCCAGGAGGACTCTGAAGGTGTCTCTCCTTTCTCTCCTAATACAAAATGACACTAAAATGCTCTGTAAAACTCTGTCTAACTCTCTCTTTTTCGTTTCTCTTTTCTGTCTCTCAAGACATAAATATAAATGTAAAAACCCTAAGTCTAGGTCAAAACTCGTCCAGGGTATTTTCGTCTTTCTAACTTGGGCTTTGATCATTGATTGATGGCAATTGTGCTGCATTGATCGCTCTTGAGCTTTGATCATCGGTGACGTCAAGTGTGTTCCATCGATCGATGGCTTCGTCGACTCTCTAGATGATCAGCTACGGATTCTTCTCTTCTAAATGCTCCAAAATCTCCTAGTATCTCATATATCTCCAAAACGTTCCTGGACCTGTAAATACTCCAAAACATAGCCTAGACACACATAATAGACTCTAAATAGAGCTTATAAGATACCAAAAACTAGTAATAAATAGGCTATATCAGCTACCTAAGGAAGTCTGAAGGAACCAAACCTGACTTTCAACCTTAATCAATTCAACTTGCTTATTTTAGGGCTTGGTGTACATTGGATCATAATCCTCTTGTAAGTCTGGAAGGTAAAAGTCTGTGTGTTCTGGTTCCACTCTCACCTCTCTTTTGCATCTAGAAAACAAAAGATTGAGATGATTACCTGAGTTACAGAGGGGTAGAAAATTTCCTATGACCCTACTATTCTAATTCAAAGGAATGATCACACATTGTCGGAAACGACAGTAGGAAAATTTCATATACCCCATTATTCGCCTACATTTTGTCCAATAAAGAAAAATATAAGATGAATAAGACGGACTGCATCATTGTTATTGTTTACTGGAATAAAAAAAGAAAGAAAAATACTTAGATAAGAGAGAAGAGAGGAAAGGGATCAGAAAAGACTAATGTATTAGTCCATATACTTGTTGGGGTAAGAGTCCTTGTATCCTTGATTAATACTTCCAAGATTTAGCCTACTATATGCATAAATGAGGTCAGTAGAGGGGTATGTCAGGTCAGCTGGAATCAGCTGAGGTGAGGGAAGGATAGTTTGGTTGCTAAGATAAAATTCTAGTACATGGAAGTTCTCTTGAGGTTGACACTAATTTGATGTGGCTTGCAACATTGTAGAGGTAAAGGTAGTGATTTAAATTGTGTGGGGGCAAGCAATGGATAATTCTGGGGGGGGGGGTTGATATACCATGGATTTTTAGCCATAGTAAATAACATTTTTAGAGTCTATTTATTATGTTTGGAGTCTATGTTGGACTTTTTCATGTTTTTGAGCAATATGAAGATTATTGGCCATTTTAGAGATAAAAAGATGAAGAAACTTGTAGCAATTCAAGAAACCAGCTAGGATAATTATTCAGAAGGAGTGTTGATGGACACTGACTCCTTAGTGTTGCTCGACACTGACGCGAGAAAACGTGCCAACTTGTTGGTGGCCGACTTGAAGCCCAGAAGAACCACATATTTACAAGATTACCCATGGCCGACTTTTTACCTAATATTTATAATGTTTGCCATTGTTTGGGCAACACACCACCTTTACATTACATAATACTATTTTTAGGGTTTTCAGTAGATTGGAGAGAAGATCCAAAATCCTGCGGAGATTTGTATTGGAGCTCCGGTTTTTCTTACTCTATCTTATTTATATGTTCCATTCTGATTACTATTTTGGATATTTAGATAGACTGGAATTCTTCTCTACTATTTGGGAGATCTTTTATTGCTACTTTAAGAGCAGTTTGCAACATGTAGACAAATCAGTTTTGCCTGACACTCATAGACCAGAACGTCTACTATGATCCATTAAGAGTTATCAAACAACACACACCCTACATTGAGATAGGAGACTATCGAGGACTTGTAGCATTTTTCTATTCTGATTCTAGCGTAGAGCATGAAGACAATGGAGAAGCATCGATCAACACTTCAGCGAGTACAAACTACCGAGAGAGATTTTCGATTCAAGTTGCTACCATCCTAGAAAAAAGATCCGTATAGTGCAACCTGATGAGTATGGAGTATACATAGATGAAGACGGAAATGCACATGCAAAGGATGGAAGTATCATCAATGTTTTTAAGGAGGACATAGACGCAATACTTGAGATGGCAGATATTTTGGGAGAAAAATACTTGAGTTTACCACAATATGAAAGTTGTCAGATGCCTGGAGTTCATCCTACAGCTCTATATCCGCCAATGGCAGACTCAAGCAGTAGAGATGATGTCAAGGAGTTGATTGAGGATGTTTTTAAAGCTCGGGAGAAAATGTTTGATTATTTCTACGGGAAGATTGATGCAAACTACTATGCTCTTAACAACAGTGTTGCATGGCTAAGCAAGTGCATGGAAGAGCTGCAGTACAAAGTTGATTACATTCATGAGATCATTCAGAGACAGCAAGAGCACCAAACTAGAGGAGAAGATGAAATGAAGATCTTTGTTGGTACCTAGTTCGAGATGAGCAAAGAAGATGTTGATACTTCTTTCCCAACAAGTAGTTAGTTACCTCCATACTAGTCAAAAACCTCCAAAAAGTGATGCTAAAACCAATAAACAAGAGATGAATGGGAGGCAACTCATTAGTGATTTTTCAATTTTATTTTATTTTCTTTTATTACCGATTTTTCGTGTTTTGTTTGTTTCTGGTTTTAAAAAAAAAAGAGAGATCCGGTGAAGTCAACTCGACACCCAGCTTCGATCAACACCTGATCAATGTCAATTGACGATGAATCATCAGTATCGTTTTACACTTCACTGTGTCGATCAACACTCACAGACAGCGAGCAAGTATACCTTTCTTCCTTGTTAATTTTTTCCTTATGATTTATTTTCCCACCAATCTTAGACTCTATAACCCTGGAGACAGTGTTGTTTAAGTTTGTGGAAGGTATTACTAATACTATTCTTTTTGAGTCTTAGTTATATGAGTTTTTGAAAGAGTTTTATAGAGCCAAGAAAGGACGGTGAACTTTTTAAATTTATTTAATATTCTAACCACTCTTTAGCACCATTCTTTGAGGTTGTTAACTGAAGGGTGTTCCAATTGGAAACACTGAAGTGGATCACCTGGGAATAAAAATCATTCTACCTAAAGAAATATGAAGGATCCAAACCTGACTTCCAACCTTAATCAACTTAACTTGCTTATTTTGGGGCTTGGTGTACATTGGATCAGAATCCTCCTGCAAGTCGGGATGGTAAAATTTTGTATGTTATGGTGCCCCTCTCACCTCTCTTCAGCATCTAGAAAAGAAAAGATTGAGATAATTTCCTGAGATGCTAAGGGGTAGGAAAATTTCCTATGACCCCACTATTTTAATTCAAAGTTATGATCACACATTGTTGGAAGCGAGGGGTAGGAAAACTTCCTATGACCCTATTATTTGCCTACACTTTTTCAATTAATGAAAAATAGAAGAAGAATAAGACAGACTGCATCAGCAATGCTTTTCATTGGAACAAAAAAAAAATTCAGAGAAGAGAGGAGAGAGGAACGGGATCAAAAAGACTACATGTTGGTCCAAATACTTGTTGGGGTAAGAGTCTATGTGTTGTTTGATCGATACTCCCAAGATTTAGCATAAACATTTATATGCATAAATGAGGTCAGTGGAGGGGTATGTCAAATGCAATCAGCTGAGCTAAGGGATGGATGGTTTTGTTGCTAAGCTGAAAGTCTAGTACATGGAAGTCCCTTGAGGTCGGGACTAATTTTATGTGGCTTGCAACATTCTAGAAGTAAAGGTAGTGACTTAAATTGTGTTAGTCTCTGCTGTTTTTACGTCTCTTTCACAAGACTATTCTATGTTTTGTTTGTGGGCAAGCAAAAAAAAAGTCTGGGGGAGTTGATATACCATGGATTTGACCAGTTTTTAGCCATGGTATATAACTTTTATAGAGTCTATTTATTATGTTTGGAGTCTATTTTAGAAGTTTAGGAGTGTTTTGAAGCAATGTGGAGATTATGGAGCAATTTGAAGATAAAATATTAGGAAACTTGTAGATGTTTAAGAAACCAACTAGAGTCGATATTGAGAAGGAGTGTTGATCGACACTGACTCTTTAGTGTCGCTCGACACTGACTCCTTAATGTCGCTCGACAGTGACTCCTTAGTGTCGCTCGACAATGACTCCTTAGTGTCGCTCGACACCGACCCGAGAAGACGGGCTGACTTGTTCGTGGCAGACGATAGAAGCCCAGAAGATCCACATATTTACAAGATTACCCCTGGTCGACTTTTCCCCTAATATATATAATTTTTGCCATTGTTTGGGCAGCATGCCACCTTTACATTAAAGAATACTATTTTTAGGGTTTTCAGTAGATTGGAGAGATTATCCAAAAACACCTTCTGAGATTTGTATTAGAGCTCCAGTTTTTTTTACTCTATTTTGTTTATACATTCTATTCTGATTACTGTTATGAATATTCAGATAGACTGGAATTCTTCTCAACTACTTGGGAGAGCTTTCATTGCTACTTTAAGAGCAGTTTTCAACATGCAGACAAACCAGTTGTGCCAGACACTCATAGACCAAAACGTCTACTATGATCCAGTGAGAAGTATCAATGGGCAAAATTCCTACATTGAGATAGGAGACAAGCGAGGACTTGTAGAAGTTTTCTATTCTTATTATGGTGCAGACCATGAAGACAATGTAGAAGCATCGATCGACACTTCAGCGAGTACAGAGTACCGGGAGAGCTTTGCAATTGAAGCTGCTACCCATCCTAGAAGAAATATCCGTATAGTTCAACCTGGTGAGTATGGAGTATACAGATATGAAGATGGCAATGCACATGCAATGGATGGAAGGATCATCAAGCTTTTTAAGGATGACATAGAAACAATATTTGAGATGGCAGATAGTTTGGGAGAAAAATACTTGAGTTTACTACAACATGAAGGATGTTTTCAGATGCCTGGAGTTCATCCTACACCTCCATATCCGCCTGTGGCAGGCACATTCAGTAGAGAAGATGTCAAGGAGTTGATTGAGGATGTTTTTAAAGCTCAGGAGAAGATGTTTTATTATTTCTACAAGAAGATTGATGCAAACTACTATGCTCTCAACAACAGTGTTGCATTGCTAAGCAAGTGCATGGAAGAGCTGCAGTACAAAGTGGATTACACTCATGAGATCATTTATAGACAGCAAGAGCACAGAACCAGAGGAGAAGAAGAAATCAAGATCTTTGTTGGTACCTAGTTTTAGATGAGCAAATATGTTGGTACTTCTTTCCCAACAAGTACTCAGTTGCCTCAATACTAGTCATTAGTAAGTTTTAAATTTTATTTTATTTTCTTTTATTACTGATTTTTTGTGTTTTATTTTTTTCAAGTTTTACAAGAAAGAGAGATCCGGTGAAGTCAAGTCGTCACCCAGCATCGATCGACACCTGATCAATGTCAATTGATGATGAATCATCAGTATCGTTTTACACTTCACTGTGTCGATCGAAACTCACAGACAGCGAGCATGTATACGTTCTTCCTTGTTAATTTTTTCCTTATGATTTATTTTCCCACCAATCTTAGACTCTGTAAACACTCTGGGGACAGTGTTGTTTAAGTCTTGGGGAGGTATTACTAATACCATGTGTTTTTGAGTCAGTTATATGAGTTTTTATAAGACTTTTAAGCCAAGAAAGATGGTGATTTTTTAATTTTATTAGTATTCTAACCACTCTAGCACCATTATCTGAGGTTGTTGATTGAAGGGTGTACCAAATGAAAACACTGAAGTGGATGACCTGAGAATAACACTCATTCTACCTAATGAAGTCTGATGGAACAAAACCTGACTTCCAACCTTAATCAACTCAACTTCCTTATTTTGGGGATTGGTATACGCTGGATCGGAATCCTCCAGCAAGTCTGGATAATGAAAGTTTGTATATTCTGGTACCCCCTCACCTCTCTTCGGCATCTAGAAAAGAAAAAAAAATTGAGATGATTTCCTGAGATGCTGAGGGATAGGAAAATTGCATATGACCCCACTATTGTAATTCAAAGGAATGATCACACATGGTTAGAAGCAAGGGGTAGGAAAATTTCCTATGACCCCATTATTTTCCTAAACTGTTTCAATTAAAGAAAAATAGAAGATGAATAAGACGGACTGCATCAACAATACTGTTCATTGGAATAAAAAAAAATAGAGAAGAGAGGAACGGGATCAGAAAAGACTACAAGTTGGTCAAAATACTTATTGGGGTAAGAGTTCATGTGTTCTTTGATCAATACTCCCAAGATTTAGCCTACACATTTATATGCATAAACGAGGTCAGTGGAGGGGTATTTCAAATGAAATCAGTTGGGCTTAGGGATGGATGGTTTGGTTGCTAAGCTTATGGTCTAGTATATGGAAGTGCCCTTGAGGTTTAAACTAATTTTATGTGGCTTGCAATATTGTAGAGGTAAAGGTAGTGATTTGAATGGTGTGAGTCTCTGATGTTTTAAACCTCTTTCACAAGATTATTCTATGTTTTGCTTGTGGTCAATCAAAGGATAAGCCTGAGAGAGTTGATATATCATGGATTTTACCAGTTTTTAGCCATGGTATATAACTTTTTTAGAGTATGTTTACTATGTTTGGAGTCTATTTTAGAGGTTTAGGAGTGTTTTGAAGCAATATGGAGTATATGGAGCAATTTGGAGATAAAAGATTAAGAAACTCGTAGCTATTCAAGAAACCAGCTAGAGTCGATATTCAGCAGGAGTGGTGATTGACACTGACTCCTTACTGTTGCTCGACACTGACTCCTTCATGTTGCTCGAAACTAACTCCTTAGTGCCACTCGACACTGACTCCTTAGTGTCACTTGACACAGACGCAAGAAGACGGGCAGACTTGTTCATGGCAGCCTTGAAGCCCGGAAGATCCACATATATATAATGTATGCCATTGTTTGGGTAGCACACCACCTTTACATTAAAACATACTATTTGTAGGGTTTTCAGTAGATTGGAGAGAAGATCCAAACTCCTTCTGTGATTTGTATTGGAGCTCTTGTTTTTCTTACTCTATCTTATTTATGCATTATATTCTGATAACTGCTATGGATATTCAGATAGACTGGAATTCTGCTCTACTATTTGTGAGAGCTTCCATTGCTACTTTAAGAGCATTTTGCAACTTTCTGACAAACCAGTTGTTCCTGACACTCATGGACCAGAACGTCTACTATGATCCAGTGAGATTTATCAAAGGACACACACCTTACATTGAGATAGGAGATGAGCGAGGACTTGTAGAAGTTTTCTATTTCTTATTATGGCGCAGACCATGAAGACAATGTAGAAGCATCGATCGACACTTCAGCAAGTACAGAGTACCGGGAGAGCTTTCCAATTGAAGCTGCTACCCATCCTAGAAGAAAGATCCGTATAGTTCAACCTGGTGAGTATGGAGTATACAGATATGAAGATGGCAATGCACATGCAATGGATGGAAGGATCATCAAGCTTTTTAAGGATGACATAGAAACAATATTTGAGTTGGCAAATAGTTTGGGAGAAAAATACTTGAGTTTACTAACCATGAAGGATCTTTTCAGATGCCTGGAGTTCATCCTACACCTCCATATCCGCCTGTGGCAGGCACATTCAGTAGAGATGATGTCAAGGAGTTGATTGAGGATGTTTTTAAAGCTCAGGAGAAGAAGTTTGATTATTTCTACAAGAAGATTGATGCAAACTACTATGCTCTCAACAACAGTGTTGCATGGCTAACCAAGTGTATAGAATAGTTGCAGCATAAAGTGGATAATGCATGAGAGATCATTTAGAGACAGCAAGAGCAACAAACCAGTGGAGAGAAGAAATCAAGATGTTTGTTAGTACCTAGTTCAAGATGAGAAAAGAAGATGCTGATACCTGTTTCCCAACAAGTACTCATTTCCCTTGATACTAGTCAAAAACCTCCAAGAAGTGAAGCTAAAACAATATAAACAAGCGATGAATGGGATGCAACTTATTAGTAAGTTTAAAGTTTGATTTTATTTTATTTTATTACTGATTTTCGTGTTTTATTTGTTTCAGGTTATACAAAAAATCAAGATCTGATGAAGTCAAGTTGGCACCCAGCATCGATCGACACCTGATCAATGTCAATTGACGATGAATCATCATTATCGTCTCCCACATCACTGTGTCGAAAGACACTCACAGCCAGCGAGCAGGTATACTTCCTTCCTTGTTAATATTTTCCTTATGATTTATTTTCCCACCAATCTTAGACTTTGTAACCCTGGAGACAGTGTTGTTTAAGTCTGAAGCAGGTATTACTAATACCATGTTTATTTTTTTAGTCTTAGTTATATATGAGTTTTTATAAGAGTTTTATAGAGCCTAGAAAGGATGGTAATTTTTTTTAATTTTATTACTATTCTAACCACTCTCTAGCACCATTCTTTGAGGTTGTTGACTGAAGGGTGTACGAAATGGAAACACTTCAGTGGATAACCTTAAAATAACACTCATACTACCTAAGGAAGTCTGAAGGAACCAAACCTGACTTCCAACCTTAATCAATTCAACTTGCTTATTTTGGGCTTGGTAAACATTGGATCGGAATCCTCCTGCAAGTCTGGATGGTAAAAGTTTGTATGTTCTGGTCCCCCTCTCACCTCTCTTCGGCATCTAGAAAGGAAAATATTGAGATGATTTCCTGAGATGATGAGGGGTAGGAAAAGTTTCTATGACCCCACTATTCTAATTCAAAGAAATGATCACAAATTGTTGGAAGCGAGAGGTAAGAAAATTTCCTATGATCCCATTATTTTCTTACACTTTATCAATTAAAGAAAAATAGAAGATGAGTAAGACGGACTGCATCAAAGTTACTGTTCATTGGAATAAAAAAAAAATTTAAGGAAGAGAGAAGAGATGAAAGCGATCAGAAAAGACTACATGTTGGTCCAGATATTTGTTGGGGTAAGAGTCCATGTGTTCTTTGATAGATACTCTCAAGATTTAGCCTACACATTTATACACATAAATGAGGTCAGTGGAGGGGTATGTCAATTGGAATCAGCTGAGCTAAGGGATGGATGGTTTTGTTGCTAAGCTGAGAGTCTAGTACATGGAAGTGCCCTTGCATTAACAACATGTGGAGTTAACCAAGACCAGCCTACTGCATGCAATAGCCCAACTCCTACTCCTCCCATGTTACCAGAAGGTTGGGGAGCGATAGCAGGTGGCCCTGGATCTTGGGATGTAATGTTATCTCAGGGTTGTGCATTCACATCTGGTAACTATGCCACAAATGTTGAATTCAGTATTGTTATTGACCTTGAAAGCGGCAACAAATCAATGGAATCAGTTGGTCTACAAGGTTCTTCAACTGACTCATCAGGAAGGGCAGGTTGTCGTAGCCACGTGAAAACTCTATCTCTAAATGAAGTTCCTAACTTTGTTGGATCTGTAAAAAAACGTGCATAACCCTCAGTTTGAGAAAGGTATATTTGTATTTACTAAACCCAATATTTCCGTTTTACGTTTCCAAATTATTAAGATGTAACATACTATATCTTATTAACAACAACTAATATCTTCGCGCAGGGGAGTCTTCAAAGATAAGGGAACTTTAGGATATTTAAGGAAATGATTCAATGGATAAATGTGGTATCGGCTTCAGTACAAGACATGCACCTCCTCTCAACTTATTTCTAACAAGAGTGGAAGTGGTCCACAAGGAAGATCTGGTACCCCCATCGAACTTGAGGATTCTGCCTCTGATGTTGGTCTTGGCAAGGGTGGTTGTTGAATCAATTTTCCTATATGTTTGATATAAGGTTTTTTTGTATATTAGGCATGGTTAACCGGTTTTCTAAAAATGTTTCCGGATTTAAGGCACCGCCTTTACCAAACTTTTGGTGTAAAATATGGTTTTGTATTTTCTGCTATATTGTAAGTGTTACCTTTTCTCTGTATGATAACCTGATATAATGATATATAATGTTTGATATTTATATGTTCACCATGATATTTCTAATTCCTAACGAGATCAAATGAACCCTTAAATTGACATCAACTAAAAAATGAACTTTACTCCTTGTAGGCAAAAGTCCTCATAATTCGGACGTCGTATATGTATGAATGATATTTAAGAGTCGAGAAGCATTTAAACAGCACATGGCATTCTATGCTATTAGGAAGAAGTTCAGGTTCAGAAACAGTTGATCAGCACCAACGAGAATGGTGTTGCATTGTTTCAGCGGAACTTGCAAATGGTGTGTTTATGCTGTTCTTTTGAAGAACACTGAATTGAATGAAGTAAGGAGGGTCGAACTACATCATAAATGTTCATTCGATGACAGATCTGGTTACCAGAATCAAGCAACACATATTGTAATTGGAGAGATTATGAAAGTCCGATTTAGTGGAACTGGTGGTGGACCAAGACCTACTGAAATCATGCAAGTTATGGGAGGAGACCATGATGTTCAGATATCTTACTGGAAAGCATGGAGATCCAGGGAGGTTGCATTGGAGTATTCAAAAGGTACATGTGGGGCATCGTACAATTTACTCCCTCGATATCTTGACAAATTGGTCACTGCGAATCCAGGGACGCTTTCAGTCATGCGCACAGAGATGGCGGAAGGAAGTGGTCAACGATTTAAATACATGTTCATGGCGATGGGTGCTTCAATAAAGGGGTTCAAATATATGAGGAAAGTGATAATTGTTGATGGAACTCATTTGAGGGGTAAATTCGTTGGATGCATGTTGACAGCTTCATCTCAGGATGGTAATTATCAGGTTTTCCCTTTGGCTGTTGTTGTTGTTGACGAGGAGAATGACAAGAGTTGGGAATGGTTCTTCAAAAATCTACTCAAATTTATCGAGAACACAGAAGAAACCATTTTTGTTTCTGACAGACATCCATCAATATACTACGGATTGACTAAGGTATATCAATAATTTACTTGTGGGTGCTCTTAATATACATAGCCACAACATAAAATTTGCCCTTCGTTTCATTATTTGGAATTTGAAACCGGTTATAATGGATATTGTATTACCTAAACAAAGAAAAATTGCAGATATATCCCACTGCAAAGTATTGCGCATGCATTCTTCATCTTAAGAAAAATATACGTAGTTACTTCAAAGACAAGCATTTAGGATTTCTTCTTGGGATGGCTGCTCGGGCATATCGCCTTTCAGAATTCTACACATTATTCAATGAAATCAAGACTATCAAACCTTCATGTGCGGATTACCTTATTGGTATTGGGTTCGAACATTGGGCGCGATCACATTTTCCAGGAGACATGTACAATATTATGACAAGTAATGTTGTTGAAACATGGAACTCAGTCCTACGCGATGCTCGTGAGTTCCCCATATTGCCTCTTGTTGAATTCATAAGAGCAAAACTTATGAGTTGGTTTTCCACACGAAGAGAGATTGTGACTGATAGGTTTAACACACTGACTCCTAGGGTTGTCGAGATTGTTGAAGCTAACATCGATAATAGTATATGGTGTGCATGTAATTAACAGAACGGAATTTCAGGTCATACACAAACAAGGCATATCTTTCCACGTTGACCTGGCTTCGAAGACGTGTACCTGCTATGAATTTCAAACTCTTAAAATCCCTTGCACCCACGCAATAGCCACAGCCACTAGGAAGAAAATAAATGTGGAATCACTTGTTAGCAACTGCTATAGTCTCGACATCTATAAGGCAGCAAATGCTAACAACATAAACCATGTTGTAGAATCAGATGACATTGACAACTTACCATCGCAGTTGAGTGGCTTAAACTTAGAGGTCATCCCCCCAGTTAGTAGGAGGCCGCCAGGGAAACCTCGGAAAACAGTATTTTATCAAGGGGTAAAGTTAAGGTATCAGTAGTTCAAGTTTATTTTTTACAGTTATACATATATTGGTAACTAACATTTAATTTTAAACGTAGATGAAGGTTCCACGAAAGCGCAATATATGTAGTCGAAGTAAGGGATCTGGCCACAACAAGGCCACTTGCAAAATGGCTATATGAATCAACAGAAAAGGTACTCTAATAGGAAAGGTGTTAACTCGGAATATGAAAGTTGTACGGATGAAAGGGGGGGACTGCTACTGGGCAGATGTAAGATGTTATAATGCTTGTGTAATACAAACCATATAAGATATGTGGCAGGAAATTGTATTAACCAAGTATTGATAAATAAAACATATTTCTACTACTTATTATCATATGCTATCATTTTCAAGAAATGCATGGCGTCTATTGAGGGTGTGAGCAAATTGAAGCCAAAAGCAATTATCATTGTTTGTTTGAAGTCCAAGGATATATATTTCTGGTTACTTAGGTACGATGATAGTTATAGACTATATTACCATTTACTAAAAACGTGAACCCGTTTTCTTACATGTACATGTCATCGTTAACATCAATGCAACAGATCTGTTTACCAGAATTAGCGTATATAATTAATTATTGTTGGAAACCAACTATAATTCTTCTTAGTTGGTTTATTAAACTTACTTACCTCAAAAATTACAAGCGGTACAATGGTGTTTGGATGAGTTTTACTTCATTACATGTTTTTCCTCCGCCAAGTGCTTCAAGTTTTACGTAGTTATGAATTGTACTCATAGTAGCAACGATGAAATAGCGGGAATACTTGTTTGTAATATTATGGACGCGTAAATTACATCAAACTTGTTTCCGGTGATAGACAGTTGTATCTAGATTCGTTTGGGGGAATACGTGATAAAATCATGCTAAATAAATATTAAACACAGCCATATAACCGGAAGACTAATAAGATCACAATGACACAAGAAGCTTAAAATGTCAACTAGGAATCATAAAACGTGATGGAAAAGATGTCTAAAATGGAAAGATAATTCAGACCAAAATAGGAAAATTTCTCTGACAACAACACTCAGTACATTATGTAGATATCGAGTAATACGATCATCCCATCCTACAGCTTTTGATGGTATTCATAGAGCATCACTCCTGCCCTTTTCGATTCCTCTGCCACATATTCAGGTGATATGGACTTACAAACTTATATTCCCCCGACGGCATGTGACTGTATGAGCAACACAATAGTCAAACCAGAACCTGGAAGAGAAGGATTTATTACCACACCATATGGTTGTTCGATGGAGAGGGGTGTATTCGCATCATCATGAGAAGATCCTCCTGATTGTTTCAGTAAATAGGGAACCATGAGACATACAAGAGACAGGTCAGTAGCCAACGCCTTATCTGAACGTAGACTCGGGTTACAGCCCAGGACAACAATCTTCCACTCGCTGAAGTTAAAGCAAAGGCCCACCCAATGTGTATCCACAATTTTGAATGGAACATAGTAACAAATAACATGACGGCTAGTTGTTGCTGGACTAGAGAAATAGGCAACCAAACCTTTTGAGAAAGGAAACTGATGTCTTTTCTTGCACCTCTAGAACTTGGGGTATGCACTGGCCAAAAAAGTAATAAATCGTGTATGGAAGAACTTAACATGCATTCCTGATGGTAAGGCCCAATTTTTCTCTACATTGGACAGAACGAGGTTAACCATAATATCAACAATATGGAAAATAGAACGCAATTGACAAATAGTTTGTTAACACACCAATATTCCCATATCAAATTCTATTGACGAATTCATCAACAATCAAACAAAGCAATTATCACTTTTGTTGTAAGTGGAAGCACGCAATCAATAATATCTCTTATATTCTTTGACTTTATCGCAACTCCCATAACATTTATGACACTGCATTACAAAAAGTAGTGACATATTAACTGATGGAACTGTAATATACTCCCTAGGTAAACATTTTGATGTTTTGTAACTTATTACTATACATATATACACTCACAAAGATTCATGTAACTTCGCCTGGAGTCAACTCGATTATGTAAGTATGCACCGCAATGATAGTCTGCCACTATTCTTGGGGGTGCAATTCTGGAACGCTTGCTTTTCCTACAAAGTTCAGGTTCCGCTTCTTCCTCATTCTCTTCTTTGTTGTTGGTGCCATTACTGAAATTTGTGTTTCTAATATCCACTAGGTAACCATTACTGCAATTTTGGTTACTCAGTTTTTCCTCTTGCGTCAATCCAAGGGAGAAGGAAGGTCCTTCATGCTCGCCACCATCATTTCCATCATGTGAATTCTGCAAAAACAAAATACAAAATTATAGTAATGTTGTGGTGGAGTACAACAAATTACATATTACCTTCTCTACTTCGTGAGGGCATGAAGCAAATGTGGCTGTAGGTAGGGTGGGGACCGAATACAAAGATTTTTTGGAAGGTTTAAATTTTACACTTGGTGGTTCTTGGTTTCGTGTTCTGTTATCAGAAACCTGCAAGTAATACCTGGTAAGTTACTATTCTTACGGCCCTCACGCATGAAAACATACTTCAATGAATTTTCACTAATAGTGACATACATGAATATTTTACAACCATACAGGACTGTCGTTCCATACATGGAATTCATTAGGATAATGGAGAGAACACATGTAGTGATAGCATGCATTGTAAGTCCATGGTAATCGAAGGTTTGCAAAACATGTTACATGTTACAGTCAGCCCTATCCGGCAATTACCTTTACCATCATATTTCTACTGTTATTGATTTAAAACTGTACTTAACGTCTAATCATGTTCAGAAAATCTTATTTGACACTGGTCACCAGAGCGCGGAGGTGTTGAGTATTGTTGTAGGTTTTCTAGAATGTTACGGATCGTCACTTCATTCACATCACCCCCTCCTTCAGGGAGTCAGGCATAGGTCCCAAGCCAATAGGGGTATGCAGGGGTGTTGATAGTTTATTACTAACAGCTCCCTTAACATCTTTAATCATGCGAGCAACAGAGGTGAAAACATCTACCTTGAAGGTTGCAAGCATCGGGCCTATCACACTCTTGATTGTGTCTTATATACACCCAACCTTCCCACTCACGTCTTGCATACCAGATGTTACGGACGCTATGTTTTGCTCAAGCCTAGCGACTTGAGGTTTTAGATGATGCATTATAATATTGCCCACAAATGAATGATTGTTGAGAGGACCTGTTGTAACTGGTTTTGCTTTCCTATTTCCTTTCGTTTTCGCCTTTGCAACTTCTCTCATTCTTTCCACCTCAGCCTTAGACACACCGCCTCTAAACCTATCATTTCTGAAGGGGTGTTTTTTTTTAATAAGAGTTAAAAGATTGTCAACTCTTTCATCATCCTCATCATCAGACCATTGCACATTGGCCTCCTCTATTGGTCTGTCAGGGTCTTCATCTATAATATTAGTAATTGTAACCTACAGTTAACAACAAATACGTTAAGATAACATATGTTAAAATAGTTTTGGTTAAAACATTTCCTCCAGCTACACGTCTCCGAGAATATAAAAGTTGCATACCTCAGCTTTGGCATCAAGAAGACGACCATGTCCAGGGCTGAGTGTGTGTTATTTTCCCAAATTTCTGTCTAAGGTCTTCACCCTCATCGTCACTTTCTGATTCTGACGATGACAAATTATCTGGAATAACTTTTGTAAGAGTCGGAACTGCTTCAACCATCACCAACTGGATAGCTAAGATAAAGCCTTTAATAGCTATAGACATATGTGATAATGCTATATTATCCATTTCCTTAATGCTAGACATTGGCACATCAAATGCCAACCTTCCCCATGGAAACCCAAAAACCGCATCAAGATCTTCAATGGCTTATGCATGCTCTCTAACAATCTTCATGTTAAGATTTGTTGATAGAAGGGCTAAGGATATGAGGGCAAGACATGCAATCTTAATCCGAATTTTTGGATCTTGCCCCTTATTCTTTCGCAACATCTTCACCGCAGATTTTACGCTCACTACTTCAACATTCCCAAATAGTGTCGGCCATTATGGCTTCTCTGTTAGATTTTCCTTCATCTTTAATTTCGATTTCTTAGGATACTTACCACATGGAAGCCATGTCACTATCACAAACTCTCGCAAAGAAATTCTTATGGGGTTACCAGCATAACGGAACCACACTTCCTATGCTTCTTTTCACTTTCAATTGTCTATAAAGTAAAAATCTCGTAAATCTCCCCAAGAAGGATGGTTTCTACGCTATCTCCACAAGTTTCCCAAACACCGTTAAGCGAATCGTCTGAATCTCGTCTTCATCCAGTGCATTAAGAACAAAGTTTATGGCTCTAGACGATTGGTAAGTTAGAACCCTAACACTGACGGCTTCTTCACCGTCCGCGAAAATTATGTCAGGAACAAGCAAATCATCCTCCGCCACTGATGACTCGTCTAAGTCAACAAGTTTAGAAGAAACCATTTTCGGAACGATCTTCGATCGGAAAATTTCTAGAAATAAAAATAAACGTTTGATCAGAAAATTTATGTTTGGTTTTATCTATCTTCCTTTATCTTGGAAGATATAATGGGTGTGATTGTCTGGTTTCTTGCAGTTCCCTAGTCTTAGCATCTCTAGTCGAACATGCGAAACAGTAATTATTAGGACGCGTGAAGTAACTTCGAACGTATCGATAGTTAGTTATAGGTATAGCATAGACTTACGGGCAGCAGCGGCATTATCAAAATTGTAACAGTGGTTTTCCATATACCTAAATACTATTGTTTCTATGGTTATGGGATGCAAATTCCCTACTTTTAATTTAAGTATTAGTTGTGGAGGTTGCCTTTCACATTAATATTTTGAAGACGAATTCTGTTGAGTTTTATCATTTGAAATTATTCTGTTAGTATTCGTCATAAGAATCCTTATGTCCTGTAATAGCAACCAAAGAAGCAGTTAAAATTAATTTAAGGTTCTCAACACAATAGAACCAGTAGAGCTACATTTACTGTATTTTTTAGTATATTTTGTCTAACTGAATATTTGTTTTATTTTTTCTTCACTCCTTCGATTAATTTGTATACGAAGTCAGAATATATTGAAACAGTGTTGATATACCTTTTCAACTAACCAAAATTTTATCCGTTGTGATTAATTGTACCAATTGCAAAGTTTACTAAAGAGAGCGGACAACACATCAGAGAAATAGAGAGAGAGTCGCGAAGAAGAAAACTGAGACAAAAGAAAGAGAAAACTGTTTATTTAGACCAAAAAATGATAACTATGTCCTATTAGGTTAATCTCATATACTTTATATCCTATTAGACTAAATATTTTCAAAATAGCAATATTGCCCTTAATTTTAATTAAAAATTCGAAATTACAATTAATAAAACAATTGTTAAAATATTGAAATATAATTTTTAACTAAAATAATTCAGAGTATTTATATATAAAGTAAACAATTAGTTACTCACGTTCTAACCCTAATCCCCTTTCAATTATTTGTTTCTTCCTTTGTGTCAATTTATTTTTGTTTCCTACTTTTTCTATCTTTAGGATATGAAGTAAATGTTTCAAACTTTCAAGAGCAAAAAGGAAGCGAAATAACATAAATAATTATTTATTACATGTAGGCTTTACAATGAAAACGATCGAAAAGGCCTTAAATGGTACCCAAACCAAAAACAAATTGTGGGAGTATGGGCTCCAATTTTGTAATTTACAAGTGATAATAAAAATTATATATTGTTGGATCGTGTTAATATATAAAATTACCAAAACCCATTTTCTTTTGTTCAATCGTGGCCTAACCAAACGTAGTACATGAGATAGAATAATTTTTTTTCTTATTCTAATGCAATTTTGGTTTTTCATTTTATATATATTTATTAAGGCTACTAATAGGTAATGTAACTTTATTTTAATTTGATAACTACATTTTTGATGAAGACGGGTATATTTTTTTGTTGATTATGTTTACGAAATTTAAAGAATGTTAATCATTTTTATAAGATGCAACATCTGAACATTCAAATTTCAAAGCTTTAGGAATGAGTGTTAGATTTCTTTAAATATGAATTGTTTTTCTCTAAATGTGTTAAATATCTTTTGGTAATGTAAATTTAAACATATGGAAGACGATATGTTTTGCTAAAAAAGATTAAATATGGTAACATATGTTGTTTATACGAATTAAGATTTGGTTTATATGACAAATTATTAAGTCTATATATTTAAAATTTAATATCACATATTGTAATGAGAAATTCCCTTAGATAGCCCATTTTAGTTTGTTTGTCACAAAAATAGGTTTTTAAGAAGAAGATGACCAAAATGTTTTTTTTTTGAAGCTAAAAAATGCATTTATACTCCTAGGGTTAACTAATTTGGACTTTAGGGTTTAGAGTAAAGGGGTGGGTTTGGGGTTAAGGTTTCAAATTTCAAAAAAAAAATAAAAAAAATTGAAATTTTCAAAAAAAAAAAAGTCTATTTTAGTCATTTTATTTTTTGAGAGCTATTTTTGTGATAAAAACTTAAAAATGGCTATCTAAGAGAATTGCCCTATTGTAATTGTATACAATTATTTTTTATATATTGTACATTTCTATAAAACTATTTTTAGATGATGCATACATCACTTTTTGAATATTTTGTACAAAATATTATAATTTGAAGTAATCAAATAAAGAGACACTTGCAAATGAGAAAAGATCTCCATATTATATAGTTTATACACCATATTTTAAAATTTTATTAATTATACACTAATTGTTTACTTTATATATAACAGAGTATCAAAGTTCAACGCTTTACCGGAGAGTACGCACCAACACCACCTTACGAATCAAAGTTCAACGCTTTACCGATCAAATCATTATCATCAACAGACTCAAGCGCAGCGCTTCAGTCTCAAAATCCATGGGGACTCCACAAAAAAAAAAAAAAAAAAAAAAAAACTCTTTCAAATCAATTATCCCAAAACTATCGGAGAATTATTTTGACTTCTTACCTCTAGATTTTGGTGTCGATCATGCGGCGATGGGGACAATCCTCCTGTGCGACTCTGACCATCATCCTCACCGGAAACCACCTATGACCATTTCCAGATTCAGAAAAGAAGGAATCCATCATCAAAAACGCAAGTTTATAATATATATATATATATATAACAAAGTATAAAGATGTACGACACACATGAGCCCAAGTGGATCTGAGTTTCTCGTCCCAAGATAACCTGTGATGGAAATCATACTGTGTTATCCATTTTTGCAAAAGGTTTGACAAAAAATGGAACTGGTTGCAGCAGAAAGAAATGCAGGAATAAAAGGATTGTATCGTAACTGTTTTTGTTAAAGGAGAAATAGAACGTGGTTAGTGTTTTCGTAAAGAGAAAATTCCGTTAGATAGTCCATTTTAGTTTCTTCTTCACAAAAATAGTTTTTAAAGAAGAAAATGATCAAAATAGGTTGTTTTAGAAGCTAAATTTTTTATTTATATGCATTTATACCCCTAGGTTTAATTAATTTAGATTTTAGGGTTTAAAGTTAAGAGGTGAATTTGGGGATAAGGTTTCAAATTTCAAAAAAAAATTGAAAAAATATGAAAATTTCAAAAAAAAAAATGTTATTTTGGTCAATTTATTTTTCTAGAGCTATTTTTCTGACAAAAACTTAAAAATGGTTATTTAAGAGAATTGCCCTTTAATAAAAGTATATATATAGATACAAAGTAATCATTTTTTTTAAAGTAAGTCCGGTGGCAAAAAAAAAAATATATGCCAAATAGTAGTAGGGATAAACATTAAAGGGAAAATTGCCAAAACCAACCTAAAACTTGAATTCAAATGCAAAAAATATACCCAAACAGCAATCAAATGCAAAAGTAACCTAAAAGTGTAGTGAAATTACAACAGCCCCCTTATGACCAAAAAAAAATATATCATGTAAGTCTTCTCGTTTAGTAAATCTTAAAAATAATTTATAAATTATATAAAAAATATTTTTATGATGGAAAAATCTAAATCATGTAATAATAAAAATTTGTAAATGATATAAATTAAAATCTAGTAAAATTGAATTGTTCTCAACATAAATGAGTGAATGTATCATCTTATGATATTCTTTGGTCTAAGGTTTGGAAACATATGTCATAGTATTGTATGTATCTTTAGGGTTAGATTTTGGAAGCTTAACAATTTTTTTGAAAAATCATTTTTTACATATATTTGTTTAGTTTTGTGTATATTAAATAGTTTTGGAGTTGATTTTAAGTTTAGTGAAATATTTATTGATATTTAGTTTGTTATTTATTTTAAGGTACTAAAAGACTTAAGTCTACTAAAAGATATTACGCCATGTAAGTCTTCTGGGCGAATAATAAATTCAAGGGGTAGAAGACTTTCCTGAAAGTCTTATGTCTTCTCAGAAGACTTTCCTGAAAGTCTTCTGTCTTCTCAGAAGACTTTCCTGAAAGTCTTCTGTCTTTTCAGAAGACTTTTCCTGAAAGTCTTCTGTCTTCTCAGAAGACTTCCCAGAAAGTCTTCTGTCTTCTCAAAAGACTTCCCTCGAAGTCTTCTCAGAAGACTTACCTGAAAGTCTTCTCAGAAGATTTACCTGAAAGTCTTCTCAGAAGACTTACAGGTAAGTCTTCTGAATCGAAAATATTTAACCTAATTACAATTTTTGTCTTCCCCTATATAAAGAAAATTTACACATCCTCTCTCTTCCTCTCAAATTGCTGCAAGAAAATGTAATGTTTCTCACTCTAAAATTCTCAAACCTCTCTCTAATCTCTTTTACCTTGAAAATACCAAATTTTATATCAATTTCTCATTTTTATCTCATGCTTTCTCACTGATTTACCTTGTTTTTTGCAAATTTTTATTATAGAGTTCTCATCTTCTACTCTTTGAATTTGCAGGTTTTCAGATCTGGAAGACTTTTTGATTGTCTTCTGACGAAATCTTCTCTCATGTCTCCTCTTTCATAATATATTTGAGTGTTTTAGTAAGTTTTCATGTCTCGTTTACATCATTTGTAACTTTTTATTGCTTAAAGCTCTTACCTTTTTCCCAAACTAAAACTCTCTAACCTCTTTCTAATATTTTTGAACTTGAAAAACCACAAATTTTATATAAATTTCTTTTTTTATCTCATGTCTTCTCACTAATTTATCATGTTTTGTAGATTTTTTGGTTCTCATCTTCTACTCCTTTAAAGGTATATATATATATATATATGATGGATATGTATTTTTGTATATTCTATAAAGGTAGATATATCTTATATTCTACTCTTTTTCTTTGTTTTGAGGATATTTGAATATTTTTGGATATGCAGGTTTTTCAGATCTGGGTTAAATTTTAGAAGACTTTTGAGAAGACTTTGTTCTTTGTGGGAAGACTTCCAGAAAGTCTTCCAGTGCATTATATGTTAGAAGACTTTGTTAGAAGACTTTCTGAAAGTCTTCTAACATAGTGTACAAGAAGATTTTCTAAAAGTCTTCTAACATAATGTACATGTGTAATAATTTTGTTTATGATTTATTTTTTGATTTGTATGTGTAATCTTTTATTTGTGGATTGTTTTATAAATTTGAAGAGATGTCAATGAATTTTTTTTGTTAAATATATTTATGTCTACAACATTATCTTGCAAAAAAAGATAAATATGTTCAGAAAACATAAAAACTTAGTTAAATTTACTAAAATTAAAAGAAAAAGAATTTTAAGAAAACTTAATCAAATTCACAAAATATTAACTTTCACTTGAAGTTTTCTGAGAATTTTTGGAATTTTTTTTTTTTAAATTGAAAATCTTCTATAAGTTTTTGGAAAGTCGTCTAGCATATAATGTAATAGAAGACTTTATGGAAGTCTTCTAGCATATAATGTACTAGAATACTTCCATGTAAGTCTTCCCTGAGAAGACTTCCACGGAAGTCTTCTTCTGGTAGAAGACTTCTAGGAAGTCTTCTTCTGGTAGAAGACTTCTAGAAAGTCTTCCGGGAAGGTCATTTTTGCAATTATCAATTTAGAAAGGAAGACTTCCAGAGAAGACTTCCATGTAAGTCTTCTCGAGAAAAATAAGAAGACTTCCATATAAGTCCTCTCGAAAAATAGGTTAGTTTTGCAATTGACCAAATTGTGTCAGAAATTTGACTTTTTGTGGAAGACTTCCAGGAAGTCTTCTCGACAGAAGACTTTTGACTGAAGACCAACATCACAAAAAATAAAGTTAGAAGACTTACAGGGAAGTCTTATGCTAGAAGACTTCCTTGTAAGTCTTCTCGGTGGAGAAGACTTTCAGTTTAGTCTTCTCCACGAACCAGATCTGAAAAAAAAAATTCTTCTTAAATTTGGTGAGATTCATGTTTAACTTCTCCAAGTACATATCATTTCTTAGTGAAAGTTACATACTTGTTCTTGGCCAGGAATCATGAACTTTAGTAACATTAATAAGTTTATAAATTTTAAAATCAAAAAGTTGGGATTTTGGAAAAGAATAAGAGAGAAAGTTAAAGGAAAATAGTTTGTGTGTGTAAGAAATAAGAATATAAAGATTTAGATGTTGATTTTAGAAGCATTAAAAGCTTCAAATTGGTTGTTCATGGTGGTTGGTGTATTGAAGCAAATGACAATATTGTAAATACTTGATGAAGATAAGGATGATATGGTAATACAATCATTTTCAAAAAAAAAAAAAATGGCATTTTCTTGAATTATCCGAACTTCTAGGGTGAAAAGGAAAAGTGAATTTTTCAAAAAAAATCATGGGTTAGTTTTGCAATTGACTTCAAGTTTTGAGTCACTTTTAAAAATAGCCCAATATTAAAAGTGATCATGTTTTAATAATATTGTTGTAATACTAAATTCATTTTGCGCAATGCACAGATCTTATCCTAATAGATATTAAAACTGATATATACATATCTTTTTCGTTGCAAAAAGAAATATAGGAGATGAAAAATAATTACTAGAGAATGAAAAAGAACCAAGAAATAACAAAGGAAACTATTGGCGATTGAGCCAATATTAATTGGGAAAATTGCATCACCATGAAAGGGCTCACGCCTGTTTATTAGAGAAATAAGAAAATATGAAAAACTAAGAAAATAATATCAATGTGAAAACACACGGAAAAAATGAATTCATAATTATCAGAACTGATTTTTCAACTGGAAATCTTTAGGTGGAATATAGATTTTGATTGCCAAAATTTACTCACAAAATAATTTCAAAATCATTCAATACTTTTACAATTCCTTTCATGATAAAAATCAATTTATACATGAATAACACTAGATTTAACTCATTACTTTAAATTTTGAATAATATTAAATTTTAATCTCTTTTAATAATAACTTTATAATAAAAGAACCAATAATATCTCCTTATTATTAATAAAAAAGCAATTGAAAAGAGAAACCTTTACATCTATGCAATTTTGCTTATGTGTCGCATTCTCAATCATGCTCAGCATTCCATTAAAAATACCTTTAACAGACTATAATTATTATGTTATGTGCCACTGGTACTCCTATACATAATTTTGTATATAGTACGTTACGTTTTATTAAACGTAGCACTTTGGCATGTATAGATAACACAACCGGCTTTTGTAATATCATTGTATAAATACCTGTATAAAACACCTATAATCCATGAGAACTATATAAAATTTATGTTACATGACGTATAATACAATTTTTTCATCATATAATATTTTGACTGCATAATATAAGTACCTACATAAAACACATGCAATGCATGAGAACTATAGAAAATGGTAAATCTGATACGATGTAGTAAACATAATAATATTCAGAAACCAATGGTGTTCAGTTTGCTGACTTTTAAAATTTATGCTTCATGCATGAACTATAATTTTATTTTTTCATCGTTTAATATATTTTCTTCATAATATGCATAAGCATTAATATAATTATATTATAATATAATATTAACGTAACATGGCGTATAATACAATTTTTCATCATATAATATTTTGGTTGCATAATATAAGTACCTAAATAAAACACATGCAATGCATGAGAACTATAGAAAGTGGTAAACTTTATACGATGCACCGGGTGATTGTGGTCGGGTGGTAAAGAGGCGGGCCTGGGACACCAACATGTTTAGGTTCGACTCACTTACTGCGCGAAACTAAGTCACAATCATCCTGGTCACCTTACACGGATATGGGCCTATGCTTTAGGGCCCATTTGCATATCCGGAGAGAGAGTCTATCTGTGGGCTGCACTTCCCCTTGGGGGTTAGCCTATGCCATTCCATAGGCCTGGGATACCCCAGGTTAAAAAAAAAAAAAAAACTTTATAGGATATAGTAAGCATAATAATATTCAGAAACCAGTGGTGTTCAGTTTGTTGACTTTTAAAATTTATACTTCAAGAACTATAATTTTATTTTTTCATCGTTTAATATATTTTCTTCATAATATGCATGAGCATTAATATAATTATATTATAATATTAACGTCTGCATAATATTTCAGACTATTAATGTCTCCATAATATTTCATACCAATGGAATTAAGGATCATTACGGTGGGTTTTCTATATACATGTATTTTAATTCGGTTAAGGATCATTAAAAGATGTTTGAAATATAGTCGCACACCACCATGAACTACGTCAATCTATTATGGCAATATAAATTGTGTATTAATGTGAACAATCTTGACTTTATGGTGCATTACTTGCTTGACAATTTAAGGGTATTTTGTGTATATCTTTGAACGTGATTTAATGGCGCATTACTTGGAAAACAATTTTCGATCCTTTTTATGGAAGTATATTAAGTGCATATCAGTCACTTGGGATTTGCATTTTGCATGGAATTGTTCAACGAATATTATTAAGTTATTAGAAATTAGTGCATCATTAAAGCAAATTTGATAGTCAAGGCATGTCTAAAGATCTAATTCGGTAAGAATATATTTTGCTAAATATATTAAAATCTTACTTAGCACTAATTAGATTATATAACTTCCCTTTTTTAACGATATCAAAAATTACATCGGCACATTCGTTTACTATATATACAGCATAACATATCATCGACTAACCACTCAGCTTATAACGTCTTAGAGTATTCAATAGTTTCAAAATGGTTGTTGTCGATTTTGTTTCTGATTTGAAGCCTTTCAAATCTATGTGGAAGGTAAGGGTGAAAATTGTGCGTATGTGGAAACAGTATTCTGGTGCTGTGGGAGAGACAATAGAGATGGTTTTGGTTGATTCCAAGGTAAGCTATTGGTAAGCGTAAAATATGCTTATATCGATCTTATACGTTAATGTTAAGAACACTTACTAAGAAATTTGTTTTTTTTTTTTTTTTTTGCAAGGAAACAAGATCCATGCAACTGTTAAAAAGGATCAAGTGTCCCAGTTTCAACATTTTCTCAGTCAAGGTGCTTTCAAAACTGATGGTCAATTTTTCTGTAGCGCAATCAACTGGATCTTATCGCACAACCTCTCATCCTTATCATGTTGTATTTCCCTCAACAACCCGAGTCCAAGTCTGTGAGAATTTGCCTCTACAATGGTCGTGTTTAAGTCTTGTTCCATTTAAAGCTATTATGGATGGTACTCAGGATCCAGATTACTTAGTTGGTGAGTGAGCTAATATTGCAATAGATTATAATGATTACTTTGATCTAATACTGGTTTATGTGACTCATAGTCTGCAGATGTAATCGGACAAATCGTGGAAGTTACTCAGATAGAAGTGGTTTCAGTTAATGAGAAGGATACCGAGAAGTTGGCTTTGGAACTTTGTAACCATGCGTAATGACTCATACTATAAAATTGTTTACTCAAGGGAAATGTATTCAATATTAAGCATAATATATATCCTGACTTTGTTTATTTTTATAGTGCTGAATGTTTGCCCATAGTTTTATGGGGCAATTTACTACATACGTGAATGAGGCTATACAAAATCGAGGAGAACATGAGTTGATATGTGTTTTGAGGTTTGGCAAGATAAAAATTTAGAAAGGTACACTTATAACATGTTAGTTATACAAAATATAGTTCATGTATATATTGGTAATATAATGTGGCCGATGTATGGTTTACTTTTATTTTCATCAGAGGAACGTAGTCTATCGAATGCATACAATGTTTCTGATGTTGCTCTGGATCCCGATATGATTGTGGTTGAAGATTTCAGGGTTGTGTAAGTTGTCGCTTTTATTTTAAGTATGATTTTTATTTGATTGTTACAGTAAGGATGAATAAACTAACTTTTTTTTTACATTGGAAATATTTTAGGTTACCCAAAGATGATTTGACCACTGCAATTTTGGAAAGTAAACCTCTTGCGCCCGTCAATGGTGTTTCTGAGAAGGATGATTTTTTCATCCATACACCAAGGAAAACTATTGCTGAGGTTTTAGCTTCACGGCAGATAAATAACAATCCAAAAATGGTTACTTGATACTGAAAATTACGGCTAGTAAGATCCATTTGTTTACTAGGTTGGGAAGTGTATCGTTATGTGCACCATAGCGGCTATTGCCACAAATATGGGATGATATTATTTAAGCTGTAAAACATGTTCAAAGAAAGTGCTGACGGTGCCAACCGATTATATTGATGATGGAATCGATGGGAATGTGTTTGCTCACACCTATTTTTTTGTGAAATGCAATTCTTATGCTCCTACTCTGTTGCCAAGGTATTAATGCATTCTTTAGTTTATAGAATCTTTTAATTCATACATGAGCGTGTTCAAATATGTAGATCTTACCTTATGTATATTCATAACAGGTATAAGTTACATGTTGTGGTCCTCGGCAACTCAAGAAACACCAAGTTTCTATTGTTTGATAACCTTGCGCTCCAACTCTTACATCAGCAGTGCATTGAGCTGACTGGACCCATTACTAATGAGGTTTATTTCATTTGTTCAATCTAATGATTTGGAGTTTTCTGTGTCTAATATTATATCATATAGATTTTGTAACAAATGAGGGGATTTACATGTTCCAGATCCAGGAACCAGAAGTGATTCCGGCTGCTATCAATAATTTGGTTGGTAAAACTTATCTTTTCAAGATTGGGATTGAGCGTGAGAATTATCTATAAAAGCAGCCTACATTCAAGGTTTTGAAGATAATCACTAACTCTGATATGATAACTGAGTTCGTTGTTACTCATTCTCTTATGGTAAGTTTCTCTATTGCTTTTTATATGATATTACTGAGAAGTTAATCTTATTGAGTTATGATCTATATATAGGGGAGTGAGAACAGCTTTGCCCCCGAATTGTCTATTGTCTCTGATGCACCGGAGGTATGAATATAAACTTAATTCATGTCGTCAGAACTATCATAAATATTAACAGATTTTAAATTTTAATTTTGTAACTTCATAGGGATCTATGATGGTTCGTGGATCATTTTCTCGTCCATCAGTTTCTAAGGTTCAAACTCCTGCTAAACGAATTGGGGCACCTATTATAAATCTGGAGGCTGATTTTGATAAGAATTCGGTGACACGTATGTCGTGCCCAGTCAAAATCAAGAATCAGAAGTTATATGAAAGTGGCTGACGTGCATGCTGAGTTAGAGATTAGAGGCATTTATTTTAGGTTTAAGAAATTCATTGTTTTTTTTTTGTTGGTTTTGTTTCGAGTCTTTGCTATTTCATATTTTCACAGTTGTTTTTTCTAAATTTTAATTAATATTAAGCCTCTATTCTCATTACATAATGCATGTCTTGATTGAGTATTTAGCTGCATCTGGTCATTATTTTCGAGCCATTGATTATGCATTAATTTGGTAGGTTATGAGATTACGTATGTGTTAAGATTATCCCGTATTTTTAATTACATAGTGTGTTTTAGGTAGATTATTTTGAGAAACGATTTAGGTTTTATGGTTTATCTTTGTTTTTCTATTACTTTCAAAAGAAATACTACCTTAAATGGTCAAATTATATGAAGTATCATATAATCATTGCAATTCACCCAATGATTCAATTAAACAGAACATTGTGTAGTTTCCTAAGTTCTGCTTCATATAACTATGGAGGTGAGGGTGTTGTTCATGAGTTACCTTGACATAAGTTTTGAATGTAAAATGTAGCATGTGTCTGTTCGATCAGTAGGTTCGGGCCGATTAACCAAATAATAGCATCACGTCCTGTCAACAAAGTTTGCAAGGAAGTTTTATGTTAGTTAGCTAATCATATTGTTCTTTGAATTATCAGGCTGTAATCTCAATAAAGTATATAAAAGTAACCTAATTTGGAGTTGACCAATACTACACATATGTGCCTAATATTTATAAAATAAATAGAACTTATGACCATTTGACTACGTTTGTTAGTAAAAAGTCACAAAACTCTGGAACAATACAAAGTGGACCCTTAATTTTGAATTACATGTATCACATATTAGATATTTATTCGTTGAAGAATTTAATGCAAAATGCAAATCCCAAGTGACCGATATGCACTCAATATACCTCCATAAAAAGGATCGTAATTGACTCCATTGCGGATCATTAAGTTGGAAAGAGGTTAAATTAGGATATGTAAGTTAAGCATAATATACAGACACATAATCAAATCTTCTCTTTGATTGAATCATTGGGTGAATTGCAATGATTACATAAATCGCGAGATGAACAATCTCAGTCATAGAAAAAGAGCTAATGCAGATGATGATAATAGACAAACTAAGAAGAGGAGACAAGGTAAGTCAACTGGTTACGAAATAAGCACATATGTGTTTGTAACAAACCCTACTTATATTCTGAATTTAACGTGGCATCTCTAATTCTAAACTAGCAGTTTATCAACGTAAGGTTTCGGTCTAGTCAGTCATTCAGACAAATAATACACACGCTGCACCTTTGAGAGACATTACTAATTCTGTCAGTAATGTCTCAAAAGATTCCAGAAATCAAAGACGGTTTATAATGAGCCAAAAAAGAAAACTTCCAATGATATCACAAAGTTCTATTGGAGTATAAACTGTTTCGGGTGAAAACAACTTCCTTCAAACAATAGTATAATATAGCAGTGAAGTGATCAACCCGGAAGAACAGAGTCAAGGTATTTAGAAAAAAAACTCTTATCTATTCATTATTGATTCACTGTTACAAGGTTATATAATTTCAATTATAAATTTTGTTCTCTCTAGGGATTGATCCAATGCCTTCTATCCACTCATCATGTAATCATCCGAGAAAGAAAACAAAATTACATATGAATGCTTGTCAAAGTGGTAACCTCAGCAGGACAACACTTATTACTTCAATGCAGGAAAATCCCTTTACAATGCCAAATAAGAGTTCTAAAGCTATTGGAAATGCTTTAGAATCTTCTAATGGGTCTTCCTATGTTCATAATAATCTTAGTCAGCATACATATGCCCATAATTTTCCTGAATCGGCAACTCTTAATAGCAACACCAGTATGCATGGTACAACGACAATCCACAACCATGATACTGATTCATCAGGTATTGATATTCCATTTGCTAGATTATGCACTTCTTCATCCAGTGGCGATGTACTTGAGGATTTATGCATGTTGAATCTAACATGTATGTTTGACCCATTAATGTTTAGAGAGTGGTGGTGATTTATGGGATTGTTCTAGCAATGATAGCTATGATGATCAATCAGACTGGGATGGATATGAAGAGGATGGAACATAAATTCAAAGGAGATTTGAATACACGAATTTAGTGTATGATTATTTTGCAAAGGCTTTTGGTGGTATAGGTGAGCAAAATCAGCAATCTCTAGCTGTGTCGGCTGTATCATCTATCAAAGAAGATGGTATGTTTCAGCATCCAATAACACATTACGTACAAATTTCGTTAATTTTTTTTATATTAGTATGTATTAATTATAGTATTATAAATTTGTTATCATTTTATGTGTTATACAGATTACAAGGACGACGGAGATCTGACATATGAATGTCCTAAATGTGGAGCTTTATTCTGGTACAATGAGCGTGTTAGTAAGAGTAGCAATTTAAGAATTCATGTCTTTACAATGTGTTGTTTGATAGGTAAAATAAAGCTGCCTACTCTCAAGGAACCACCAGCCTACCTACATGGTGTTCTTACCAATGACGATGGTATTAGTAAGCATTTTTGTGATAATATTAGAGCCATAAACATTATGTTTTCTTTTACATATCTTGGGGAAAGATTGAAAACTTAGTCAATAATAGTAAAGGTCCTAGAGTGTTTAAACTTCATGGTGAGAACTACCACTTGATCGGAAGTGTAAGGCCAAAGAAAAATGAAGATGCTAAGTTTTCACAGTTATATATTCATGATACAGAGAATGAAGTTCAAAACCGGATTTCTGCTTTGAGGTATCACACATATACATATAGTTATATATTAAATAAATCTTTGTTTTCATATCATTACAATTTTGTATTTTGTTTCATGAACTGTGTACTTGTCTGCAGTGGGAAAAATGAAAGAAGTAAAATAAGAGAGGATTTGGTTGAGGGTATAATGTAGATGTTAAGGCTCTCGAATGTGCATGTCAAGACTTTCAAGAATGCAATGGAAAGATTTAATGATGAAGCAGAATCTTAAGAATTATCATTGGTTCTTATTCACAATCGGCTTAAAGATGGCCGTGTTTACAATTTACCTACTTCTTCTGAAGTTGGTGCTTTATTGGTTGGGGATTTTCAGGAAAACATGGACAAGAGGGATATTATTCTGGAAAAGAATAGTGGAAAACTGAAAAAGGATCAATGAGTTACATCCATGCTATCTACCACTTCAGTATCCGTTGATATTTCCATATGGAGAGGATGGTTTTCGTTTAGGTATCAAAAATGGTTTTACGGGAATCAACAAGAAAAAGAAACCAAACATCAGTATGAGGGAGTTCTTTGCCTATCAAATTCAAATACACCAATTTGGTTCTTATGTGTTGCTTCTCTCTAGACGTTTATTCCAACAATTCTTGGTGGATGCTTATACAATGATAGAAGCCCATCGCCTTTGGTATATTCGAAAGAATCAGTCCAACCTACGAACCTTGAAATTATCTAAGCTTGTGACTTCTGCTAAGGATCGTAATTCTAGTGTTCCTATTGAAGGTAAGCGGGTTTTTCTTCCCTCATCCTTCACTGGTGGGCCGTGGTATATGCATGAAATGTACTTGGATGCACTGTCTATATGCAAATACTTTGGGTTCCCAAATTTGTTTATTACATTTACTTGTAATCCTAAATGTCCAGAGCTGTCTAGATATTTTGAGAAACACAATCTTAGAGCAGACGATAGACCTGAGCTATGCTGTAGGCTATTCAAAATAAAGCTTGACAGATTGATGGAAGATTTAACGAAGAAGGAATTACTTGGTAAAACCGTTTCAGGTGTGTAGCTTTTTTTTTTGTATTTTGAGATAATGTAACTACTAATTTTTGTTATGAAACCATACAATTCATGTTCGCTGGGTATTAAACTGGGTATTTTTATATTAATTTCAGCAATCTATACAGTAGAGTTTCAGAAACGGGGACTCCCACATGCTCATATTTTATTGTTCATGGATGCTAAACATAAACTGCCTACAGCAGAGGATATTGACGAGATCATATCGGCTGAAATTCCGGATAGATCAAAAGAGCCCATATTGTATGAAGTAGTAAAGAACATGATGATTCATGGACCATGTGGTGGTGTTAATAGAACTTCTCCATGTATGGAACATGGGAAATGTTCTAAGTTTTTCCCTAGAAAACATGTCCAGAAAACTACTGTTGATGCCCAAGGTTATCCTGTTTACAGAAGGAGAGAAGAAAGCAAATTTGTTGAGAAGAAAGGTATTCAATGTGATAACCGTTTTATGGTCCCCTACAACAAGAAGCTACTACTTGAGTACAATGCACACATTAATGTAGAATGGTGCAATCAGTCACGTTCTATCAAGTAATTGTTTAAGTACATCAACAAAGGCCAAGACCGTGACACTGGGACTATCACTCAAAAAATAAATAAAGAGACTTTTGGAGCAGATATTACTCAAGATGGGAACCTACATAATGGAGAAAGCATACCTAGAGGAGGACTGGACATAAATGAAACAGGTGCAGTTGAACCAGAAGTTGATGAGATTAAGAATTATTTTGAAGCCAGGTATAATTTTTACATGGTTTTGTTTTTTAGTCGTTGATTTTGTTCCTTACTGATTATATTAAACCAATCCACTGCCTTTTCCAGATATATCTGTGCATGCGAATCAAGTTGGAGATTATTCGCCTTCCCAACTCAATATCGAAGCACACAAGTGGAGAAGTAAACATTCCATCTAGAAGGAGAACAACCTGTTATTACAAGGATGGAGACACAGTGGAAAGTGTGTTGGCTCGAGCGCATTCATGTAAGACTATGCTTTTAGCTTGGTTTGACTGTTGTGAAATGTACCCAGAAGCAAGAGAGATGACTTACCCAGAGATTCCAAATAAATTCGTGTATGATGGAAAGCTAAAAGTGTGGAATCGCAGAAAAAAGGGTTTGTAATTGGTAGGTTGGCTCATTTTCTCCTTCATCTGGACCACTCTACTTTTTGAGGGTCTTGATTAACAAGGTTAAGGGTCCACGTTCGTATGCTGATATCAAGATTGTAAACAGGATTGTTCTACCGAGTTACGAGGACGAATGTTACAAACTTGGTTTGTTGGATGATGATAAAAAATATATTGAAGGTTTAAAGGAATGTAGTTTATGGGCATCTGTTGGATATGTTCGTCACCAGTTTGCAATGATGTTATCATCTGGTAGTTTATCTATGCCTAAACTAGTTTGGGAAGCCACTATAGATGTACTATCAGAAGACGTTCTCTATAATGAACGTAAAAGGCATCGAAATCCAGGTATATAAATAACCTATTTATAAAATGTAGTTTTGATATATACCTACTAAACTTATCTAACGATTTTTGTTTATATTTGCGATAGGATTGGTCATGACTGATGAAAAAGTTCTGAATGCCACATTAGTCTTGATAGAGAATATATTGTACAGTAAGAACAATTCTTTGGAAAGATGGGACACAATGCCAAAACCTGTATATAATGATCACTCAGTATCTGAAAATCAACTATTACAAGATGAGTTTAACTATCCAAGAGAAAAATTGTGAGTTAAGCATGACGAATGGTTTGTTCAGTTAACAGACGAGCAAAGGTCAGTGTATGACCAGATAATAAGTGTTGTCAGCTGCAAAATAGGTGGTGTCTTTTTGTGTATGGGTTTGGTGGCACTAGGAAAACTTTTTTATGGAATATTCTATCAGCAGCTATCCGAGAAAGAGGTGATATTGTACTGAATGTTGCATCCAGCGGTATAGCTTCATTATTGTTACCTGGCGGTAGAACAACTCATTCAAGATTTGGCATTCCTCTAAATCCAGATGAGTTCTCAACTTGCAATATAGACCCAGGGGGTGATAAAGTTGAATTATTAGATAAAGCTGAATTATTACCTAGAGCTTCTGTTATTATTTGGGACGAAGCATCTATAATGAGCAAGCATTGCTTTGAAGCGCTCGATCGAAGTTTAAGTGACATTATGAAAACCACCGATGACTAACCATTTGGAGGAAAAGTTGTGGTTTTTGTTTGTGGTTTCAGACAAATCCTACCGGAAATAGAGCTGATATAGTTATGGCTGCTATGAACTCTTCTTATCTTTGGAAGCATTTTAAACTCTTACAATTAACGAAGAACATGAGACTTTTCTCACAAATAGATGTTCATGAAGCTGAAGAGATAAAGCGATTTTCTGACTAGATATTGGCCTTAGGAGATGGAAGGATTAATGAGTCAAATGATGGAGAATGCATTATTGATATTCCTAAGGATCTCCTAATTTCTGAGTGTGGTGATCCTATTGAGTCTACTGTATCGGAATTCTACGGAAATTCATTCAAAGACTCCAAAAAACTAACATTTTTCCAAGAAAGAGCGATTTTGGCTCCCACCAATAAAAATGTTTATGTTATTAAGAACTATATGTCTGATCGTCTAGCAGGTATTAATGTTTTATTTATTTGTGATATTATATTACTTTATTGGTGGGAGCTTAACATTATTATTCTACTTAAAGTTGTAACCGGGTATTTTATATTATATAGGTGAGAAAATGATTTATCTAAGCTCTGATAGTGTTGACCCAACTGATGTGAGATCAAAAGATGACTTCATATTTTGTCCAGAATTTCTGAATATTGTCAAGTCATTTGGACTACCTAATCATGCTCTGAGGCTGAAGATCGGTACACCCGTAATGATCCTTAGGAATATTGATCCAAACAAGGGTTTATGCAATGGGACAAGGTTACAGATTACTCAACTTGCTAATCATATTCTAGAAGCCAAAGTTCTAACGGGAACTAGAGTTGGAGAGAAGGTCTTCTAACATCGTGTATTACTTACAGCAACAGAGTCTAAGCTTGCTTTTAAAATGAGACGTAGGCAATTTCCTTTAAAAGTGGCCTTTGCAATGACAATCAACAAGATTCATGGTGAATCACTTGAAAGAGTGGGTTTATTTCTACTTAAACATGTGTTTTCACATAGTCAATTGTATGTGGTTGTGTCTCGGGTTAAATCAAGAAAGGGTTTGAAGATTCTCATAATTGACAAGCATGGGAAACCAAAGGACTCAACCATGAATGTAGTCTACAAAGAAGTTTTTCAGAATTTGTTGAAAAATGATCATACTCAGCATTGACAGAACATGTATGTTATCTATATTTAAAATTTATGTTGTTTTTTTTGTAAAGTTTATTATGAATTTTTAATGAGACTGCTTATATTGTAGGTACTGCAAATAACCAGAGTTTATGACTTGCGCTTACCATTGATGAGCTAAGATGAGAAGGTACGACTATCAGTTCTTTCAGTTTAGTTAAATGGCGAATTTAACTTCATCCTATTTCAGTTCATTGACTACCTAACAGTGACATATAACACTGAAATATGTTGTTTAACCACCTAACCTATTACCATAATTTTTCAGGACAATGATCATTATGCAAATGAAGAAATATCATTAATCATATGTGCAATGTTGCAAACGTATACAGTCTGTCTAATCATTCAAGTTATGGTTGGATTATACTCCTATTCTACATGGTATTTTAAAATTTAATTTCTCCTTTACTATCTAATTTTTCAAACATTCAAATGTTTTGTATTACTGAAATCATGATTCAAGTTTAGTTCAAAGTTGTTGACCGTTTTGGTTATATGTGGAGACTCCAGTCAATATGTGTCTGCAGTCACACTTTGATTCCATTTTCTTCCTTGGAGTCTTCTGCGCATTTTGTTCCTTTTTTCCATCTGTGTATCATGGAGACTTCTGAAGGAATAAAGAAATCATAATTAGGATCACTTAAGTGAATAAACAGTTCTTATGTTTAGTTTTCTTCTGTTGTAAGGGTTAGGTTTGAAAAATAAATATATTTTGATTAACTAATGATTCTATAAAACATAATCCAATAGAAACATTTTTTATTACCTAATGATTCTATACAATATAATCGAACATAAAATTTTGTGGGACGTATCATATTACGTTTCCAACGTACTACATATACCTCCCATTGTGATCATCATCTGCAAACGGGTGGGCTTTTATTCTAGATGGCATGCATGTACCAGAAAAAGCCTTTATTGGATAAAATGATTACTTCTTAGATATTAAATATTGACATCCCATTAGTATTTCATGACAGAAAGTTAATATATGATTTTATTTATTCCAAATTTTAATGATTTTCTTGCAAAAGAAGTTTAATAGAATATATGAACGTTAATAGCGAATCCCCTTACTAAGGATTTTATTAATTTCAAATATAAATAAGGAAGTCAATCTATAATTATTGATATTTAACCCCTACATTTATGTCATTTTGATTGTATATGGTAATGGTATAATAATGACTTTCTTTATATTTATTATATATAGAACATACACATAACGAAGCAATACAAGTTCATTGTTCTTACATTGTTCTTGCCATGGGTAGTCATTCATTATTGGCTGAATTGAGTCTTTTCAAACATTTGTTTCCAATCCGCGTTACGGTTATCTGTAAGGGGAGGACAGAAATTGGATCAAGGTTCCAGGAAACACAACTGTCTTTGGAGATGAGAAAGTGAGCTGTTTAGATTTTTACATTTTACTAAAATATTTTGTAAACTATCATGTATTCTAACTGATTTTGACATGTCTCAAACAGGGAAATACCATTCATGCCATATTTTGTGTTGATTTGAATGCTTCAACCATAATGCCTTTAGAGGTAGGTCACAGCTATGAAATTAAAAATTTCAAACTAACTCGCTCATTAGAGTTAACGATGTTGACAAGGAACCGATGCCATATTAAACTCAGTAAATCTTCTGTCATTTTGAAGATCGAACCAATCTGCAATTCCAACTTTTATTGTTTTGCAAACTTCATTACCATCTATCGTGGCCTAGCCCATCCTAAGTTTGCTATTGATATGATTTCTATCTATCTAATTTTTTCTACTTTGAACGTTACCAAGTAACCATGCATCTGATGATATTTACGATGGTTTGTCTTAATATGAGTTAATGTTTTTCACATATTGAACAGATATTTATGGGGCTGTGGTAGGAGTAGGATTCCTTGAAGAATATATGACAGAAGCTACTGAAGGGAACAATGGTTTCCTTGACCATAAAATTTGGTTCTCTTTAGTAAACTTGGAGTAAGTTTTCCAGATTTATTAATACTACTTTTCAATTTTTATTTTTCTTATGTGCTGAAATATTATTATTTTGACTGATAACATGTACGTCCACATTAAAAACAAATCTCTTGCAGCTGATATCCCCTAACTAATCTACTTACATTTTATGATATCGTGATAAGGTCGATTGAAGCATCTGACTAACATTGATGGGTTTTCCAAAATTTTGTTTGAGACCGATTATGTTCCACAAATAGATGCTTTCAGAAGCAAGTAATACATTTTGAAGATCATGACTTTTGTTATTAACTGTGTTTATGTATATTCTGATATCCTTTGTTATTACTCTTAATTGGATTGCAAACTATGAGTTATGAAGACACTAATCGGCGCATGTTTGTTTTATCTGTTTTTTGGAATTGTTTACTTATACTTTGTTGCTTTCATATTTTTAATTATGTTGCTTCTGTTTCGTTTTATATTATATTCATAACTTATAATAAGAATTAATAATTTTATTGCATATCTTTTCTTATCTTATATTCATACCAAATTTTATATAAATTTATGCTTATTTTGATATCCCCTTACTCGAATGTTACTTTGATTACTCTGTTTGAAGCTTATAAAAATATTTTTAAAAACATGAAGCTTACATTATATATAACTGGTCAAATGGTGTTGGCCATTTACGGATGTATTGGAGAAAAATGGTTCAACCACGAAACCTCCTTTGCATAGCAAAATCTTGTGGCCCGTAAAAAAATCACTTTGATTGCCTATCTGTGAAAAAAATATCAAGTGCTTCATTAATATGTTGCTAAAGTTATTTCAAGATAGTAGTAACCGGATATGATGCTTTATATTTAAAAAATCATAATTTTAAAGACAAAATTAAAGTGATGTATGGGTTGCAAGCAAATTGTATGTATAATTGCATTATCGTGTTGATTTCTACTTCAATCTTTGGGTCACCTGGGTTATAAAGACAGATTATCCATTTTTGGTGATAGAACTCCATTCGTTCTAGACTCAAACTCCACGCATGCAATCCATATATCATTAATTGTTGGGAAAAAAATGAAAACAATCGTATTAGATATCGATTTTGCAGTCGAGTAATAAAAACTGATTAATAATCGTAAAGTAAAGACGAGAAATAAAGACGAAGATTGATCACCTGGGTTTGTCAGTTCTTTTTGGTTATAGAACTCCATTCGTTCTAGACTCAAACTCCACTCATGCAATCCATAAATCATCAATTGTTGATAAATAAAAGATGAATACAGTCAATTAGAGATTGGTTTTGATGTCGAATAATCAAAACTCATTAACAAATAAAGTAAAATCGAGAAAGAAAGAAGAAGATTAATCACCTGGGTTTGTCAGTTCTTTTGCCATAGGAGAGGTTTATTTTATCTGGACAGAAGGAGTATTGTTTTCGATCAATCGAAACTTGATTGTAATCGTAAACCCTAATCCCCTTAGGAGTAACCTTTCTTCGGAAATATCAAGATCAGGAAACGTTCTCCAGATTTTCTAATATACACGAGGAAAAAAGTTTCATGGGCCCATTCATAGTGTGTGTAAGCCCATAGTTGTCAAGTAGAAAATTGGGACCAAAAACATCAATACCCAATTGTCGTTTGAGCCTTCTTCGTATGGAGTTTTTTTTAATACAAAAATTCCAATCTATAATGTTTTATTATGTATCACACTATAAATTTAATTGTATATAATATTTAAAAATAAAAACAATTTCATAAGTGTACAATTAATTATATTTGATTTTGTCTTCCATTTATATTTGATTTATTTCCACTATAGTTTTACATAATCTATGTTTAAGTTAATTCATATTTAACATATAAACATCTTTTTGTAAACTGATATTATTAATTTCTAAGAGTGCATTTATATATGCTAAAATTTGAAATATTTAGTTTTCCTCTCACCATGTGCAAGGCGCGGATCCGATCCTAATTAGATTTAAAATCTTACAATGAAAATATTTTAAATAAAAGAATCAATAACACTAGATTTATAAAAATAAATTATAATTAATTAATGGATATCAGTAGATTGTCCTTATATTTAAACTCTATTTAAATCCAGTACTAATGAATATCACCTCCTAAGATTTAATTAATTAGTTATGTATTTGTAATAGTTCAGGTTGGAACCAGATATAACTAATTATAACTAGTAAATACTTCAGTTTTCCTACAGTTTTATGGTCTTTTACATACTTTTATTCTATTTTATAATAGGTGTTTATTAGGTTGCTCCATGAGATGCAGGGGCATGGATGTTCCCAACCATTCACCTTGAATAGTTAGAATCAAATGCTCTGATGCTCTTAACTGGAAATAAAATTATGTCATACTCCTCCTTTTAAATTAATTAAATAAAACTTTAATTAAATGCAAGAAATTAGTAAAAGACCACAAAACTGAGAAAATTTGCATAATTACAAGTCTACCAAGGGTAATTCTCGGACTATCCAGACCCGACGAGGACCCGACCTATAAAATATAGATCTGTTTGTCCATAACTTCCGAAAAATTAGTAAGACTTGGTGTAATTGTAAAACTTGGTGTAACTGTGACACTTAGTAAAAGTTCAAATAATTTGGATTGTATCATTTACAGTCGCACTTAGTAAACCTTAATAAAAGTTTAACTAATTTCGATTGTGTCTTTGACACTCACACTTAGTAAAACTTAAAAAAAACTTAGTAAAAGTTTAACGTACATAATGTGAGATGTTTTTTACATAAATTTAGTAAAAACTAGAAAAAATTACATGGCATAAACACACAACTAATCTTCAATTGGCCCGTGACGAGCAGTCAAATGTATTTCATGGCAGAAGCTCCAAGCAGCATGTTGCCAGAAACAACGATTACATTTCCACTTTGTTCTTGATCCATCTATGGAGACTTCAAGCACTGGCTCTTCTATTTTGTAGCACCGACAAGCCATATGCACGTTAGGATCTATTCTTTCGCATTTAGACATAAACATACCATGTTGTCGTAATACCAATAGCCTGAGAGTTCCCAACTCATGATCTGGTGATGCATACGATCAACATGTTCACGAGTAAAACCAGGATACTTGTGAACCAATCCTCTATCATCAACGCTAAATGCTAAGGTCATCATACCATCTACAAATTTGGCCAACATGCATCCTCTCTCACCAGCAAGACAAAAATTTTCCCATCCTTCATCAACTAAATGGAGGATGAAGAACTCATACATACCTCGCAAGTATATGGCCTCGGGATTATCCAAATGGTAGCACCTAAGCCTGAATGTTCTAACAGCATTGACCTCATATCCAGTCATTCATGAAAATGAGATTTGCAGATTTGTAAAAGTAATCATCTTTGCCAATTGCATTAAACATGGGGAAAGCAACTCTTGCACAACCAAAGTCCTGGATATTGGTTGTTGATACCTTGGAGAGAATCTTATGAAGTATGGAAGGAGGGAGAGAAGCCAAGTTGAAGTTCGCCATGTCTAACTCTGATAAAAGAAAACGGTTATTTGTGGGAGAAAAATCATGTAACTTTATTTGGTATTTGGAGAAGGTGATGTTCCCTATAAGGTTAATTTATTTGGAGAAGGTGATAAACCCATTAATAATGATCATCTAACTCAACTAGAAGTAGTAACTCCACCATTTAAGTTTGATTAGATGGACGCCTTGGAAAGACAAAAGTAGTAACTTCAACAATAGCCAAGAGATAATCATCATTATTTGAATAGTATAACTTTGAATTAGTTGGTAAAACCACAATCGATTTCTTGTATAACTTTTTTGAACTATGTAAAAATTTAATTGATGTTGACTGTAAGACTTTGATCAACTTAGTAAAACTTGATTAAACTGTAATAAAACAGATAAAATAAAACGGTTATAAGTCAGAGAGAAGAAATGAAAATGGTAATTATAAGGTTAATTTAATTGGAAAATGTGATAAACCCTTGAATTTAATGTCCTTTTTGAGATTCAATGATGTTACACATCTCCATTTAATTTTGATTATGGATAGACACAAGTAGTAACTGCAACTGACGCCTCTCTCTCTTATGTCTCTTGGGGATAATCTTCATTAACCTTTACTCCATCTCTTATGTATGTAATGACATTCAATTTAAATCTCACTAAATCGTCAACTTCTTGAAACTCCTCCTTCTCTCTCCCAATAAACAGGCACAAGTTTAGATCAAGTAAGATTGTATAACTTTATAAAACTAAGTGAAAATTTAAATATAACTGATACTGATTTTACAACTTTGATCAACATAGTAAAACTTCAACTAATTTATTGATGTTCCTAACCCCAACTACAGGTAAACCCGTGAATTTAATGATTCACTTATCCACTACAACTAGGAAGGAGTAAATTCTCCATTTAAGAGATTTAATTGACGCCTCCAACATGCACAAGTAGGAATTAACTTATATACTCTCTTGGATATAATCATCATTAACCTTGCCTCTACCTCTCTTTTCTGTCTCCCACTCCACTAATTCCCATTAATTTCAAACTCCATTCCAGTAAATCCCATTACTCGTTTCCTTCTTGAAAATCCTCTTTCTCATCTATTTCTCTGCAAAAATTACCAAAAAGAAAAGCAAACAAACGACTCATGACCTCTCTCAAGTTTCAAACACAATGGCACAATACAATATGCTTGATGAAGTTGTGTATAATAAGAGCATCACAGCATGGCGTTTCAGAGTGAAAATACTGAGGATCCACTCTTATATTCCTATGTTACCAGTACTGGACCGAACTGGATTTATGTTCTAGTGGATGAAGCTGTAAGTTTTAAATCATCATCTCTCAAGTTTCTAATTACATGCAACAATGAAAACTAAAACCTTGATACTTAAACTTAATTTTTTCAGGGAACAAAAATGGAGATGACCATTTATAAAGATCTTGCAGATAGATTTAGAGGCCTTGAGAACCAAGAGGGCAAGTGGGTGGAAATATTTCGGTTAGAAGTTAGCCATACCTATCAAGGTTTCAAGGTAGAAAAATCTCGATTCCGACTAACTGCTACGCTGTATACTCAAGTCCGCATTATCAATCCTCTAAACGATCGGCATTACATGGAATCCCTCAAATCAGTAGCAGAGACAGAAACTATCTCATAGGTATGAATGCTAACTACTAAAAGTTAAACTTTCTTTTGTTCTATGTTTTACGAAGTTGGACAAATACAAAAATTAAAATATAGGTGAAACTGGTATAACTACTATATCTAAACTTAGTTTTTCAAACATAAAATACAAGTTTCGCCAAGTTTTACAACGTTTCCCGTACAATAAAAACATCAAAACTGAAAGGTTTGCAACCTACTTCCTCTTTTGTTTCTTGTATGGATGTTCTTTGTGTTCTGATGCTTCTCCATATCCACTCTCACTCTCACTATAGTTCCTACCATATGAACTTTCTTTCTCAACTCTTGATAGTTGCTCGGTTATTGAAACTATTACCAATTCTTTGATGTCATCTACATGCAAAATATTTATTCTTTGCTTTGTATCAACTGATGTTAAATAAACAAACACATCGAATAGTGTCCATCATAATCAAAGTGTATGTTTGTAGAAGAACACCACATTGCCTGTAATAAAAAAAAATTATAGCATTAAAGTTAAACATTGTTATACAGTGATACCATTGAAGTTATACCTAGTTATGCTACTAAAATTATACAAAGTTATACTTTGTTACACAATTATACTTTGTTACACAGTTTTCTCAATAACTAAGTTTTACAGTTTTACCGTCTAATCTAACCAAGTCTTACCAAGTTTCACAGTTCTCGTTGTTTCTCCTCTTTAATTCAAAATAATCATCAGCTTTGATTTCCGACATTCTATCAACTCCTTATGATTATACCAGTTCTCGATTATACCAATTATATAATAGATAGACCATCCAAACTTTCCTCAATTAGTTCATCGTGAACATATATATGAAATACTATATCTAAAATCTCATTGGATTCGTATGGGATTTTACGGTACGACGATATTCCAATTTAACATACAGACCAAAAGAGAATCCTCACCAAGAGAATGCCTTACATGAAGTTGAATTGAATTGGGTTGGAAATCAATAGCTCAATGATCCAAGCGAGAAAAGGACGAGTTCTCTCGCTCTCAATTCAATCGATGAAATCGATGAAAGACATGAAGGAAATCCGATGGAGGAGAGAGACGAAAACGGTGGATCCCGCTGGGGAGAGATACTCAGTTTGAGAAAGAAAGAACGAGAGGGACACTTTCGACATTAACCATCTCTTTCAAGAGTATGGGAAAAATAAGAGTATATAAAGATTAGTATATAAAAATTAGTAAGAGTATGTAAAATTAGTAAAAGTATGACAAAATAGACTTTCCTTCATTAAGAACATATGAGATTATTTCTCGAATAGTTACTATTTTTTCCGGAGAGTAACTCAATATACCCCTATTAGACAAAAACTATTTCCCTTATCCCTCCTCTTTTCTCACTACTCTTCTCTCCTTGTGATTCCCAAATTAGCTGTTTAATTTTTTATAAAAAATCTTCCATCTCATTAACTATGAATTGAATTTATATCAATATATCAAAAATCAATTGGGTCCCACAATAAATTTTAACCAATGAAAACTTCATGCTCATTTTTCTTTTAGAATTTTGGGAGATTAAAAGTAAATTTTAAAACAATTTTTATTTTATTTTTAGATTTATTATATCCATTTAAAAAAAAAAGAATTACCTAGAATATCTTTAAAATGAATTATATCTTGGGTAATGTAAGATGGGTTTTTTCAAAAGTGACTCAAAACTTGAAGTCAATTGCAAAACCAACCCATGATTTTTTAAAAACTTCCACTTTCCCTTTTCACCCTAGAAGTTCGGATAATTTACGACAATGCCATTACTTCTTTTTTTGAAAATGATTGTATTACCATATCATCCTCATCTTCATCAAGTATTTACAATATTGTCATTTGCTTCAATACACCAACCACCATGAACAACCAATTTGAAGCTTTTAATGCTTCTAAAATCAACATCTACATCTTTATATTCTTATTTCTTACACACACAAACTATTTTCCTTTCACTTTCTCTCTTATTCCTTCCCAAAATCTCAACTTTTTGATTTTAAAATTTATAAACTTATTCATGTTACTAAAGTTCATGATTCTTGGCCAAGAACAAGTATGTAACTTTCACTAAGAAATGATATGTACTTGGAGAAGTTAAACATGAATCTCACCAAATTTAAGATTTATTTTTATTTTTTTCAGATCTGGTTCGTGGAGAAGACTAAACTGAAAGTTTTCTCCACCGAGAATACTTACAAGGAAGTCTTCTAGGAAGTCTTCTAGCTTTATTTTTTTGTGATTTTGGTCTTCTGTCAGAAGTCTTCTCTCAGAAGTCTTCTTGTCAGAAGTCTTCTGTCAGAAGTCTTCTGTCAGAAGTCTTCTGTCGAGAAGACTTCGTGGAAGTCTTCCACAGAAAGTTAAATTTCTGACACAATTTGTTCAATTGCAAAACTAACCTATTTTTCGAGAAGACTTACATGGAAGTCTTCTAGCATATAATGTAATACAAGACTTTATGGAAGTCTTCTGGCATATAATGTACTAGAAGATTTTCATGTAAGTCTTCCATGAGAAGACTTCCACGAAAGTCTTCTTCTGGTAGAAGGGAAGACTTCCATAGAAGACTTACATGAAAGTCTTCTAGTACATTATATGCTAGAAGACTTCCATAAAGTCTTCTATTACATTATATGCTAGAAGACTTTCCAAAAACTTATAGACGATTTTCAATTTTAAAAAAAAAATAAATCCGAAAATTCTCAGAAAACTTCAAGTGAAAGTTTATATTTTGTGAATTTGATTAAGTTTTCTTAAAATTAATTTTCTTTTAATTTTAGTAAATTTAACTAAGTTTTTGTGTTGTTGTGTTATGTTATAAGTGTTAGATAATGTTGTAGACATGAACATATTTACCAAAAAAAATTCATTGAACATATTTATCTTTTTTTGGCAAGATAATGTTGTAGACATGAACATATTTAACAAAAAAAATCATTGACATCTCTTCAAATTTATAAAACAATCCAAAAATAAAAGATTACACATAAAAATCACAAAATAAATCATAAACAAAATTATTACACATGTAAATTATGTTAGAAGACTTTCAGAAAGTCTTCTTGTACATTATGTTAGAAGTCTTTCAGAAAGTCTTCTGACAAAGTCTTCTAACATATAATGCACTGGAAGACTTTCTGGAAGTCTTCCTCCAGAGAACAAAGTCTTCTCAAAAGTCTTCTAAAATCTGACTCAGATCTGAAAAACCTGCATATCCAAAAATATTCAAATATCCTCAAAACAAAGAAAAAGAGTAGAATATGAGATATATCTAACTTTATAGAATATACAAAAATACATATCCATCATATATATATATATATATATATGTATATATATATATATATATATACCTTTAAAGGAGTAGAAGATGAGAACCAAAAAATCTGCAAAACATGATAAATTAGTGAGAAGACATGAGATAAAAATAAGAAATTTATATAAAGTTTGTTGTTTTTTCAAGTTCAAAAATATTAGAAAGATGTTAGAGAGTTTTAGTTTGGAAAAAGGTAAGAGCTTTAAGCAATAAGAAGTTACAAATGATGTAAATCATACATGAAAACTTACTAAAACACTCAAATATGTTATGAAAGAGGAGACATGGAAGAAGATTTCGTCAGAAGACAATAAGAAAGTCTTCCAGATCTGAAAACCTGCAAATCCAAAGAGTAGAAGATGAGAACTATATAATAAAAACTTGCAAAAAACAAGATAAATCAGTTAGAAAGCATGAGATAAAAATGAGAAATTGATATAAAATTTGGTATTTTCAAGTTAAAAGAGATTAGAGAGAGGTTTGAGAGTTTTAGAGTGAGAAACATTACATTTTCTTGCAGCAATTTGAGAGGATGAGAGAGAATGTGTAAATTTTCTTTATATAGGAGAAGACAAAAATTGTAATTAGGTTAAATATTTTCGATTCAGAAGACTTCCAGGGAAGTCTTCTGAGAAGACAGAAGACTTTCTGGGAAGTCTTCTGAGAAGACAGAAGACTTTCTGGGAAGTCTTCTGAGAAGACAGAAGACTTTCTGGGAAGTCTTCTGAGAAGACAGAAGACTTTCTGGGAAGTCTTCTGAGAAGACAGAAGACTTTCAGGAAAGTCTTCTGAGAAGACAAAAGACTTTCAGGGAAGTCTCAGAAGACTTCTCTGAAAGTCTTCTACCCTTTGAATTTACTATTCACCCAAAAGACTTACATGTAAGTCTTCTGGCGTAATATCTTTTAGTAGACTTAAGTCTTCTAATACCTTAAACTAAATAACAAACTAAATATCAATAAATACTTCACAAACTTAAAATCAACTCCAAAACTATTTAATATACACAAAACTAAACAAATATATGTAAAAAATGATTTTTCAAGAAAACTGGTTAAGCTTCCAAAATCTAACCCTAAAGATACATACAATACTATGACATATGTTTCCAAACCCTAGACCAAAAAATATCATAAGATGATACATTCACTCATCTATGTTGAGAACAATTCAATTTTACTAGATTTTAATTTATATCATTTACAAATGTTTAGTATTACATGATTTAGATTTTTCCCCCATAAAAATATTTTTTATATAATTTATAAATTATTTTTAAGATTTATTAAACGAGAAGACTTACATGAGAAGACTTACAAAATCACAGAAGACTTAAAAAGACGGAAGACTTAAATAGACTATAAAGGTAAAAACACATATAGTTTTTTTTGTCATAAGAGGGCTGTTATAATTTTACTACACTTTTAGGTTACTTTTGCATTTGATTGATGTTTAGGTACACTTTTGCATTTGAATTCATGTTTTAGGTTAGTTTTGCCAATTTTCCCATGTAAGATTTACTGAGAATTTTGGAAGATTGAAAATGAGTTTTAAAACTATTTTTTGGATTTTAGATTTATTATATATGTTTTGAGAATTGTACATCTTGGGTAATGTAAATAATATAAGATTTATTGAGAATTTCAAAAGATTGTAAATGAGTTTTAAACTGCTTTTTATGGGTTTTGAGATTTATTATATCTGTTTTTTATTAAAAAAAAAACTTTATCTAGAATATTATTAAAAATGAACTGTACATCTTGTGTAATGTAAATAGTGGAATATTTACTGAGAATTCTCAAAATATTGGAAACTAGTTTTAGAACAGTTTTCTGGGTTTAAAATTTATTATATCTGTTTAAAAAAAATATCTAGAATATCATTAAAATAAATTGTAAATCTTGGGTAATGTAAATAATGTAAGATTTACTAAGAATTTTGGAAAATTTAAAACGATTTTTAAAATTGTGTTTTCTGTGTTTTAAGTTTTTTTTTATGTTCGTTTTTGCAATAATTTTATCTAGAATATAATTAAAATGAAGTGTATATCTTGGATAATGAAAATAATGTAACAGTTAATAAAAAATTTGAGGCATTGAAAATGATTTTAAAAAATGTATTTATGGGGTTTGGTTTATTTTACTTCATTTTGAAGTATAGTAGGACTTTAAAATGATCATAAAATATGCTTATCGGACTACTAGAATTACTGGATTTATTATGTGTAATTGAACTATTAGGATTATTGGGTTTATTGTGTGTAATTCGGACTACTAGGATTATTGAGTTTATTATGTGTAATTTGAACTACTAAGATTACTTGGTTTTATTATGAGTAATTTGAAACTCTTATATATTGCAAGTAGTACATATAGTTAACATATAGAACCTATATATTATCTATTAGTAGACTATGTGTATATATAGTAAATAAGACTATTAAAACTATTTAGATGATTATTTTCTACAGTTTTTAGAATATTTATTATTTTCTCAAAATGATTCTTTAACTTTCATGGTTGTTGTGTAAATCATAAGGCTATTGTAAAAAAAATCTATAAAAATACTTATTTATGGTAAACTGTTCATGTAGCACTCTTCCTTAACAATATTCATTGTATAAAATCTCTGGTTTTACCACCAAATATTTCATTTGGACATGGTTTTACTAATAAAATTTAAAATTTACCAAAATATTACTATGTGTAACTACCTTGAAGATTACCAAGAATTACTAAGTGTAACTAAAATATTAATTTTATGTATATAACGGCTGCATATTTTACATGAATACTCTTTATGAAACATAAAAAAATATTAAAATCTAAAATAAGAAGATAAATGTTTTCAAAGTTTTTTTAATTATTTGTAAATGATAGAAAGTGTAATGTGATATATTATTTTACTTAATATTTACTGACAAACAAAATGTATTTGCAGAAGAAAAAAAACTTTTATACTTTAATCCTACATGACAGTTGCTTGTTTTACATGTGTTATCCATTTTTGGTCTATCTTACTTTAATTTTTTTTTAAAAGAAGTTGAAGTATGTTATAAAACTCATGAATATATGTTATTATTTAATTTTATAATTTATAATATAATTATGGATTAAATTACTTTGTAAAACGATTAATCCACACCTTTTTCCAATACCAACTTTAACATCCAAAAGCATAAACATACAAAGTACTCAACATCCAAAAGCACAATCTAACAAGTTCAAGGAACAAAACGAAAAGTATTACAAGAGTAACAAAAACTGACATAAAAATAAAAGTCTTATTCAATTAGGTGGAATAAAACGAAAAGTATTTCAAGAGTGCCCTTGCTCCTCTTGAGAAGCATCAGTAAAAAGATCCAACGATTGCCTTTATAAAAAAATTAAGTGGTCAAAGATTAGTTTTGTACCATACTATCTTATTAACTAGGGTTAACCCGCTCTACAGGCGAGTACAAGAATATATGAAATAATATAAATATATTTTAAACTTTGAAAAAAATATTTAGTTTGTTTTCAACTAAAATAACATTAAATTTCATTATTTTCTCTTACAATTTTTACAATTTATTATATTATTATTGTTAGAAATCATTTAGATAGTTCACTACGAAAATATTTATATTAAATTAATTATTTTATTTTTCTTAATAATTTTCTACTTTAACTTTGATATAAATAAAATGATCTTTTTAAAATGTTAGTTGAATATGCGTAGTACGGAAACATGGATCTTTCTTTTTATATATTTATTTCTTGAATTTTGTTGTACTTTTTGTCATACATTTTATCTTAAAATTAATTTAAAAGATATGAAACACTAATAATTGATAAAAAAAAATACATTAATTTGGATAGATTTCATAAAATATAATATTAATTGTAACTATCTATAAATATAAATATTTGCTTCAATCTTGAACATATAGTAGAACATCTATAAATTAATACTCAATAAATTAATAATCTCTATAAATTAATAAATTTTGTCGGTCTAAACTTGGGCAGGTTCAAGTTTAGACCGGCGAAATTTAATACAAATCGATAAAATAATAAAATGATATTTTTTTAGAAAATTCTATGTAAATATATGGTTCCATTGAAATTATAAATTAATAATTTGCATGTTTACATATTTTATATAATTAAAAATCTATTATTATATTGTTTATTTTATATTCACAATGAAATTATCTTTATATTTTGTTAACACTTAATATATTTTTGAGGAGATTTAGTAATATTATATCTAAAATCACTTTTAAATTCTATTCAATATATACTATATATACAAAATAATATAATAAACTAATATAAATTTTAAAAAATAACAATTAATGTCTATACATTAAAATTAAATATTTTTCTTATCTTAGAATAAAAATATTTTAAAATAAAAAAATTAAGTAAAAAAACTTTTGTAAATTAATATCTCTATAAATTAATAAATTTCTAAAGTCCCAACATTATTAATTTATAAAAGTTCTATTGTATGTCATTAAACTCGTAAACTAAATAAACTAATTAGGTTAACTCAAATAAATAATACTAATTAAATTTTCAAATATGATTTTTACATTAACTTTTTTACGTACTCTTTTTTTTTTGAAACACAACTTTGTTACATACAATTTTTTATTTCATAATAACAGTTAGCTATATTTTTATTTATTTATTAGATATGTCAGTTCTATTTTTGTTAATTCTATTTAAAATTAATTACTTTATTATAAAGTAAGCCACTTTATGACTTCTTTCGAAGATCTTTACTATTTACAATTAATTACGTTATTATAGAGTTTGAACAACTTCATAATAAGGAAATTATTTAATCTATCTTATTAAAAGGGAAGTATCCAATAAAAAATAACCCAAAATTTTCACACTTATTTACATTTTCATGCCATTTAGAATTTAATTAAGTTCATTATTTTAATGCTTGTCTTTTTCACTTAATTAATGTATTTTAAAACTTTTTATTTTAATGCTTGTCTTTTCCAACTTATTTAATGTGTTTTAATGCTTGTAATTATGTGTATATTATATGAACTTAAAATATGAATATCATCAATATAAATATTTTAAATAAAATTAGAAAAACAATCTAGAAATATAAAATTAAATATGCATAAGTTGGATTATCTTCAGAATATCTATTCGGGTTTGGGTATTATCCGTTCGGGTATTATCCGTTCGGGTTCAGATATCCAATCACTCCTAATTCAATATCTGTTCGGGTATTTTGTTAATTCAGTTCGGATTTTGGTTTGGGTTTTTCAAGTCGGATTCAGATACGGATTCAAAAATATATATTTAACACACATATAAATTATTTTTAAAACCATAAAACATTTTAATTACTTTATTTAGTAACGCAAACTTAATACCCGCGCTGGCGCGCGGGTCAAGATCTAGTGAATATTGTGTCTAGATTTAATTGTCTTCAGCGGCCGAGATATATCTCATTAACAACTTCCAAATATACTTTCCTAGATACTGGGATTTCTTGTCCAACTAACATCTGACCATTTTATTATTTCACATTTAAAACGTTTAATCTGAAGTAGAATTAGTTTGCATAAACTTAAGTTTAACTTAAGCAGAATTTATTAGATGGTTTAAGATGAAAAACTCTTGCAAATCCCCAATCTATCTTATTAAAACAGAAACATCACAACTTCTTCTAGGTGGATTTTAAATGTGGACCTCATTTTAAATGAACCTCCTAATATTTTAAAATTAGACATAGCATTACCGAATTAAACATAGCATAACTTATTTATACTTTTTATTATACGTTACAATTTCTGAACCTATCCTCATTTATATTTTAATATATAACTTATCTTTGTCCATATTCATATGTTTGTCCATACTCCATATTCCAAAAGTTCCTGAACCACAACAAAGAATATACGATACTGTATCATCTCGATAATCACCATGATATATGTCTTAAGCAATGCACACAATTTATTTGCACAGATTCCATAATAATATTTGTTCATTATTACTTATTTGTGTAGATCACCATTGATCAGGTCATATCACAAACACAGCTCGCTAAGCGCCATTGATAGCTATATCTATACTTTTTGTGATTTACATAGTTAAGACATTATAGCATGTAAGATGTATTATCATACATACCATATCATACGTACTATATAGATATCAATTCTGTAAATTACAGGGATTAATACATAGAGTATATTTGAATCAACAATGCTTAAAATTTCGGTTACCATATTGCATGATTTTGTAAGTATTGGACATAAACTTCAATTTTTACTAAACAATAAAATCTTATTTGATTTGGCCCTTCCTCCAAGCCGAATCCATAATGCTAAAATCTCGGTTACCATATTGCATGAT
>MU105823.1:0-282243 GCA_012274485.2 Sinapis alba | reverse complement strand
CATATTGACATCATTTCTAATTTTTAAACTAATAATTTAATAAAACATCATATTATGTAAAATATAATCGAATAAAAACTAAAAAATACCAATTCTTTAGTGAAACGGAGACAACAAAGGATCCAAACCTCTTTCACCATCATCCTATGTCAGTGAACAATGCATCTATGTATTAAAACAAAATTGTCATAATTTTTGATTTTTTCTTAAAATATATGGGTTATCCCCTACGAAAATATTGAGTTTTTCGGTAAGTGATGTATTTTCCAAATTTTATAGTTTTTAATGTTTTGTAAAATTTCTAACCACTTTCTTTATTTGTATTAATGTATTATATACTCTATTTCAGGACATATTAACATCATTTCTAATTTTTAAACTAATAATTTAATAAATCATCATATTATGTAAAAATTAATGGAATAAACACTAAAGATATCAATTCTTTAGTGAAACGGGGACAACAAAGGATCCAAACCTCTTTGACCATCATCCTATGTCAGTGAACAATGCATCAATGCATTAAAACAAGATTGTCATAATTTTTGATTTTTACTTAAAATATGTGGGTTAACCACTACTAAAATATTGAGTTTTCGGTAAGTGATGTATTTTCCAAATTTTGTAGTTTTTAATGTTTTGTAAAATTTCTAACCACATTCTTTATTTGTATTACTGTATTCTATATTTTATTTCAGGGTATATTGACATCCTTTCTAATATTTAAACAAATAATTTAATAAAACATCATATTTTGTAAAAATTAGTGGAATAAGCACTAAAAAAATATCAATTCTTTAGTGAAACGGAGACAACAAACCATCCAAACCTCTTTGACCATCATCATATGTCAGTGAACAATGCATCTATGCATTAAAACAAGATTGTCATAATTTTTTATTTGTACTTAAAATATGTGGGTTAACCCCTTTTAAAATATTGAGTTTTTCGGTAAGTGATGTATTTTCCAAATTTTTTAGTTTTTTAATGTTTTATAAAATTTCTAACCATATTCTTTATTTGTATTAATGTATTATATACTATATTTCAGGGCATATTGACATCATTTCTAATTTTTAAACTAATAATTAATAAAAATCATATTATGTAAAAATTAGTGGAATAAACACTAAAAAAAATCAATTCTTTAGTGAAACGGAGACAACAAAGGATCCAAACCTCTTTGACCATCATCCTATGTCAGTGAACAATGCATCTATGCATTAAAACAAAATTATCATAATTTTTGATTTTTTCTTAAAATATGTGGGCTAACCCCTACGAAAATATTGAGTTTTTCGGTAAGTGATGTATTTTCCAAATTTTGTAGTTTTTAATGTTTTGTAAAATTTCTAACCTCTTTTTTATTTGTATTAATGTATTATATACTCTATTTCAGGGCATATTGACATCATTTCTAATTTTTAAACTAATAATTTAATAAAACATCATATTATGTAAAATATAATCGAATAAAAACTAAAAAGTACCAATTCTTTAGTGAAACGGAGACAACAAAGGATCCAAACCTCTTTCACCATCATCCTATGTCAGTGAACAATGCATCTATGTATTAAAACAAAATTGTCATAATTTTTTATTTTTTCTTAAAATATGTGGGTTATCCCCTACGAAAATATTGAGTTTTTCGGTAAGTGATGTATTTTCCAAATTTTATAGTTTTTAATGTTTTGTAAAATTTCTAACCACTTTCTTTATTTGTATTAATGTATTATATACTCTATTTCAGGACATATTAACATCATTTCTAATTTTTAAACTAATAATTTAATAAATCATCATATTATGTAAAAATTAATGGAATAAACACTAAAAATATCAATTCTTTAGTGAAACGGGGACAACAAAGGATCCAAACCTCTTTGACCATCATCCTATGTCAGTGAACAATGCATCTATGCATTAAAACAAGATTGTCATAATTTTTGATTTTTACTTAAAATATGTGGGTTAACCACTACTAAAATATTGAGTTTTCGGTAAGTGATGTATTTTCCAAATTTTGTAGTTTTTAATGTTTTGTAAAATTTCTAACCACATTCTTTATTTGTATTACTGTATTCTATATTTTATTTCAGGGTATATTGACATCCTTTCTAATATTTAAACAAATAATTTAATAAAACATCATATTATGTAAAAATTAGTGGAATAAACACTAAAAAAATATCAATTCTTTAGTGAAACGGAGACAACAAAGGATCCAAACCTCTTTGGAATTCATCCTATGTCAGTGAAAAATGCATCTATGCATTAAAACAAGATTGTCATAATTTTTTATTTTTACTTAAAATATGTGGGTTAACCCCTACTAAAATATTGAGTTTTCGGTAAGTGATGTATTTTCCAAATTTTGTAGTTTTTAATGTTTTGTAAAATTTCTAACCACATTCTTTATTTTTATTAATGTATTCTATACTTTATTTCAGGCTATATTGACATCATTTCTAATTTTAAACAAATAATTTAATAAAACATCATATTTTGTAAAAATTAGTGAAATAAACACTAAAAAAAATATCAATTCTTTAGTGAAACGGAGACAACAAAGCATCCAAACCTCTTTGACCATCATCATATGTCAGTGAACAATGCATCTATGCATTAAAACAAGATTGTTATAATTTTATATTTTTTCTTAAAATATGTGGGTTAACCCCTACGAAAATATTGAGTTTTTCGGTAAGGTGTATTTTCCAAATTTTGTAGTTTTTAATGTTTTGTAAAATTTCTAACCACTTTTTTATTTGTATTAATGTATTATATACTCTATTTCAGGGCATATTGACATCATTTCTAATTTTTAAACTAATAATTTAATAAAACATCATTATTATGTAAAATATAATGGAATAAAAACTAAAAAATACCAATTCTTTAGTGAAACGGAGACAACAAAGGATCCAAACCTCTTTCACCATCATCCTATGTCAGTGAACAATGCATCTATGTGTTAAAACAAAATTGTCATAATTTTTGATTTTTTCTTAAAATATGTGGGTTAACCCCTACGAAAATATTGAGTTTTTCAGTAAGTGATGTATTTTCCAAATTTTATAGTTTTTAATGTTTTGTAAAATTTCTAACCACTTTCTTTATTTGTATTAATGTATTATATACTCTATTTCAGGACATATTGACATCATTTCTAATTTTTTAACTAATAATTTAATAAAACATCATATTATGTAAAAATTAATGGAATAAACACTAAAAATACCAACTCTTTAGTGAAACGGAGACAACAAAGGATCCAAACCTCTTTGACCATCATCCTATGTCAGTGAACAATGCATCTATGCATTAAAACAAGCTTGTCATAATTTTTGATTTTTACTTAAAATATGTGGGTTAACCACTACTAAAATATTGAGTTTTTCGGTAAGTGATGTATTTTCCAAATTTTGTAGTTTTTCATATTTTGTAAAATTTCTAACCACATTCTTTATTTGTATTAATGTATTCTATACTTTATTTCAGGGTATATTGACATCCTTTCTAATTTTTAAACAAATAATTTAATAAAACATTATATTATGTAAAAATTAGTGGAATAAACACTAAAAAAAATCAATTCTTTAGTGAAACGGAGACAACAAAGGATCCAAACCTCTTTGACCATCATCCTATGTCAGTGAACAATGCATCTATGCATTAAAACAAGATTGTCATAATTTTTGATTTTTTCCTAAAATATGTGGGGTAACCCCTACGAAAATATTGAATTTTTCGGTAAGTGATGTATTTTCCAAATTTTATAGTTTTTAATGTTTTATAAAATTTCTAACCACTTTCTTTATTTGTATTAATGTATTATATACTCTATTTCAGGGCATATTGACATCACTTCTAATTTTTAAACTAATAATTTAATAAAACATCATATTATGTAAAAATTAATGGAATAAACACTAAAAATATCAATTCTTTAGTGAAACGGAGACAACAAAGGATCCAAACCCCTACGAAAATATTGAGTTTTTCGGTAAGTGATGTATTTTCCAAATTTTATAGTTTTTAATTTTTTGTAAAATTTCTAACCACTTTTTTTATTTGTATTAATGTATTATATACTCTATTTCAGGACATATTGACATCATTTCTATTTTTAAACTAATAATTTAATAAAACATCATATTATGTAAAAATTAATGGAATAAACACTAAAAATATCAATTTTTTAGTGAAACGGAGACAACAAAGGATCCAAACCTCTTTGACCATCATCCTATGTCAGTGAACAATGCATTTATGCATTAAAACAAGATTGTCACAATTTTTTATTTTTACTTAAAATATGTGGGTTAACCACTACTAAAATATTGAGTTTTCGGTAAGTGATGTATTTTCCAAATTTTGTAGTTTTTAATATTTTGTAAAATTTCTAACCACATTCTTTATTTGTATTAATGTATTATATACTATATTTCAGGGCATATTGACATCATTTTTAATTTTTAAACTAATAATTTAATAAAACATCATGTAAAAATTAGTAGAATAAACACTAAAAATATTAATTTTTAGTGAAACGGATACAACAAATGATAAGAAGTTTAAAAACGAAGGAGAATGTAACCTTCTCAATTCTCATTTATTTCTTCAGTTATATCTGTTGGACCCAAAAACATTTTTTTAAAAAACAAATATTTTGCAATTTTTTTGGTTTGGTTTAGTACGATTTTCAAGTCAAATAAACAAAAGAACCGAATATTACAAATACTATAACGTATTATTGATAAAATAAAAATGAATGACAACCAATATTACAAAATTTATATACAACACCAACTTTAACACTTTATTTACGACAATAAATAAATACAAACGTAAGAGTATAAAACCAAACACAAAAAAAAGAGAGTATAAAACCAAACACAAAAACACTTAAAAACACAATCCACTATACCACTGATTAATTAATAATCAATTTGAAGCACCATATACCGAGTAAAATTAGATAAAATTATAAAAGACCAGAGTCGAAAACGACGCCGGTTGATGGCAACCACGATTTTCCGTCAATAAACTCCGAAACGGTAAACCCTTGAGCTTCAGTCAACGTCAACGCCGGGTGGTATCCAGGCCAACTAACCCGACCCGAAACCGATGACCCAGGACCCGAGTTTCCAAACTCTCCGTAGTACAGAGTCTTCAAAGCGAAGCTGCCCGACCAAGGAAACCAACCCGAAGGACGAATCGAACCGTCCAAAACCGATTGCATCACAACGGTTCTCGAATACTCTTTCCACGGTCGACCCAAATAAGTCCCGGTCGAACCGGTTATTCTGCAATTATGAATCGCAATCCCGGTATTCTGGTTCGGGTCGGATCTTCCTTGTGCCGTGACGTAGTTCTGATCCGAGGAGCCTTTTCGGGAGGCGATGTTGCAGCTTTGGAAGACGACGGCGGAGTTTCCGAAGATGAAGTCGACGGTGCCGGTTATGTCGGTTTCACGGTAGAATTGTCGTTTTGAGAGAGTGTAGAGTGTGTCTTGGTATGCGTCGATGGAGCATCGGTATACAACGGATCTGTCTGACCCGACCCGTAAGGCTACTGCTTGCTCCGCGTTGGGTCCGGCGCTGTTCACGAATGTTATGTCCCGAGCTATGAATCCGTCTCCCATAGCGGCTTTCATAAATTAACAAAATAATAGTAACAATTAATTTTACTAATTACAGTATAACCTAAAGTACAACAATCAACAGTCGATAAATAATATAATTATTAATGTAAATATATAAAGCTGATTAAGAAATACTTCAAAATAGTAGTAAAACAGATTTTATCCTAACAATAGTAGGTGAAATTTACAAAAATTAAATTTACTAGACTCTATAAAATTAACTATAAATAAATATTAAAATTTGAAATTGATACATAATAAAATTAGTGTTTTAAATTCGTTTTAAATAAAATTATTTTTCTAAAAGTTTTTTTTTTTAGAGGAATCTTTCAGGTGTTCAAAGTTGGTCTAGACACTAGGATAAATAATAATCTTCTAAAACGCCTAACAACCATAGTAATTTCTTAAACATTTAAAAAGTACAAGGAAATTTAATAAGTCAAGATAACCAGAAAATAAAGTAGTTAAAACATGAATAACGAATTATATACAAAATACATATATTCTATTTTAATTTAGAGTTTTGGATGTAGTAGTAAGCATTATGGTTTAGAATTTAAGATAATTTAGTTTTTTCTGTTTGATAAATGATATTTTGTTATTCTTATATATGCTATTTTGTGATAAAAATAATTCATTTTTTTTTCTTTGAGAAACAATAATATTAATGAAATTTGTCCAAATTAATTAATTTATTGATTTTATGATAAAATGGTAAGGATAATCTCACCGACGGTAGCGGTTTGGTAAGTACTATAGCCGCCTCTGGCACTTCTGCTACCGACAATAACTGTTTTGCCTTTGCCGTCACCAACCAACATAACGTTCTTCTGTTTGGTCGGAATATTAAGATTCTCTTTATAGGTTCCAGCTGTTAAGTGAATGACGCTTCTGCCACCAGTCCCCTCCTCCAAAGACGCCAACGCTTCCGTTATGCTCAAGTGTGTCCCGCTTCCATCGGCAGCCACCACAGCATGAGGTCTAAGCTCTGTGACCGAAGCTTCTAAAAGCTTACGGTCCGACAAAGAAACCCACGTAGGAAACTCCTGTCCGGACAATAGTTTCCGACCACCGGTTTCACGACGTTTCGGCTTAGCAGAAACGAACATGTCTAGCGAATTGGTCAGTAAACCGGTGAGGTTACTCACAACGGAATCCATAGTGAATCCTTCTTTATGTAAGCTCGTTTTCTCACTGAGACTTTGCTTACAAGTCTCTTGATTAGTCAACGCAGCGCTTAGCCACGTATGGACATCCTCATTGACGTGATCTTTAGGGTTTATGACTATGCGAGACAACATGTCGAGTGTGTCGTCTAGCAGCTCAAGACAGTCGTTGACAGGATCGAGCGTGAGGGTTTGAGAAGTACGGAGCGAGAGCGTGAGTCTGAAGGCGAGAGAGTGGGCTAAGAGAGCCTGGTCCAAGCTGTGTTGGACTGAGTTGAGAAACCCATCGTTTGAGTATTTGGTTCTTGGGTGTCTTGAGAATTTTGAGAACTTAGAGTTTGATGAATTGGCAAACACTAAAGTGTGAAGATGGAAGAGGTTTAAGATGAGAAAGAACAATAGTTTGATCCGGAATTTATGATTTGGTAAGGAGGATGATGTAGATGCCATGTTGTGATTTATGTGCAACTTTTGATGGTTTGCATGTAGTAGAGAAGAAGTGTTATGTGATTGGTAATAATAATCTAACTATATATAGATATTGTTTCAGAATCAACTAGTACTAGCTAGGTGTACTAAAAGTTCTTGTTAAAGATGAGGTGGACCAATTTCGTAAACTCTAGGGAAGCGACTTGTTAGTATATTATCAAGTCAATTATCTCCTCCTTGCTATTAAAATTTACTTTGAAGTTATACTGGCTCGGCTCTGTAAGAAAACAAGTTACTGTTCTGTTGCAATAAAATTAATTATTAATCAACATTAAATGATCATTTTATTGTCTGCAAGATTCATTCAGATAATGTTTCTTTTCTCATTTTTCTTCTTCTGTATTAAGCTATATTTTGATTAAAATGTTTATAATTAGTGTTGCATATATATGTATGTAAGATTATGTTTGTTAAGAGTTTGTAAGTTTTTGGTTGGTAGAAGCTGTGTCAATACTGTATTATAGCATTGATTCAAGTTTGTTAGGCCATGATTATTGGGGGGTTTTAGGATGAGATTATTAGGATGAGGTTCTTAACATAATATAAGAATCGTTTTTTAACTTTTTTTTAATTAAAGTTAAGAAATGGTTTTTAAATTACGCTAAAAATTTCACCCTAAAAAACCTCCAATAATGATGCATTTAGAGCATGCATAACGCTGAGATACTCACATCTATCTTCTTAGCTATATAAATATTGTTTTATAATATGTTTTTATTCAGCAACTAATTTTGGTTTTATTTTTACAAATAAAATATGCTGTAATTTGACATGTGTGCACAAGAGTTCTATAGAGTATTTGGAGACACATGTGAGAGCATTCTTAACGGTATAAAGACATAATTAATGCATGTTTTTTAGGAAAAATCTCTTAGTAAATATAAGAGACATCTTTTAACTTTTAAATAAATAAAAAACTAAGAAATTTCTAATTTCTTATTTCTTATAAAATGTTTTTTAGTTTTTTAGGTAAAAGCTAAGAAACGTCTTTTATATTCGCTAAAAGATCCTCTTTAAAAAAACATGCATTAATCATGATTTAAGTTATAAGGAGAAACTTTCACTATTAAAATACCAATTATATAGCAAAACGAATGAGGAAAAAAAATATTTAAACAATAAATCCAATTGTAAACCTTTTTTTGCATATAAGACAGCCACATCCCTTCCTGTCTGGTAATAATATTGGCTTTTTGAAAGGTTGATTTGTTTTGTTTCTTAGCATTTAATGGTTTATATTGATTCGTTACCTCATTCTCTTTTTGGGGTAACAAAGTTCAACTGGTTGCTTAGTTGACATCTAAACATAGATTGTATAGTAATGCAAACCTAATGTAATTTGCAATTCTATTTTCGTACACTTTTTTGGAGAAAATATAATTATATATGCCTAAAAACGAAACTCGGTTCATGAAGACCAGTTGAACCTAGCTAGCTCTTTGCGACCAGTCAAAATGGCTATATATGATTGTGTATCACGAGGACCATATATCTAATCTCTTAATCTATTCCATAAGATAAAATGCTTAAAGTTTTGTTTGTTTCATAAAACACCGATTCATTTAGATAACAACTTCATATTATAGCGAATATTGAAATTTATCTAGCATGAGATGTTAATATGACACCAACTTGTCTAATAAATGTTTCTCCGATTAAATGATTTTACGAATGGACCCCAATAGTGTTCCATGTATGTAATGATTTAATGTAGACCTTTAGACAAAAAAAAAACTTGAATCGGATTTAATGTATTGGCAATTCAGCACTAGTTTCCTGCTTTATAGAGGTAAAGCTTCTAAAATGTAGTTTACAAAAAAAACAAAAAAAAAACTTCTAAAATGTGGTTTAAGGATTTATATCAATTGTAACGACCGATGGCTATTGTTTGTGGTTGTCCACGTCTGCTTTTGGTTCATGAATTCTCTTTTCGTCTGATGCTCGATATATTATTTTTGGTAGAGTATACTTGTTTATTAATTTTTTTTAATTATTATGTGATTCTTTCAGTGTTTTTTTGTCCTCGTCTACAAAATGATAAAAATCATTTTTAAGAGGTTATTCATTTTTAAATTACTTTATCTCAAACATAACCATTTTCAGATTGTTTTCAGATTGTTTTCAGATAGTGATTAGAAATAAATGCAAATTTATAATGGTATATGTAGCTATAGTTTACTAAATATCTTCATATGCACCAAAAAGAAATTTCAGATGATTGTTTGATTTTATGACCTGAAAAAGTTGATAAGAATTTTCAAAAAAGTATGACGAAAAGATTATTCATGATTTTAAACTTATTTCATTAATATATTGTACCACTCCGATTATTATATAAAATTTTCTTAAAATAGCCGAACAGATATTTTTTTATTTATTCTAGATTTTAAAATAGCACAATTTTTTGTGTGAAAAACTTGGTTATTCCCTAAATGGATTACAAATTAATCAAGTCGAAGTATTATGTTCGGATTCTCCTACTATATATAAATTAGTGTTTGAATTCTCTCCATTATAAAAAATTTTAGTCATTTTAATACCGAAATTGTACTATTGGTGAAATATTTTACGATTGCTATTGGTGAAATATGTGTGTATTACAACATATAATATTAATATATTTGAATCTGAGCTTCAATACGAGAAGAGGATAATACGTTGCATTAAAGGACTCATACTTTTTTTTTGGGATTCTCTGTCATATTTCTTTGGACAGAAAATAGGTTAATATAAGTATCCGACTTGTTATTATGAAAAGAAGAAATTCAAGAGCAAAAATGTATTGAGATAAATATTTGTTTACGATTTGTATATTGACTATGTGAATGAATAAACTTATAATTCCTTTAGATATGTATTATAACAGTTTCAAAATCTGAATTTGTTTATATGCTTAACTTAACGATATGGATGTAAAAAATAAATACTAATTTTTTTATAATGGAGAGAATTCAAACACTAATTTAGGTACTTAAAAAGAAATAGATACTTCAAAAAAAATTAGATACTTAAAGATAATTGAGACAATTAGTACAAGTATTGCATGGATAAATCATTCCACCTAACGGCTAACGCACATGGAAAAATTAATTCAGAATTAATGTGATGGGTATTATTTTCTCGAAGCTACACACGTCATCCGTAGTCGTCACTGCTATTCACTGACTTGGACCTGCCGGGAACAATTGAATGCCGCAAATAAATTTCAATTATTGAAAGAGAAATTCTCATCCTTATTTGGTGTATTCTTTTCCTTGAAACACCTAATATATATATATATATATTTGTTTTTGATTAATATAAGATATTAAAGCTTTATACAAAGAGTTCAGATTAATCCGCAAAATGAAAGTGCATTTTACAGATAAATCATCTATCTGATTATTTAAATAAATTCTAAACAAATAGATACATATCTGCGTAACTACATGATAGAATGTAATGAAGTATTTTTGAATTCAAATTGTTTATTAACCCAAAACTCATATGCCACTAGATCACCATCACGATTGTATATATATATTTGTTATTTCAGAATTTGTATAATAGTTATAACTAACATGATTAGTTTAGAATTCTTTTTAAATAACTTAATACATAAAGTTTATATTGTAGTCATTTGGATTTTAACTGTGTAAAAATGACAATGGATAAAGCGTTAGTGAAATGGTACATTGTTAATTTCTAAGCGAGATCTTCATTTTTGTTTCTTTCATCTTTTTGTTAGGTTCATAATTAGCTTATAACGATTGCATATTTTTCGAATATAAATAGTTTTTATCGAGATATACAAAAGTTATAATATCTTGAGTTTCTATAAGCGTTCAATAACTAAGAAGAGTTACATAGGCTGATTGCATGTTATATCGAATTGACAGAAATGCTTGAAGTCTATAGTCTTCGCGGTTATGTCTAAAATGCTTACTTTTGGGTTTGCTTTTCAGAAGAAAAAAACAGTTAATTTAGAATGCAAATATGAACACAAGAATAAAAAGTATTTTAATAATTTGCGGGTTAACGACCTATTTCCACACCAAAACTTTCATATAGTAACAAATGTACACAATCTTTCAACCTCGTCATAATTACACACAATTTTAAGTATCTAAACCTATTACCCCCTAATTAGAAAGATCGAAACATGAAACCACACAACTGAAAGTTTGACTTGGTTTTAATGGTTTAGAACCTAAACCGAGATCAACATAAATTTAAAACCTGATCCAAACCTCATATCCAACTACAAACCCAACCGAAACTCCTACTAACTAAGACTATGAAAACATTGAGAAAGACACAATGTTTTCGATTTAGGTATTTAGGAATTTCAATTTTGGGTTAAATAAGTTGGGTCTTGGTCCGATTATAAGATCCACTTGTTAGTTTTGGTTATTAGATTGAGTTAATCCAGTTTAGGTTTTCTAATCGGGTCGTTTTAGGTATAATTAGGTTAGTCATTGGTTAATTTTGAAAATAAAAAAAATATTAAACCAATTTTAAACTGTTATTTGTTGGTTTTGGTTGGTCCTTTAAACTTTAGGGGGATGCAAGTCTTGATCTTTTTAATTGGGGAGTAATAAGTTTAGATACTTAAATTGTGTGCAATTATGACGAGGTCGAAAGTTCGTGTACATTTGTTACTATATGAAAGTTCTGGTGTGGAAATAGGTCGTTAACCCATAGTTTGCACTAGACAGAAGTCACAGAACTACTAAAAAACATTAGAGTAATTCCAAAATAATTAACGCAAAATGGACCGAACATAGAGGGTCTGTTATCAAAGTTGACCTAGCATCAAGGTCTTTCTTAAATTGTCAGTACTACCACAATACTAGAAGATGAATTTTCTTTTTATCTTAAATACAAGAACTATTTAAAGAAAATATATTCCATTCATTTTAATAGAAATATAGACAAATATGCAAATACAAATTCTATTTATATGTATATGAAGCTGATTAGCCAAACTAGGAGTCTACAACTTGGGGCTATGACGATGTCTTTGTCTCTGAGTTGATATCTGAGCTGGAAAAACATGCATGCCACTAAAGACTAAACACATCGATGCTCTACATTTTATCATTGACTTGTTCAAATCATTTTTTCTTATAGATATTGATCACAGTCAATGATCGTTTTCTTCATTATATAACTTTGGCATGTACATTTCAAGATTAGTCTCAATATTTAGACCAAAAAAAAAAGATTAGTCTCAATATATCGTTCTGAAAAATCTGATCAATAAGACAAACTGCATGACTTTTTAAAAAAACTCATGAACCATCTTATTGGATCTACGCTTAACGGTATTCTTTGCGTTATGTTACAAATCTGTTGTAAACATTTTCTATTAATTTGTATAATTCTGTTTTTTTTTTGAAATTCAAAATTTAGACCTCTTGTTATAGAAGCATTAATAAACTCTTAGTTAAACTACTAGATTAAAGAGACTTCCGGTCTGACTTTAACAAACCAAAAAGGCAAATCTTAGGATCGAGTTTATACTGCTGCGCTCATGTATAATTTGAAACATTCGTTTTGACTTATCTAAAAATATGAGCGCATTTCTTTTCAAATACTCCTAAATGGTTTGACTTATCAAATCAATATTAGCTTCATAACAAAACTATACATTGCAGTTTAAATTATTGTGAGCGTTACATTGAAACAAGTTAAAATGGAGTCAATATAAAGATGATTGTTGTATACCGAAGACTGAAGCCTAGGAATTGACTGATTTTGGAGCTACTTGTTGACTTCACCCCCTCCAAACCAATCTTTATCATTGATAAGTCAACAATTAGAAAACACAACTATTCAGCGATTTTATTCCCAACATTTTGGTATATATGAATAAATCATCTTCACATGCATGCATTGGCTTTGAAGAGTTTTTTTCTTTTCTTTTTTGAAAAGAGCTTTGAAGAGTCAATCCCACTGATATGAATAAATCATCTACTGTAAATACACGGTTGTCAAAATAAAAATAAAGTAAATATTATACATATTTAGCCATTTAAGATTTAAAAGATGAGACGAGACTATAGTATATACATCATAAGAATTAATTATAACAATTTCCGATCGTGGGTCTGTGACGAATCAATCAACGCCTTATTATCCATAAGCTTTTCGCCAAAAATGCCAAAGATAACGAAAATGATAGTCTATCAGTATTTTGATGGAATATCATTTACGACTTAATCCTTATACCCTTCTTTAATTAACAACCATTGAACTATATCGAAGATATCACTTTTATATGTTATATAATTATAAAATTCATTGCTTTAGGCGGACTTACGAATGTGATCAAACGTTTTTTTTGGAGTTCAAGTCTCACTTTAAACAAAATCACAGCTATATGAAAATTCTGAGTGTGAGATTTAGTTTATATGACCGGGAGCTTGTGGTAAAGTAGTAAGAGAAAGAGTTTGGGATGTCACCATATTTCAAGTTCGATCCATCTGTTAGACAAAACTAAGTCACATTTTCCTGATCACTCTACATAAATATGGATTACTGTTTTCGGTCCATTTAAATATCCAGGAAAGAGTCTATCCGTAGGTTGCACATTCCACATAAAGATTAGGTATGTATCTTTAATAGACCCGGATTTAATCCTTTATTATACAAAAAAACAGTTTATGTAAAATTTTATCTTGTATTCCGGTAACATGCGGTTCGACTATCTCTGGTATTATTTGGAAACCATTCGAAATATGGGTAGTTTTTTGGGAAGAAATTCATATTGTATCACTAGGTGTGTTATCAGAGTTGGCAGGATCAACATATACAAAGTAATAATAATAATAACAATAATAAATCAGTATACAATAGACTATGATTAATCCTTAGAACCTTAATTGGGGTTCTTAATATTTTTCTTTCTTTTTTTAGTTTTTTTTTAATTAAAAATTAAAAAACGAACCAATCGCGGGCCACCACGTGTCAGTGGGACCCGCAAACAATGCAAGAAACCCATAAAAACCGATTCTTAATTAAAAATTTTTGAAACCGATTCTTACACTATTCATGAGATTCATCCCTAACTCCCTTTAATCATGCTCTTCGACTCCAGAGATTCAGGACGGCACGTTGGATATACCGGGTCTTCGGTGATCAAGGCGAGGATTGTTAGTTCTTCACTCAAATTTGCGTAGCCTCATCATGCCTATGTTGCATCATAATCAGTGCATGTTGCTCACATTTCGTCACATATTCAATTGATTTCACACCCTGAACGTTGGACAGCCTTTGGTTTAAAGTTACATATATTCAGGACATGAAAGACTATAATATATATCTTGAGTTTGATCTCCTTTACAAAAGTAGATTGAATGTTTGATTAAAATTCCTCACTTAGAAAGGTTGGGATAAAATTTCATAATTTGTTTGTTATGAGCATGTTTCGTATTAGTTAATTAGTTGCTTGTGTAGAAATGATGTTTGATTAGTACGTAACAAGTGTTTTTGTTGGAGCAAAGAAGAAAAACATTACACTTCAAATCAAACATATTGTCATATTTACACTCGAATCTTTATTAATCTAATAAAACTTTCTCTAAACCAATTGATTTAGCTGCAAATGCTACAAATCATTTTCATGTAACTGGTCGTATTCCTAATCAATTAACGTCGTAATATATATAATGACATGCTCTGTCGGCTACCTTCGAATTATCTTCCCTTGTAAAGTTGAAGCTTGCTTATCAAATAATTAAAATAAAAAAAAAAAGCTTTACAAAACTAATGGAGGCTAATGAATTGGTTCTAGGGGTTGAAATAGATTGATTTGATTCGTTTTGCAGAAAAGCACGAAAATGAAGGTTTTAGAAGTGTCATTGGCACCTAACACTTGTGTTATAATTCGTTGATAAGAACGAAAAGTCGTTAGTCCATAATGTTATAGATATTTCAATATTAATAATGGCAAAAAAACTAATTAAAACTTCAAATTTTATAGTTATTGGAAAATCATTAAAAAAAGACACTTATACTACTAACAACTTATAGTATGTGTGGGTTCACCTTCTAGAAGTCATTCTATTTGCAAAATTAACTTCTTCACTCAAATTGGAAATAGTTCTTATATCAAAAATATAAACATTTTGTATCGTGTAAAAAATGATCGAAAATATAACCCTTTTTATTTTTTTTAGCAACCATTGGTTTTTGTTTTAGCCATCTATTTTTTCCGCGGTCTATATATATACTATTAGTATGATTGTGAAATTAAAGTTCTAATAAAATCATGTAAATATATTGTATAAAATTTGATTAATCTATGATTCTATGTTAATTTAGAAGAGTAAAACTACCATGTACCTAAAAGTAGTTTTCTATATTTAAAGTTTTTCATCTCCTTAAATTACCATCAATTTGACGAACATTTAATTCGATGCACCTAATTTAATCATAAGTGCATAACACCCCGAAAAGAAAGTTGTAACAGGGAAAGACAAAAACTGATAGTAATATATCATTAGGAAAGGAAAGCATAGTCGATAATATTCTGATATAACTAACTGACTTTTAACTTTTAACATTAATAGTTTTCTTTCATTTTACGTGTAATAATAATGAAAAAGTTTGACAGTAACACGAATGTTTTCAAAAATGAACCCGATAAGGTAGTAGGGCACACATTGTCTTGTGACAAATCAAAGAATGAATATTTTTTAGATGGTGTTCTATACTCTTCTACTTCTTTCATCGGGTCCACTGGGGCAATGTAAAACCTCACTGTGGTTGTGGTGAACTCAAGTCGAACTATAGTTGCAGCATAGTTGACCGCAGCCATTTGCCCAAAGCCTCTTCACAAACAATATAACGGTTTAAGCAAATATTTAAGACAGATAGGATGGACACATTTATCTAGAATCAAGAAACTGAACCATACTAAACAAAACAAAAATAAATAAAATCAAACTGAATTTCATAAATATTCAAACAAATCATATATTTTTAGAACCGAAAAATTACAAACTAAACTGATCGAACTAAAACCCGAAATGTCCCAACTAATTCAAGATAATAACCTTTCTTAAGACAACTGTAGGTTATCAATAATCATCTAGCGTCTTAGTATAACTTAATTTTTTTTTTGTAACACAAACTTTCATTAATTGGCTAAAGCCCAGAGTTCAATACAGAAGAGGAAACTGCAAACAAAGCTTGCTTAGCAAGAGCATCAGCTTCTTTATTGCTACTGTGGTGAATCCAACCCACATAGATAAAATTAAAGGTTGACATGAGAAACCGAATGTCTGATAATATGCCATAAACTTCAGAGTTCGAATTCAAGGCTTGAACAAGCTGAAGTGAATCCGAGAAAACTTGCAGTCGTAGCATGCCCATATCCCTGCAATAAGAGACGGCTTCACGTAGCGCTAATCCCTCAGCGACTAAAGGTGATGATACAAAATGGCAATGAGCCAGTTTTGATGTCAGTTGTCCTCCATCTTCGATAGTCCATCCCATTCCCGCTAGATGAAGATCACTCCTCCAGGCTGGATCAGTTTTTAGGGGAGGAGTGTGCGGTGGGGGGGCTCAGTTCTCTGGTTTGGGGATCGTTGAACAGGGGTGTCCCTGACATGTTGCTTTAACCATTCTCTAGTTGCTGAGATCGCCATTATGATCATTTCATTTGGGGAGAGTAGCTTGTTGTCAAACACAAGTTTATTCCTTGCAATCCACATGGACCAGAGGATCTAAGGGAGTAATGTCCTGTGCTTATTCCCACAGGGGCAGACAAGTCGCATTGCACAACAAAGCCCAACTAGTAGCTAAATCTATCATTCTTCTAGAGTCAAAACAGGTAGTGAGTATAACTTAATATTTAGATTTCTATACTTATGAACAATAAGTTTATTGTTATTGCTGCGAGACAAAAGTGGACGAACTGCCATTTAGTAATATTATTTTTAATCTTTTTCTGACCGTTTATTACAATAGAGTAACATTTAACTACAGCTTAATTGGCGATGGCTGAGAACGAACAGAGGCTCTAAAGAACGATTTAAATCAGCCAATAAAGATAAATAATAATTAAACAAACAAACCCATAGTTTAAAATAATATATGCCTCCATCCCAATTGGAGAACATGAAACCATTCCAAAGGGCTAATCTATTGTTTTTGAAAAAAAAGAAAGAAAAAGATATGGTCTTTTGTTTTGGTCTATTGGATGATAATACAAAAAAAAAAAAAAATGATGATGAAATGCAAAACTGGAGATGGCAGAGATTGGTATCTCTGAGACATGATTGGGAGTCGACCAGACTCACCTAGCTAAGCCTCTCTACTTCCTTTTCTTGGATAAAAAGGCTTACAAACAAACAAAAAAAATGCAGCCAAGTGAGAAATCAGGAAGCAACTGTTGTGGATGCTTGCTGCTTTTCAAGTTGCTCCTTTAGTATCTCAGCTCTTCTCTGCTCCGTGTGCTGAGCGATATTGTTTGCCAGCCCTTCGTAGTGCGGGTCTAGTGTCTGCCTAAGGCTTTGGAACCTGAGCGAGTCTGATGCTTGCATTGCTAATAAGATAATAGAAAAGAACTCAGGTGATAATACCCATGAACAGATCATTATATACTCACACATGACAAATCTCTTGTACCTGTGACTGCATCCATGAAGAGTATGAAAGGATCCACTTCATCAATTGGAGAGTCTAATTCCTCATCGTCGCTATAATCATCGTCCGAAAACTCATCATCATCGCTGTAAGAGCGGAAGTCCTTTGCCTAAAAGATAAATGCACAATAGAAAGCGAAGACAGTGAGCCACACGACTACTTACAAGCAGAGTGATACCTTCTTCACTTTAAGTTAGGGGGTTAAGAAGACAAACCTGTGCTGCTAACTTGCGGAGTGTACTATCATCAGTTTCATCTGGATTCTCCTCATCATCTTCTTCATCTGTCTCAAAGTCATCCATGTTGTCGTCATCACCATCTTCATCGTCTTCCTCTTCTGCCTTCGCAGCTTCTGTTATCATGTTCAAAGAGGAATATCAGTGAGAATCTATTATAATAATAATTAAAAAATTAGCGACAGTGAAAGGGACTGACCAGCAAGTTGATCCTTGTATGCCACTAAAAGCTCAAGAAGAGCCCTGAATACAGGTGGTAAGACTTCTCCGGGCAATTGACCAGCAGGAAGACTGAGAATCGATGTCAACCCCAATATGCAAACTTTCTTATCATGTTCTCTGCATGTGAAGCAAGGAATATTGTTTATCTTGAATGAAATGTGAAGATATAAGAGAGGTTACACAGATCAGATTCACCCACCCCTTGAAGTTAGCATGTGCACCACTCTTCTTCTTCTCTTGCAGCATGTGGAGCCATATTGTCAAAATTTCCGTTGCGAAACCGAAGCGTTGCAATATCCCGAGTGTCAAAGAGGCATTATAGTAAAAGGCATTCGCAACCTGCCCAAAGGGTGTCGGAGCATACATCAATAAGGAAATAAAACAACTTAGCTCGACTCTGTGAGAGGAATCTAAACAATACAGCAATTAGCACAATTTAACTGGACTCCTTTGCTTACCACTTCAATCAGAAGACATTTAAAGGATGATTTCTCGGCACCTCGTAGCCGATCTAATGTAATTCTCAAGTAAGGCTCCACACAATGATCCACCTGGCCCTTACAAGTCTGAAGCACGATCCCTATTAGCTTCGGAGCTGGCTCAAGGTCACTATCATCAATATTTTTGTTCGCCATAAGCTATCATGAGAAAGAGATCACAAATTAATTAATGAACATGTGTATGACGGGAGGGAAAAGGATGAGACCATCTATTATTTCATTTAAATGAGTAAACGTATAGTGAGCTTACCGAAGAAATCACACTCCAAAGACTTTGCTGGTAATCTGGTTGCTTGCAAGTGAGATAATGCTCACTCCCCCTAGATATGTAGTTGTGCAGAGGGACCAATATATCTAATGAAATTCAAAAGAACGATCAAACAAAGGGAGAAAATAAAATAACTTATAAACTTCATAAAAAACTGCAAGTTTCATACTTGGGAAGAAGTCAATAGCCCAATCCACGAGTGCTTCCATTATTAAAGGCCATAAACTCCACATGTCCAACGATATAGTGGGTGAAAAGGTAGTAATATATGAGACGATCTCAAGAACCTCTTCAAACACATCTGTCCATACAAAATATGTCAATAAATCACCATGTTTAGGTTAAGTTCTAGAAATTACATAAACCCCAGTGCATTTAATGTAATTCACTTACAGGAACACAAGAAATAGATATAAGCTCCAAATATCTATGGGATATGGAAAACACTATGCATACCTTGACCATCAGTTGTCAACATTTTACGCATTATTGGCAGCAAGTACGGTTCAATCTGACCATAGAGATGAGGGAGACTACTGATAGATTCAAGAATTGTACTGATGGCACGGAGACATCCCACTGCAGCCAATGCACCAGTATCATCAGCTTCATCATCACCGTTGTCAGTGTCGACACACTTCCAGAATGCACTGGCCTGGAAGTTATTAACAAGAATAGGGTTATTAGTGCTAAAAGCGAAACTATACTCAAAATGGGGGCACAACAGAATATTATCTTACCAAGTTCTGGCACAAACCCAAAGCATAAGGAGAAATCTCCTCTCCAAACTTATACACGATAGTCTCTAAAGTAAATGCAAGATCTTCGTTTTCAACTTCATTCATTAGCTTGAAAAATTCTGCATAGCACAAGTCCATACCAATTATTTCAGTTGGTTATATGATGCTAGGTTGTAGCTTTTGAACGAAATGAAATATGAGCAAGTAAAACTATCAGCAAAATCATTCCAAAAGCGTACCGTCAAGAAGTTGAGGCAAAACTGGACGGATCTCATCTAAATCTGCATGACAGATAAATTTAGTTCAATTTATACAAGTCCACGTTAAGTTCAAATGGCCGAAAGATGGAAAAGGGGGAAAAGGCTTAAGAAGAGAGGGTGGTGCAATACTAACTTTTGCAGGCGTCAATGAATGAACGCAAAGCAAAAACTGAGTCCACCCGAACAGGAAGTTCTGGATCACGCATTCCAGAGATAACACAATGCAGTGCCTTGGAAAAGTTGGTTTGGTCTGAAAAATTAATGTTCGCGTACTGCCCTGCAACCCACGCAGCCTACACAGAAGATAGAATATGTTGAGAAATAAGCTTGACAAAGTTACGGCATTCATGTGACAAAACCAATGTCACAGCAAACTAGAAAAGTAAGGCTTACAAAAACTAGTAAACAACAACATCTAAGCAGGAATATCCTACACCACTAAGTCATCCTTCAAGAACACTTGATGAACAAGAGCTTCAGCACAGCTACTTCAGTAAATAGTAATAGAGAAATCCAAAAATTAGGAGATGGAGATAATTTAAAACATCAGTAAATTAACTGACTAAGAATGGTACATTGCACCATATTCAAGCAAAGAAACGAATGAGAAGGGGCCCTAAACAACCAAAAGAAGAAACTAAAACCTTGGCTCTAAGATGACCAGCTGGGCTGCTGAATTCAGGAAAGACATGTTGCACTAACATATTCTCCAGCTCGGATTTGTAGGGTTCATTTTGCCTAAGTTTATCACAGAGTGTCCCAACAGCGAGCAGAGCACCATCCTTTTGGCGGTAGGGCTTTTGTTCTAGAGGTGCTTCACTATATCTAAAACAGAGAAACAAAGTAATTATATCATGTTGCAATTATATAGTTATATCCTTTTCTATATTTGTAGATATAGTTCAAGGTACCTCTTAAAAATGCCCACGATGAACTGTATAAATTTTGGGAAGTTGTCTTTTCCACGCTTTCTGACCAGCTCAGTCACAAAGTCCATAGATGCAGTTCTGGGGCTGTACAGATCTTCAATTATATCTGTAGAGCAAGTAATGCTATTATTTAAAAAAGCCTGTTTCAGGATTATCAAAATAAGACGAGAAGACTTCAAGGACATACCATAACCCTTCCTCACATACTCATGCGGGTCTTCATCCCAAAGCACTTGATCATCATCATTGAAGCACATTAGAGGGAAAATGATCTCAAATAGTAGAACATCAAGGTGGGGCTGCAGTAAGGCGTACATGCTATTTTTCGGGATACTGCATAGAGACACAACAAGTCAATAAGAAAACTGGTACCCCAAACATGATAAAGGAACCCAGATACAGAAAAAGCTTTTATCAGTTTTCAAGAAAACAATAGAAACTGCAACTAGAAATTCTACCCAAGACTTTCTAAAGATAAAATTTAGTGGTACAAAATTCCGAGTTCGCAGTGTAAAACACATTTTAGTATTTCTAACTATGGTCTGATTACGGTTGTGAGAAAAGGTATGAAATACCAATACCGAAGGTTTCTCAAACCAGAAAAAAGTACATTACTAACTAAAAACTCTACGATAAAGCCAAAAGAACCTCCCCCAGGACCTTCACGTGCAATAATTTTGTCATTTAACAGATCCAGAGTACTAATATTCAAATTAAATTTCTACAGCTTATCAAAAGTATGTATGCCATAGAGAATATCCAACCTGTTGCTTAGATATTGAAGAATTAGGTTGATGACTCTGTCAGGAAGATATCCACCGATACGAATGACATTCAACAATTTCAAGTGGCACTCCAGTATCTTGGCAGCGTAGTTCGTCTGAAACATTTGGGCGAAGGCTTTGTTTTCTGGATTTTGAAGTTTCAGATCTCCAAACCTATTACAGGTTTTTAAACAGTTTATTTAAAGGCAAATGAAAAAGGGTCAAGGTTGTAAGTTAATAGATATGTTTTCATGATCCTGCATACCGAGTGTAGAGCCTATTTAAAATGTGAGCAACCCACTTCTTTGTCTTCCACCATCCCCATGATTTTCTAAGCTCAGGGTCTTCAGGCTGGCCTTCTAAGGGAACAGGACGTTCTAAAATGTTTAGGAACAGACCCATCCAAGCATTAAAAAAGTTTGGAACAAACAATGGTCTCGGAAGCTCTAGCTGTATAGAAGAAGGATGAAAGAGATATATAGATCACTAAACTAGAACTATATAATCCATAAACTTTTCAAGTTGAAGCATAGAAGTAATGAAGAACGGTTCAGAATAAGTACCACAAGATGTACAACTTACATAAATACATGACCAGAATATCTTGCATATAAGCTTGATATGGTCTGCAACCTCAAGAGAAGGACTTTCAATTTGGACGAGCTTGTCGAATATATTCAAAAGATGTGGAAACGTCTCTTCGACTACTCGGTAAATGGGTGTTCTGTCTTCATCTGACTTAAACCTATAAACAGAAAGTGGGAATATGAGAGAGGAAAAAATACTAAATGAACGATTTTGTCTGGGAAAACAGAAGCTAGTGCCCTGACTTTGAATACGAGAAGTGATTATCTCAACTTTTCATGGTAGACAGTATGAAACCACAGAGATATATCATTCCAACTAACCTATACATGCGCATTACTTTCCTAATAGTCTACTACTGATAATTATGCCACACTTTGTAAGTTCAAGAATGAAGTTGGCAACATAAGCGAGAGACGACTACAGAATTAAGCAGACTATACACAATCTACAAATCATGGTTCAAAGAAGCCTTCTCGGACGCCAACGCCAGAGCGGAGGTAAAAAGCACAATGAGTAAAGAATCTCGGATTAAGTAATAAAAATGTATAATTCCTAAGCACATGTTCACCAGATTCATAACATAAGTAAAAAAAATCATAAAGCAAACTAACTCGTATTTTGACGACATAATCCGCAACACAAACAACGCTCCATAAACTTGTTGATCTTGCAAGTTATGCTTCACCCAGTCCAGGAGATGGGGCCATTGCTCAGGATAGTCAGCGTAAATTATTGTCTTCAAGCACTCTCCCATTTGAACTCTGCATCATACACACCAATAACATGCTACAATAAGGACCAACAAACAGATGAAACTTGAAAAAAAAATTGAGCACAAAGGTTGACTGCAAACAAAAAAAGGACATTGTCTTAGTGAATGCTGCAAGGTGTACAAATAGCTGCTGCTACCTCAAAATAGGTGGAAGTTGAGAGACATATACAAGAATCTGGTCCCTGACAACATTCTTATCACTTAGCAAGATTTTGCTTTGATCACCTGCATAACAAAAACAATACTATAATACAAGGAGTGACTAACAAGTAGGGTCCGTCCTGGGCAAAGCTGGATGAACCATTGGCCAACAAGTATCGTTTTTTTTCTTTCAAGAGACTCCAAACGATTAAATTTACCAGAGTGAGGATCCCAGTGCTTAGCGATGAAGTTCTTGAAATGGATACTAGCAGCTTGGCGAACAGCAGGGTCACATCCACCATCAACAACAATTTGCAAAACTCTTATCAAATGCTGCGGAGTGTGCTTAATCTGCAAGATTAAACCAAACCGATTGATCTATCTTCCTAGAGAAAATTGTTGACTACAGTCTAATCAAGTCAAATCTTAGTTCGGATAAGCCTACTACTTCTCTACCAATTTCAAAGGTGAGAAGACGACGGAGAACAATATAAACCTGATCAAGGCTCTGCTCAGCTGCTTTGCGTTCGTCGGGATTGGGACTGCAAGCAGCCGCAGCAATGATTACTGCAAGGTTAGACAGATCCATTCGGAAAATTCAGCAACGGATTCTCCGAGAAACAATCGGCGTGGCACGAATTTTCCGGTTAATCGAAGAGAACCAGAGGAAGAAGATGACCGACGAGGACGAGAAGAGAGGTATAAGAAGGAAGGTGTTAGCTAGGGTTTTAAATGAATGGTTCGTTGGTCTGTTATGGTAAGTCTCTCGCACGCACGCGCGTGGTAAAAAGTGAAAAAAAAAAAAAAAAAAAAAAAAAAAAAAAAAAAAACGACGTGAGACACGATACACAACCCAGACTTGCCTGGACCTCTAGTCACCTAATTTTTTCACCGTCTACTCGTTTAGTTAGTTACGGTCAATCGATTGACCTTTATTGACTTTTTTTTTTGTTATTTTCTATGTGTTTTCTATATATCAAATAAATTTTTATAAAATAATAAAAAAGTTCCAATATAATTAATTAGTTTAAATTTGTTTTTTTTTTTCATCTTGTTTACTTGATAATTATATTTAAAAAAAATTGATATCCTAATGCATAAATCTAATGAATTTGGGAGAAAATAGAAATGTATAAAGTTATTTCATTGTTTTTAATAGTTAAATACATTAATAATAAAGTATATATTTGTGGGTGAAAATATTTATAGTACTAACTAGTACAGGGTATATAGTGGGGATGTTTAGTTTTAAAATTATTAGAAAATAAAACACTTTTTAATAATTGGTGTGAGTAATGAGTAATTTTATGAATGTTTGGTGGGGGTCATTCGACCTAATAGACAACTCATTGATTTCGTCTTACGTCAGAGACAGTACCAATAATTTTCTTTATTTTGAGATTAATAATTTATTTATTCTTGTTTTCCTTACTTATTCATCGGATTATTTGAAATATTATAGTTGGGCCTTAAGAACAGCCCAGTATATGGGCTTATACGCCTTTTGGTGGACCAAATTTCTGAAATGCTTTTCCCCTTCCTTTTCAAAAGCTCAGTATCTCTAGCTAGAGGAGAAAGGAGAGCTATCATCAATTCTTTTTGTTTCAAATTATATGACATTTTTAATTTTTGATGTAAAATTTATTAATTATTTAATATTCAGTAACCAATGATATTATACATTCTATTTTATAAGTAGTTGAATTGTAGTTACTTAGATAATTAAAGATGTTTTTGTTTAGAAAATATATTAAAAAAATATGTTTTCTCAATATCAAATGGAGAATGTATAAAATTTTGGAAGTTAAGTATCAATGCAAATTGCAAACATAATAGAATAAGCTAAAAACAATAAAATCATGTTTTGGCCAATAAAATTAAAAACAATATCGGTTAAAATGTTGACTTCCTTAATTATGAATATTTGTTTGGTTGTCAACTCTTCGAAATTATTTAAATGTTAATTACATTACAGGCCCAGAGGCCCACTAATCCGATTGCATTTGGTGATGAACTACTCATCGTCATACATACTCTGTAGTAAACGGTCGATGAACAAAAGATCACACTCCAGATTAGGATCCAGTTGTCAGCTTCTCGTCGGCTTCCTAAGCCCTAATCTCATCTTCTCGTCCGCCTCAAGAAACTGAAAAGCTTTTTTAGTCATCACATTGGAAGGTAAGAGGTCTCTCACTTTCATGGCTTCCTCTTAAAGTAATCTCCTTTAAATCAAAGTCTGCTCCTTTATTTACTTCTCGCCCTCGTAGGATAATGGAAGGTAGCAACAAAGCGAACCCTAGTTCCAGAGACTTGATTAGCACTTTACCTGATGATGTTCTCTGCTACATCTTGTCTTTCCTCACGACAAAGGAGGTGGCTTTAACACAGGTTCTGTCAAAGAGATGGTCGTATCTTCTTCAACTGGTACCTATCCTCGACTTTGACGACTCTTTACTGCAAAATCGCAAAATGGGTCGAGGGCAAACCAAGGTTTTCATGGAGTTCGTGGATAGGGTACTGTTGGGGCGAGTCACTCCTGTGAAGAAAGTCTCTTTCAAGTTACGGCCTTTAGGTAACGAAAACCCTATACGCGTATGTCAGTGGATAAGAAATGTAATGGGTCTTGGTGTCTTGGAGCTTTCTCTAAGCTTTGGTGACTTGAAGAGCTACACGACCTTTACTCTGCTGGTCCAGGTCCTTGAGAGCAAGTCACTTGTAAAACTTAGGATCGGAGGAATCCGCCTTATTCCAAACTCTGTTTCTCCCACGGTTAACACTCTCGTTCTTGACTCAGTTAAGTTTACTGATGGTTTCGAAGCGATTCTATCAGCTTTCCCTAACCTTCAGAACCTGAGGGTCCATGAGTCCAAGGGCTGGTACTGTTGGGACGGGTCTGTTTCGAGTCAGACACTCAAGACATTTGTGTACAGACGCGATGATGATACTTCTGGTCCTAAGCGTTGTGTTACGTTTGATACTCCGGGGCTTGTTCACTTGGAGTATTCTGACGTGGTTGCTGATAAGTATGAGAATCTGCGTTTGGAAAGCTTGGTTGAAGCTAGGCTTGATCTTCTGTTGACTGCAGACCAAATCATGCGCAAGAATGCTCCAGACAATGTTGGTTTTGTTCCTGGTGATGTTTCAACATTGTTCAGAGGAATCAGAAACGTCAAGATCCTCTGCTTATCTCCGGATGCTCTAGATGTGAGTCCAGTCTCTTTAAGTTGCTTCCTGAGTGTTTTTATTGGTTAGTGATGATTCTTGTGTGTGTGTGTGTATGTTTCAGACGCTCTATTACCGCAGTGATAAGAAGATACCGGTGTACAACAATCTGATTAGCTTGTCTCTGGGAAGTGATAGACCTCATGGCAGTCCATACATCTTCTGGAAATTGCTTCCATCAATGCTCCTCAACTCGCCGAATCTACAAACTCTAATCATCAAGGTATGTTGCAAAGAAAGAGCTATGTACTAATATTCATGAATCTATAATGATATTAATGTCCAACGTGTTTTCAGGGTCTAGTGCACTATGTTAAAAAAGGATGGGAGGTTGGGTGGCACCTACGTTTATCTTGGGATGATGTGTCTGATGCTCTGTCATCGTCCGCACTGAAGGTTCTACATGTCACTGGGTATGAAGGAACTGGTGAAGAACTTAGTCACATGGCGTGTTTCTTGGGAAAATTATCGCATCTTGAAATGGTTAGGGTTACTTATAAAGTGGTTTATGATGGAGAGAGACGTCGTCTGGTGAATGATCTTTTGTGTCTTCCCAAAGCTTCATCCAAATGCAAGGTCCAAGTCATGAAAGAAAGTGTTTGATCACTTCCCAAGTTTATGATCATAGTTGTGTATATGAATCAGTTGTTTCTGAGTTTTACTCTTTGCACAAATCATAGTATGTACTCGGCATCGTCAATCCTATATGATTCTCTCAAATATAGCAAACCAACTTCTACCGCACGTTAGGGCTTTTTCGCTTAATCTCCTTTCTTCCAATGCAAGCAAATATACAAGTATCTTGGAGAATTAACAAGAAGCAAGGCATCAGAGTTAAGAGATAAGTTCAAGTGGAAACTTGTTTCTTGGGACTTTATTTTTGTTCTTATCAAGGTTGATGCTTATACAACCCAGTTATATATCATATCAGTCATGAGGGAATGAAACTAGAGCAGATAAAGATTTCATTTGACAATGGAACTTGGGCAGTTACTCCTCTAGAAGAACCTTTTTGGCTTTCTCATGCATGTGGTCTTGCCTCAAAAGGCTATGGATGTGTGTCTTGCCCTACAAGTATCAGTAACTTTTTATGCTCTTTCTCTTCTTTTCCAAACTGAGTATGCCTCAAATAAATGATTCTATCATGTTCTGCAGTTTGTAATCTGCTGCTTGGCGTCCTTGTGTGTCTATGATTTTATTGTGATCAGAAAGCTGTCTTTCATTTTTTTTTGGTTTCTATTTTCTGTTGTGTTCAATGTTGAGTGGAGAAGAAACTAAAAATGAGGCCTAACTCGCATCCAAGCTTTTGCACTTCATATGATTTTCTTGTAGTGCTGCATTTTGTGAATGTTGTGAATGAATGACATTCTCTATTTTTGTCTGATAAAAAAAATCAATCGTGGTGAAACAGCTAGAGTGGGAAAACGAAAAATGTTGGGTTAGTGTTCTTAGGCCAAAATTATAGAATATAGGTGGAAATCGTGGGCCACTGATGCTTAGCATTCTTGTGTACAATGTTGAGTTTATGTTTTGTTTTGTATCTTCTGTTGTTTAAATGTTGAATGTAGTAGAAACTAAATAAAATCTCGAGGAGCTTCAGATGTGGAAAACCTAACTTTCCATACAAGTTAGTGCTATCTTGTGGTTTTTTATTGAATGGAAGAAAAAACCAAACAAAACCTCTGTTGCTCTCAAACTATTTGACTTCATATATATGATTTTTCTTGTAGTACTGCAATCTGTGAATGGTGTGAATGAATAACATTATCTGTTTCCTTCTCATAAAGAAAGTCAATCTTGAACCTAATAGGTGAGAAACCAAACGTTTTGGTTACTTTCTTGTGCCAAAACTAGAGAAAGAAGTTGAAAGGGTGGGCCATAAAGGCCATTCGGATTAACAGAAGATTCTAAATAAAGTAGAATCAATTTTAAAAAGGATGTTCACATCTTATCTCTATCTGCATATACATGTGCCCCTCTCTCTCTATAGTTTTGTATGAGTAGTGTTAGGAATATGTATGCGATATAGAGAGGGTAGTGGTGGGGGGAGTAGAACCCATAGTTGTAGAAAATGGTGAAGCACCACAAACAAAAAAGCTTGTAAAAGTCTTGACTTTCAACTAGATTCAGTACACCTAAAAAAGTGAAATCTTCTTTTGTTCTCACCTTTTCACACATCAAGAATCAATAACTATCAATATGTTAAGTAAACAAGTTGTGTACTATGGTCCCAGCCATCAGATCATATCATGAGTATACAGTGTTCTCATTGCTTGCTTTTAAAGTTCTTGAAACATTTTTTTCCAAAGGCAGAAGTTTTGTATTATTTAAGAAGATGATCGTTTCCTTTCAACCGCAAGAAGTTTCAAGATCAATATGGACAAACTCAAAATGTGTTTCGAGTTATTTTATTAGATTTTATAATCATATCCTGATATTTAATGTGTTTTATATATCCCCTGAATAGAATACGGACGTTCATACTTGGAGCCGACATCAAATCATCCACCATATTTTATATACGACACTCTTAAACATGTGATTGATGTATAGTTTGATAATATTTAATATTTGTATTTTATAGCCTGACAATTGACAATGAAAATATTTTTTTAAATTGTCTTCGTTAGCTGTTTTAGCAGCCAATATTGTTACTTAAACGTAGCATGACAACGAACAGCTTATCTTAAAAATATTATTATTCGTTTCAATTAATCAGTAGTTAGGTTCGAGTCGGTTGAAATACATTATTTATTTATTACTACTATATATAAAAATGTAGTGTGAACATGCAATGAAAAATACATTTAATCGTGGTCAAAACATTGCCGGCACTTCATGAGTTGACACATTACGAGTTATATATGGAATATATATCTTAACATTAGTACCAAACAATTTACCAGAAAAAACTTAGAACCAAAAAGGAAAATTTATATATGAACTATATAGCAAATTAGATTTGGTACTCATTTTTACACTAATATGACAGTATTTATTATTTAATTTTTTTTTTTTTTGCATGGGGTCTAGACTGTAGACAATCGTAAACCTACTGCATAGAGTGGCAAGAAAAAAAAACAGATGTGAATGAATTCTTCATTCACCTTCACCTACAACTTCAAGTTCCTGTCTATCTTCTTCACTTCTCTTTCTCTCTATATATATAATACACACACTGACACTCATACACACCACATAATAATAATAAGAAGAAGATACAGTAACAAAGTTCATTATCATCCATGACCATGTCTCCTTCTTCAGAGGATAATAGAGTAACGAGACAGGTAATCAAGAACTTTTTTGTAAAGCTTCAGGAAGAAGGCGAAGGGGCTCACGTTAGAAACGCCATCACAGAGTAGGTTTTATTTTGCTTCATGAAAATCCAATAGCTTGACCTTCAAGTTTCATATATTTTCTTCTTCTTTTTTCTTGTGTGGTTAACTCAGGATGGACCAGAAGTTACTGGACCCGTTCGTGTTGTTAGTTGAATTTTCCTGTAAATTTCTTTATCTCCCATATATGTTTTTATTGATGATAACATGATTATATAGATAATAATATAAAGCAGTCATTTATGTGTTCTGTTTCTTGATCAGTTTCCCTTTCAGTTGGATACCCAGATCATCCTCACCGAGGTCAATATACAGATAACTTCTTACATATACACATGAACACAAAGCCTTCTGATCTGTTCTGTAATGACTTATGTGATTGTATCAACTCTATGCAGGTTTTGAAAGTCTTACTTACGTGCTAAAGGTGAGACAAAGGACTTTTATATCTTCTTCATAGGTTTGTTTCTTGAATCTTGATTCTAATGAATGTATGCAGGGAGGTATCATTCACAAAGATCTTAAAGGTCATACAAGTACAATCAAAGCTGGAGATGTTCAGGTGAAAGAAAATAAAAACACTAAGCACAAAAAAAACACCTGAGCTTGAATCTTGAATTCTTGATCGATGTTCTTGTTTAACTCAACTTTGGTTTTTTGATTTTGATAGTGGATGACAGCAGGAAGAGGAATCATTCATTCCGAGTATCCGGAACAAGAAGTCAACAATGGCTTACAGCTTTGGATCAACCTTCCTTCTATTCACAGAATGTAAAAGAGCAAGTTTCTTCACTATCTTCTCTTCATCTTAAGATACCTTTCCCGTCAAGAACTCTTTGTTGCCTGATTTTTCTACAGGATTGAACCAAAAAACCTAGAACTGTCCAGTTCAGAGATTCAAAGAGCAGAGGAAGATGGAGTAGAGGTCAAAGTCATAGCCGGAGATTCAATGGGAATCAAAACTCCTTGCCACACAACAACACCAATGATGTACCTTGACTTCACCCTCAAGCCAGGATCTCAAACCCACCAGACCGTTCCAGAATCTTGGACCGCTTTCGCCTACATTTTAGAAGGTGATAAAGGCGTGTTCAGTTCCATGAGCTCTTCAGCTATATCAGCCCACCAGGTTGTTGTGTTTGGACCAGGGGATTTAGTTAGCGTGTGGAACAAGTCAAGTTCTAGGTCATTGAGGTTTTTGCTGATTGCAGGGGAGCCGATAGGTGAGCCTATGGTTCAGAGTGGTCCGTTTGTGATGAGTTCTCAGGCTGAGATTGATACTGCTTATGAGGATTATCAGAATGCTAAGAATGGGTTTGAGATGGCTAAGAGTAGTTAGAGGTCACACTCAAAAGAGTTTGTAAGCAAAATCCATATGAATTTGTGTGGTTTTGTTTTCTTTATTTCACATTGAAGATGAGATCAACGTTCGAGGAAATAACAGCAATCCTCCCTTTCAGAAAGTTGATAAGACTCAGAGATTCTATAACAACTTGACACTACTTCCCAAAACATGATTAATTCACACTTATACATAGTCTGAGATTAAGCTTTCTCAATCATTTACATAAGCCACTAAATCACTGAAGTAACTATATATACATAACAAACAGTAGATTCATCTCAGTTTCAAATCTGAATCAAAACTCCAAAGAGAGTCTTAGGAGTAAAAGCTACAAAATACACGCATAGAACAACAATCCATTCTAAGTTTAAAGAGGTTCTTTGACACTACTAATCAACTGAGAGAAGAAAACTATGGCAGTTTTTCAAAGTTACATATCATCTAAAAGAAGACTGTTATAGCCTTTGATTTTTACACAAAGAGAAAGAACTGTGAATCTGTAAAAATAAAAAGATTAAAGTCTTTAACTAGGTGTACCGTTGCTCCTGTACACAACTTCAAGACATTCTTTAGCTCGAAGAACTTTAGACTGAAGGTAAAAGCTCCCAGCTTTTGCGTTATTCTCAAACAGCTTGTCGTATTTCTACATTTTCATATTTTTATAAACCAAAAACTCCTTATTAGTTTCATGGAGTTACAAGATTAGACTGATGACATCACAGAGAAATGCTTTTACCAGTAATATCTCTTCCCAAGAGGTCTGCTCGGTTACACCGAGAATCTGCCTAGCTTCTTGCTCATTAATGGCTTTCCCTGCTTTACGTACCGCGTTCTGCATTGCTTCCTGCGCAACCCCAGTTTTAGACGCATCTGCAAAAATAAAGAGAAGCCTCACTTCAATACAAATACACAACACTTTGTCTTAATCACCTACTCAATATACTCGAACCAAACAGAGCAATCCAGAAACATAAAAAACTAATCTTTTAACTGAAAAAACAGATATTCCTACACAACACCTTGTCTTAATCACCTAATCAATATACTCGAATCAAACAGAGCCATCCAGAAACAGATAAACCGTTCTAATACAATTGAAAAAACATATCTTTCTAAGAGAGCACTTGATGTCAGAAAAAGAAGCTAAGATATGTAATAAAACATACTTGCAATGGCCTGACGATAAGCTTGAAAGAAAGCACGACCTAATATCCCAGAACCCATCACAATGAACTGCGCAATGATTTTCCCAGCCTGTAACAGAAAGCAAATGAGGATACTAGTGTCAATGCAACATGATAAAGCACAGGCCTTTAGCTTCTTATATCCATATTCAAGCGAGTCCAAAGGAAGCTGAGAAACGGAGAAGCGACGAGAGAGAAAAACCCACCATGGAATTGGATTAGTTGATCGATTGAAATGCGAAAAGATGCTTCTTTTGTTGAGGAGATTCTGATTTGTTTTAACTTCAGGCAATGGAACAATCTAGGGTTCTCTTTTCTCTTTTGTTCGTCTTTGTGTAATAAAAACTTGGGAGAAACGCCCATGGAATTTTTAATAGTATCCAATTAAAACGATACACGTATCATATATGGGCTTGGGCTTTATTAACAATTTGAGCTAATCTTTAGTGTGTTGATGAATATTGATCGCTGAATTTTTTTATAAAGCCTCTGGATCTGTCTTTGCTGCTAACGTTTGTGTACATAGTGGTGGAGACCGTATTAGAGATGCAGCTTCTTACATTTGTTATGTATCAAGTTGAATAAAAACAAACCTTACAATATATAGAAGTTGATACATTTGTTGAAGTAACATCTATAATTATTCCAATGGTGTTGTCCTCACCAAATCTTATTCTGTATATTTTTTTCTTTACAACTAAAGTAAGATCAAATAAAGGTATTTTTTCTCTTTACAATTGCCAATTGTTGTTATAAATTACTAAGTGACTAGAAGTGTTTCACTATCTTCTTCATCCAACAGATTTCTCTGCTCCTTTTGTTCCTCCTCATCTTTCTCTTTCCTGAAAATATCAACAAAAACAAGAAAACATACTGATTACTGTTCTTTTTGAAGCCATGATTGTAGAACAGATAATGGGGGAAAAAAATGTATATTGAGTATATGATCAGTCCAATAGCTGTAGTAGCAAATGCCAAGTAGTAGAGCCAATCAACCTGAAATTAACATACATACATGGCCCAATGGTCTCCCATGATCTCTTGGTTTCTAGAGATAGAAAATGTAAGAAAACTTCCTGATGTTTTGAGTTTCAAAAGTGAGCTTTAACCTTCTCATGGTAAGCGAAAATGCGGATCAAAACAGCCCACATGTCTGATGTGAGTAAAGAGAGCGTGAACATTGCTGAACCACTGGTCTGAGAATATCATATCTCGTGTTAATGTTTCAGAAGAACTCTTTGAACATGGAAGCAGAGATTAAAACCGGTTTTGATCATATTTTGTTTTCAGTTTTGTTTCATACCTTGAGTAAAACTGGGAGTAATGAGTAGAAGAGAAACATGGTGACTGTGAATCTAAGGAAAGGAAAAGCCTGAAAGTGTAGAATATGATGAAAGTTAGTAGAGACTGAAAGTGAAAGGGATATTAGCAAGAAACTCACAGCCTCAGCTGACCAGTCAATAGCTTTGAGCTCACTACGTTCAAATATGCCTCTAGAGACAAGTCAAGGAACTTCCTGTAGAGTGTGCATACAAGTCTAAGAAACATGAAATAACATAGTATGAAGGATACATCTGAATGGCACTAATAATGGCGCCGAAAAATCCCAAGAAGGTCATAAGCTCAACTGTGTTTGCATTCTTTACAAGGAACTCCTATAACAAAAGAAACAAGAAGACTTGTTAGTGTAGTATCTGATTGGCCATGAAAGCATTTTGCAGATACTTGCTTACCTCAGTGGTATTACTGACAGCATATAAGGTTGCTCCAGCTACAACAAGAAAATCTCCTTTAACAGGATTACTTCCTCCTGAAAAAAAGCCACCACCATAAGATGCTTATGTCAGAGTTTCTTAGGGCAATGCTAAGTGGTAAAAAGAAAAAGCAGAAGTAACCTGCTCGGCTCCCTGCATGAACATCAGAGAAAACTACCATGACAACACCAAGGATACATATAACCACACCAGTAATCTTCATCACTCTGTATTTTGTTTTCAGGAAAACCCAAGTCAACACCAAAACGCAAGGGATCGCCCAGCAGTCCAGTAGCATCACACTCGTTATCGATGTGTACTGATTAGCCTTCACCACTGTACACAAGAGAAACATAATGCTTTCACAGTTTCACACCACAACAGCAACACGAATGTGATGTAAGTAGTCACATCTCTAAGCTCCAAAACCGCATTACATTGTCACAATGCAAGAGGACTCACCAAGAAAATTCCCCTCCACATCAGCTAAAGCAAGTAGACAATAGTGATACCACTTGCCCTACAACAATGGTGCAATCTTGAATACACACTCTCATCACTCCAATGAGAAGTTAACAGAAACCTAAGAGTGACGCTAGAAACTTCAATACTAACCTTAATTGTGGGTCTTCGATATAGCATGATACCTCCATAGACGATTGCAAGTAGCATATAACTGAGGAACGTTTGTGTTGTTGGAACATTATATCCTAAGAAGATTTCAGGAATGGTATAAAGGAAATAAATCTTCCAGTTTAAGACAGATCATGCAAGAAGCTGCTGTTGGGTAATAATGGTAACAAACCATAAAGGATAAAGCTTTTAACCTTTTCTGGCGAGTTCAGAAGATGTAAAGACATTACAAGTACAGAGAAGCGAGAGGATCTGTCCCAATCCAAGTCCAATAAAAGTCGTCTTCTTCTTCTTGATCTCCTCTAGATTCAAACCCATTACCATCGCAATATGTTTCCTTCGGTTTTGTGTTAGAGGAAGTGGGAATTAAAGAGCTTTGAAGTAGAAAGAAGCTAAGATTCTCCGGTAAGAGATCATGGTGATGTATAGAGATTCAGACAGGAGAGAGTCTTTGCTGCCTTCACGTTGTCAATTACAGGTCAAATTTGTTTTTGTTTTCTCTTTCAATTTTACTTAGATAAACTTCTAAACAGAGTGTGATATTTATAAATTTTGCAAATGTTACAAAAGTATTACGCATTTAAAATTATTGATCAAGTTGAAAATGAAGTAAACAATTTGACAATAAATAGAATTTTAAAAAAAATGAACGTGAAACGCGCGTAATATAAGAATCATTAACGTGAGAAAGGTGGTAAGTAGAATATTTAAAATTGTTTGGGCTTATAATGGGCTAAAATGAGCTATAATGGGCTGTAACAGCATGGAGAACTGGAATACAAGAATAGTGGAAGGTCAAACAAGGCCTCCGATTAAAAGAGACAGAGTTAGGTCAAAATACGTACAAAGACTTTGATTTGAGTTGACCGAGTTAGGCCAAAAGAAAATCATCATAGTGTTGTATTAAAGAAATGTTTATCCAGAAGAAAAACACTTGACCATCGAAAAAATGATGTTGACAGAAAGCTCAAAGCAGAAGAAGAAGAAGAACATGCTAAAAATATCTTTGTCCAAGTAAGCGTGTTTGCGTTTGCGTCTCAAAGCTTCTCTGTTCCCCCCACGTCTGTTTCTTCTCTCTTATCTCTCTAACAAACAAAACAGAACAACAAAACCAACATTAGATACAGAGAGAGAGAGAGAGTTTACAGGTAAATATTCTCTTCTTTTTCATTATATATAATCTCTAAATTTGGATTTTTGTTTTACGCGACAAGTGTCTATTCTTGATCATTCCTCTCTGTCTCTCTTTGCTTTCTAACTCATTCCCTTAGCTGTTTTCTCCTTTTTATCTCTGTTTCTTAAAATCCTTTCCTCTTTTGTGGTGGTTTTGAGCTCTTTTGAGTATGTATTCAATGGATTCTGATTATCATCGCCGTGGTCTCGCGGTAAGTTGCTTCAATCTTTTCTCGAATCTAGATGCTTAAGCAGCTCGTGGGTTTCTGTAAAGGTCTTAACTTTTATAGCGTTTTGTCTGAAGAAACAAGCTTTTGGCTCTGTGCTCTGTTTTTGATTGGTTTAAATATGAAAAAGGTTAAACCTTTGTGAGTGTATAATGATGATGATAGTGATGACATTTGCAGGTTGACGATCGTTCACCAGTTTACTTTGTTCGACTTGATAAACCGAGAGCTGTAGACGATCTTTACATAGGCAAGAGAGAAAAGATGCGTAGGTGGTTGTGTTGTGCTTGCCACGTCGAAGAGCCTTACCATGCTTCTGAAAACGAGCACCTGAGAAGCCCTAATTACCATATTGATTACGGTAACTGCTCTTTTGCTTTCAAACAAACTAGTTGTGATTCCTTTGGTGCCAACATGTTTGATTGTTCTTTGAAGGGTACAATAAACGAGCACCGGTTGCTTTGAAGCCTGCTGCTTCAAAGGAGCCACCATCTATCGATGTCCCTGCATTGTCATTAGATGAGTTGAAAGAGAAGACTGATAACTTTGGATCAAAGTCTTTGATCGGTGAAGGATCTTATGGAAGAGCCTACTACGCAACTTTGAAAGATGGCAAAGCTGTGGCGGTCAAGAAGCTTGACAATGCAGCTGAGCCTGAGTCAAACGTTGAGTTCTTGACTCAAGTCTCGAGGGTCTCGAAGCTGCAGCATGAGAATTTCGTTCAGCTCTTTGGTTACTGTGTTGAAGGGAATCTCCGCATACTTGCTTATGAGTTTGCATCAATGGGGTCTTTGCATGATATATTACACGGGAGGAAAGGTGTTCAGGGAGCACAGCCAGGTCCAACTCTTGATTGGATTCAACGGGTGAGAATCGCGGTTGATGCAGCTAGAGGGCTTGAGTATTTACATGAGAAAGTTCAACCTGTGGTTATACACAGAGACATTCGTTCTAGCAATGTGCTTCTCTTTGAAGACTTTAAAGCCAAGATTGCTGATTTTAATCTGTCTAATCAGTCTCCTGATATGGCTGCTCGTCTTCATTCCACTAGAGTCTTGGGAACCTTCGGTTACCATGCACCAGAGTAATGAATGCTTCTTAAGTTCATCACACTGTTCTTGAGGAAGTAAAGATTCTAAGTTTTACTGTTTTGCTGTTTGCAGGTATGCAATGACTGGTCAGCTGACACAGAAGAGTGATGTTTATAGTTTCGGTGTGGTGCTTTTGGAGCTCTTGACTGGTAGAAAACCTGTTGATCATACAATGCCTCGCGGCCAGCAAAGTCTCGTCACTTGGGCCACTCCAAGGCTGAGTGAAGACAAAGTGAAGCAATGTGTTGATCCAAAACTCAAAGGAGACTATCCTCCTAAAGCTGTTGCAAAGGTATATAAAAGCTTCATCTCTAGCCTGTGTAACCACTTTTGAAGCTAATCATGAAATGTTTTCTTGTGTCTCAGCTCGCGGCTGTTGCAGCGTTGTGTGTGCAATATGAATCAGAGTTTAGGCCGAACATGAGCATTGTGGTGAAAGCACTACAACCATTGTTGAGGTCAACAACAGCTACTGCTGTTCCATCCCAGGGAATATGATTCTTCTAAGTAATAATGAGAGATTGGTTTCTGTGTTCATGTGTTGCCATATCATATACAAATATGTTCTTCAAAGTCTTTTTGTTTTCTCTTCTTCTATGTTTGGTGAAGTTGTTCCGATTCCTATAAAAATATTCTATATATTTGTGTTTTTTTCACTCCTAGTACTAACAGTCTTAAGAGCAGAAAAGTGACCTGATATTTAGCAAAAAAACAAAGAATACAAATGTTATGTATCACTTAACCAAGTTTGCTCAATCTATCTTAAGACGATACATCTATAGACATGAGAGGTTCTTCCATGAACTTAAACCGGCTCTTGAAAGAATCAAGAGTTGGGTCTCATCAAAATTGCTTCACTGTATCCTGCCACTATGCGACCTGGAACATACTGCTTGTGAGTTTAAAAAATCCTGCAGCGACAAGGTAGAAAAGTAGATGATGCCTCTTCTTATTGGTTCTAGAGGTTTCTTTGGTAAGAATCTATCTTAGATGATGGATGCTTTTTGAGAGCTTGAAAGGTAAAATATATGATGAAGTTGGGTGAAATTTGTGACCTACCTTTTAAAGTAACTTTTTCATCTGGGAAGAAGCGGCGTTCTGTCATCTGATTCACCGCGGTGAGTAGCCTGAACAGAGACACGGTGACAAAAAGACAATGATCATTAAATCTCAGACTTAAGTTGGGACAAGTAGAAGAACTGGCTTTGCAAATTTATTATTCTTCACCTCTTCATTTGCTCCTGCGGCCATGTTGATGAATGAGTCATTAGCCCTGAAAGGAAATAACAGGTTAGGAAAATAAGTTAAATGGTGTAGATATGGCGATGTCTGAACAAGATTTGATGAAAGAAGCATGTGTTGATACTAACCTTTGAGTATCCTTTGCATTGCTTAGTTCTAGGCTACCGTTCTGTTGTTGCTCGTCTTTCACTTTGGCAAGGGGTGAAAAGAACTATACATAAACGAGAATATAAATAAAGTTAGATTGATTCACCAAGGATATGGTTCATATGGGGGGATTTACCTGGTGCATTGAAATGAAAACGATAGAAATCCCAAGAAGAAAGTTCATGGTTATAACATGTCCAAAGAGTGCTGCAGATGCTATCCCGGTAAATATTGTGGCAACTGTGGATGAATATTTCTTCAAGATTGTATCTGAAAGCATCAAGGATATGTTAAAATAATCCTGCTATAAGAACAAAATCCACATTCTCCAGATATAAACTCGAGCAAAGTAAGTCATAAACTAAATGGATCTCTAACAAAACTTGGTCTAAGTAATTACCTGCATACTTGAAGAAAAAGGAGGATAGAATCCCTTGTGCTGCGTTGTTCATTATTAGAAACACAGTTGCCCTCGAATGTCCTTGTAGGATGTCAAAGCTGCCAGGACCTGTCAATGATAAATTTCTCAGCAATGCATCGTGAAGTTCTCAGGATTATCTAGTGTATGATTTTCAAAAGCTATCATGGTGCTAAAAACGTATCATTTTCTTCCACGCCAGTTTCAGAACAAATGCAAATACCTTTATATATAACAGTTGCTAGTATTCCAAGAAAGTTGAATATCGCACCATAGCCATAAAGAAACAAGTTCTGCAACAGAAAATAATATCCAATCAGAAGACAGCTACAAAAAGACAAACGAAGAAGACCACGATCCTAGAATTTGATATTACTAAGAACCTGAGCTATGTACCCCAAGGTGATGAACTTTAGCCATAACAGAGCTAGCTAGATCAGAAAACAGAGCAAAGAGTTCAACAACCCAAGGGTTTTTGCTTCTATTTCATTGATAACACATCATTCCAAAAAAAAAAAAAAAATTACAAGTAACCAAGCACAAAAGGTTTCATGTTACTATACGTACATCAATAACCGATGCAGGATAAAAAAGAATGCACCAGGGCTATCTAACCTGAAGATAAATGCTTGTGTCATACTGACTCTTCAGAGCATACTCGTTGAAGACAGATGCCATCGATGGGACAGTAACCTGCATGTGAATTTTAAAATTGGTCTCTAACATGGTTCTTGAATAAAAAAAATTACATGATGCATCAACAGGGAAGCATAAGAAAGAAGATTATGTGCATGGAACCACTTCAACTTCAAGATGAGTAAATATAAGCACATGAAAAAAGAAACTTACAAAGATAACGGTACAGATGTATGCACCCGTAGCAAGAGGAATGCCAATGGCAGTAGCACCTTCAGGAAGAGAACGCAGTTGATTTACACTAATCCCTATCAGCAACAGAGCAAGTGCCTCCCACTATAATAAGATTGAAGATAAGCAGCATGTGAGGCAATATAATTATGAGAACAGACAAAATCCAAACGAGAATAAGAGCGGTACTATGAATGGAAGGCTACACAAAAACTTCCACTATAATATACTGAAAACCGGTCATACACATACAACAAATAATAAAAAATGACAGTCACCTGAATGATGGAAAACCGCCGCTTCATCACCATCTTCAATAGAACAGCAATGACCAGAACCTTTAGATTGCTAAGCATCTTCACAGTAGCTGGATTGAAATATAGCTGGCACAGAAGAAAGTTTCAATATTGTATAAAACTAAAATACATGAAAAGAATGAAAGATGGAAACAAATAGTACAAGCCTAGAGGACAGATAAATAAACCCTCTGCAATGCACAATGTAAGAATGATGTTACCAGCTAGCCGACTCAAAACATATATCACCATTGTTATATGAGGCAGTGATTAGCAGATTTTACGGAAGAAGAAGATAAGGACGAAAAGAGAGGTATATAAACTTCTTCTTTTAAAATGGTAATCAGACAGTCATTTGTTTAGGGTGCACAGAATTAATGTCTGACATGAATAGTCAGAAACCAGAGAATCAAAATTGAAATAATACAAAACCACAGGACATGCCATTCTCATAAAGCCAAAACCTCAAATAGACCTCCATACATTGTCAGCCGCTTAATTAGACTTACGTATGCCAAAATGAAGATAAAGAACACGTGGATGTAGTACCTGCATTGTGAACTTGAGGTAGTTATTGATTGCATACAACAGGGCTGGAACAGCAAGAAGCACATTGTTTCGAGCTGCCTGCAAAATAGACTCATGTAAATGTGATTTGCATTATAAACAGTCAACCAATTGAACTTAGTAATCTACTGGTCAGTAACATCCACAATCCAAAATCTAACAAACCCCAATAAACTGTAAAAAAGGTGATACGTAGATGAGAGAGTATGTTATGACATATGCCAAGCGATCAGGTAACAAAACGTCAAGGAGGTAGCTTCAAATTTGAGGATACGCCCTAGGAAAAAAAAGCTAGTACAGACTCTTTAATTGACAAAGAAAAAGTACCTGGACAAATGTTGAAACAGATAGAAATGGCTTCTCTCCAACTTTTTGGTGCTTGGCCTACATTTTGAACACAAACAATTAAATATTAATAGACCCATCTTCAGAAAAGCGAGCGAGTCAAAAATAGATAACCATTTGGAAATCAAGAATTCGTCTATATGCACAGAACTGAGTGGGATCCTTTTCACATTCAAAGTATGAGTTAATCTACATCAGAACTCCAAAAATGAAAACACAAGAGCCAAAACTACAAAACAAACTTCGGGAAAATAGCCAGAGTACATGATATTCCAGTGCAGAAGAAACATCTAGCAACAAGTTCTAAATACCAGAGTGTACATGTTCAAGTCAGTTCAGAAACAAACCTGGATTAAAAGCATCACAATCGCAAAAACAACTTTTGCAATTTCCGTCAAGAAGTTGACACTAATAGGACTGAAGTTGAACTTCCCATCCACCTTAGACATGTACACCAACACAGGCTGAAAAAGGGAGGAAAAATTACGTCACTTTTAAGTTATTCTGATATGTAAAAATGTCATGGTCATGGAAGACAAGCTGAGATGGGTTTTACCTGTAGACCAACAAGCATGCAATCACCAACTACCAAAAGGACATTGAGGACGCGTTGTTTCGAGGTCACTCTAATCTTATGATCATCATAAGCCCTCGAAATAGTTTTGCTACCAGGAGAAGAGACCAGCTTCGAACGACAGACACTGCACTCAACCTTCCCGTTCATCATTTATTTGAAGACTGAGGAGCCAACCTGAAAGAAACATGAACTCATCAAGACAAAAGGTACCAACTTTGAGCAAAAGTTACCAACTTTGAGCAAAAGGAATCAGTCAATGTTGAGCATTAGCGAGCTAAGTAACAGAATCAAACAACGATCATATCTCGATACAATAGAAACAGAGAGTAAGTTAGCAAATAAATCTCAAAAATCAAACCTTGAATCTAAGCTTAGCCTCAATTGATCTAAACGATCAGCTTAATGAAGCATCATCCCTCTTCTCACACAGAACTCGATTTCCAGAGAGAATAATCACTAATCTTTCTCCTTCTCCTTCTACTAAACAAGATCTAGAACTTTCCTGAGAGCAATGATTCGAAGAATATGCAGAGAGTTGATTGAATCAGTCGCAACTCGCAAGTAATCTCTCTCTTAACTAGGCCTGGGCATCCGGGGTCCCAATCGGGTTTCGGTTATGTCCATTCGGGTTTCGGTTTTTTGTATACCAAATAAACAGCCCCATTCGGATTATTTAAATGTTCGGTTCGGGATCGGTTCGGGGTATGTCGGGTTCGGATCGGGTTTAGTAAGCTAACAAGGAACCGGTACAACCCAATGTACTTTCGGATTCGGTTTTTAATCGGGTATTCGGTTCTTTGGTCCTCAATTTATAGTACTTTGTAACCAAATAAAGAAATAAAAACAGAACATTATTAGTACTTTGTAACCAAATAAAAACAAAACAGAAAATTATGATATGAAAAATTTAAGATTGTGTATATAACTCTTCAAACGTAAGTTAAACAATCAAATTATTGAAATGAAGAAAACAAAATAACACTTTGATTCTTGTAACAAAAGAAAACAGAGAAACTGAGAAACTAAGAAAACCAAACTCTCAGAAAATGAGAAACTGCAAACGCCAACCTTTAGCTCTTCCCTCAGCCTTGAAGCTCCAACCTTCAATCATTAAGACTTTGAGCTTGAAACTCTGAAACACAAATCAAATGATACGAAATTAAACATAGATAACATAAGATGATAAAAACTTAATAAAAATGTAGAGGAACACAAACCTTTCTCAAGCCGGTCAAGCAATTCCACATCAGCAAGCATTTGTTCGTTTGTAGGGACTCGTTCAATTAGCTTGATATCAGCATGCATCCACTGCTCACTACACATGAGCACTTCAATCATATAATGAGTTAAGCAACTCCTATAAGGCTCTAAGATCCTACCACTTGTGCTAAAAGCACTTTCTGAAGCAACAGATGAAACCTGCATGGAGAGTAGGTCTCTAGCCATCTCTGCAAGAATAGGATACTTCAGTTTGTGGACCTTCCACCATGAAAGAATTTCGAACTCAATACCAAGCAACAGCTTCGGAGTTTCAACTGGCTCCTTCAAGTACACTTGTAACTCATCTCTTGTATCATCTCCCTTTTCAGAAACCAGCTCCTTGTACACACAATCCATCCTCTCATATCCATAATCTTCAACCACGAGTTCCATTCTATCCGCGCATTGTTCTTGAGAATCTTGACTAGGGAGAGAAGCTGATGCTTGACTCGACTGAGAAGACTGTCCAGTAGACCCTCTGTAACGGTTGGTGTACTCCATGAACATGCACTTGAGAAGATCACCAACAGATTCAAGCATTTCTCTAGACTCTAAGCTGTCCTTCTCATAAAGTTTCTCAAAGCAAAGCTTGGCAAATTGCATCTTCTTCCTGGGATCAAACACAGTCGCTAATATCAGCATCCTATTGACACTCTTGATGCCATCCCAGTACTTCAAAAATTTCTGAAGCATATTCGATGCTTTCACCTTCAACTCAGGATCAAAACTGTTAGCTAATGCAGTCAGGTTCCTCTCTATTGTCACGATCTCACCATAACACTTGTAGGAGTTGACCTTTGATGAGGAAGAGATCACCAAAGTGCTGTTGTAGAAGATAACCAGAAATCTCTTCAGCTTCTCAACAGCACTCCAATCTGTAGAAGCAGGCGGTCCACACCTCTTAACACCATTATCCGTCTCCATGAAATAGTCATTATAGAGCCTATCTTCTGCTTCCATCCTATCAAATGCCACACGGAACTGAAGGGCCCTAGACAACATAAGGAATGTTGAATTCCACCTAGTCTTTATATCTAGAGGCAAGCTACCGCGGCTCATTCTCCCAGTAGTAACTCTAAGCCAATGATTAGCTTATTCAGCTGCCATGAAGCATCAATGAAGTGTGCAGTTACCACCATATAACTAGCACCTGTTAGACACGACAACAAGAAAATAGGTTAGAATAAATGTTTGAACTCTACAAAAAATTAAATAAATAGAGTAGCATTACCTGTGACTTGAGAAACCCAAATATCAGTTGTTAGTGATACTCTTTGTTTGGTTGTGTGAAGCAGATTCTTCAAAGCTGTCTTCTTATGCACAAACATCTCAACAATGTCTCGACTCGCAGTCCTCCTCGAATGTGGTTTGTAAAGGTTAACCTTGCAAGAGAAAAATGGAAAAGTTGAGATTTATATTAAAGATGCTTAAAGAGAGAAGAAGCTATACGGTATTACCTTTCTGCAGAAATGTTTCCAAGCCATACTTTCAACAAAAGAAAGAGGCAATTCAGCTAAGACAATCAGCTCATTGGAGGCTTCCCTGAAAACTGCCTCTGGGACCTTCGATGACTTCAGATTGCCTTCTGTATTAATCTGAGTTTGATTCTTCCCTTGGCTGGTTAACCATGTTTGGTACTCTTTGCAGATGGTCAGATGCTTCTGAAGGTTGGATGTTCCCGATTTGGTTGCACAAGAAAAGACCTTCTGACAATAGTGACAAATGCACTTGTCACGACTGTCTTTGGTTCTGGTGTAATGGCTCCATACACCAGACCTTGGCACAACAGTTTTCTTCACCTTCATCGACTGAGAAGACACTCCACTTGCAGAAGCGTTTGCATCGATGGACTTCCCTCGACTTTGAGTACTTTGGTGCTCTTCTCCTTCGTAAGTCACTTCAACATTAGTTGTGGCTTCACCGGTCTGTCTTTGTTTCGAGGAAGAGGAAACCATCTGCAAGATAAGATGAAAAAACATGTTAAATTTAGTTACGTCAAACGAGTGTTGTAATTCGAAATCAGTGTCTTACAAATAATAGTCAAGCTCTCTAGTAATACGTAAACAAATCAAACATACATGAAGACAAATCAAACATAATCAAGACTCCTAAGAATAAAGAAGAATCAAGACTACTAAAATGAAAACCTAAGCATCAAGACTCCTAAGAACAGAGAAAAATCGAGACTACTCATAATAAACAAACATCGATACTACTTTAAAGTTTAAACCCGAAAGTAAAAAAGAAGAGGCAAAGATCGAAACTATTCAAAACAAGTCTGAGTACCTTTGATTGATTACTTGAGCTCTGTTATCGAGGAGACTGGGTCGAAGATACATATATAGGATCATCGGATTAGGTTTTCGGTTTCAAATCGAAGAAGAGATTTGGTGAGATGAGAGAATATTTGATGTTTGAAGATATTTCGGGGTAAGGAAACGAATTGGTGAGAATATTTAGGAAGATCAAAGCTTTAGGAAGGCGTAGATATTTTGATGGAGTGAATCGCAGAGAGATCAATCAAAAACAATCGAGTATCAAAAATGAGAAAGAGGGCTTAGGGTTTCGTAAGGTCGGGTCTCGGGTGTAACCAATCGGATTTTCGGTTTATAACCGACCCGACCCGACACCCGAAATAACAAATAATCAAACCCGTTCGGTTTTTTAACAGGATCCGAACCCGACCCGAACCGGTTTTATCGGACCGGGTTCGGTTCGGGTTTTCGGGTTCGGATTATTTGCCCAGGCCTAATGGAAACCCAAGGACCAATACAAAAAAAGAATATAATTTTCAATAGCATTAAACAACTTATTGTTAGTTGAAAAATGGAAAAACAATTAATCCAAAATTTAAATTAGTTGTCAATTTATAGTAGTTTTCATGAGAACCTAAATCAAAAATAAAAGAATAATTATATCATAATAAAAAAATTTGAGTTCTAATTATCTTTAAATTTTTTGAAAGAAATAATTTTAAAAAATTATATTTATCTGAGGATTTTTATTTCTATAATTGATACTATTATATAGATACATTCAAATAAAAATGCAAAAAAAAAAATTAAATTAAAAATTGCAAAGTAACCTGGGTGTAGCCCGGGAATAGTTCTAGTATATATAATGAGAGAATTTCTTCTCCCCAAGACTATCCACCTCATAAATTTCATTAAACTAAACTTTAAAGTATTTATTTTTAACACCAAACACTAAAATCTATTCAAATAATCATTAAAACATAAATGTGTAATACAGATTTTTAACTAAATAAAAATGAAATAGATTAAAAACAATACTAAAAATAATTTTCAAGTACATTATAATAACAATATTAAAATATAATAATATAAAATAATTTATTTATGACAATAAAATCTTCAATTTCCAATAAAATAATAGATAAAGTGACAATATTGTAACAATATTTGAAATATTTGTTTATAAAATAATTTTGGATTTTAATTTATTTAGTTACAGTACTAAAACTAAACATATATAAATATATTTTTATAACAAAAATAATTTAACATTAACTATAAATATATTCAATATATAATAGAATTCAGTTATGTAACAATATTACAATAATTAGAGAAAATATTATTATTTTAACATAAAATCTATTTTACCATATACAGCAAAACAAAATTAAGAATCATGTGGTAGTAGTTAAGAATGCATTTTTAAAATTGTTATTTATATAATAATTTATATTTATATAATTTCCAATTAATTTTCAGTATAAACCAATTACAAAATTATGAATCATGTGGTAGTTATTTTTTATGATTTATTATTTATGGATTGATTTGGATTTATAAACTTCTATGAATAATTTTAATATATAAATGATTTAGGAGGGTTGGTTTAGCTTTTTTTACAAACTTAAGGTATTTATGAAAATTGTTATCCTTTATAAATAAATTTGAAAAATGATACATATTTATGGTAAAATTATAATTCCCCTTAAAATGTATTCAAAGTATTATTATATAATAATTTTAATTTATATAATTACCAATTAATTTTCAATATAAATGAATTCTAAAAAGTTTCATATTTTATATCTTAGCTTTAAATAACGACAATAATATATTACATAAATGTATAACAAGTTATACATATAATTATAAAAGACAATAGAATAATGAATTGCATAAATAACACAAATAAAGTGTAAGGGCAATAAAAACAGAAATGCAATTGTATATCATAATTCATGATATCAATATTTCTAAAAATAAATATATTAGGGTAAAAGATAATATTTTAAGTTTCAAACTATATATATGTGATTTTAAGTTAGTATATTAAAGTTAAGATGTAGCAATAAAATGACATAGTAATATACATGCTCAAAATTTCTAAAAACAATGTGAATTTATTTAATTAAAAATGTTATATTCCATAAAAAGTGCATTTATAAAAAGAAATTCTTTTTGATCTAAATATTTATAGAATATATTTTATTCAAATAAGGTATAATTATCTTATTCAAAATTAATATCTTAAACTAACATAATTTTTATATAAAACTAGATAAGTTATATTTTAAATACAATAGATATAAAAAATAAATGTACAATAAATATAAAAAAAAATATGATAAATCCTGCGCTAATTAACAAAAAAAAAGTTATTTGGCTGAAAAAGACATGCATTCTTTCAATATATATATATATATATATTGTGATAGTGGTAGCTACTAAAAGATCAATTTAAAACAAAACCTTATGTGATTAGATAAAGCAAGACTAAACAATAAAAAGTATCACACTTTATCACTCTACTTCAATCTTATTACAATATAAATCTTTGAAAACCAAAAATCACGGTAAAACATGACATCATTTTTATATATTTAGATAGAGCAATAACTATGTTCACAATTTCGTGCGAGAGCTATGTCCTGGTATGTAAAAGGATCAAGTTTAGTGTTCTCGGCTCGAATTTATTCAATTAATTGTTCTGTAATTTATTATACAAACATCCTGAGATTTGTCTTCCTACACATACTTATTAAGTATTTTGTAAAATAAAAGAAAACGGTTGTCGCTTGTTTAACCAATGCCATCAAACCAATTGTTAATAATACTATAAGAAAAGTTCATTAATTTTATAAGAAAGTTTATAAACTTTAAATAATTAAGCTGTAAAGGGACCTAAAGGAAAGACAAAAGAAAACTAAAAATAAAAGATGTAAGAATAAGTATGAAATAAGCAATAGGATCAAAAAGACAACTTGGGGGTGTGGGCCGACATGCCATCATCAGAGCCTCTCTTGCTCCATTCTTACCTCTAGAAGTGTTTGCTTCTCTCATCATTACATTTTTCAGTTTTCTCGTCTTATTTATAAGTTGTTATGGCTTCTGGATAATAGTTGGATAAAAAAAAATTTCACTTATCCATTTATTGAGATATTTAAAATAGTTGGTTTTGGCTCTTAAAGTATACTATAATTTTAAAATCAGATGTTGAAGTATAAATAAAACACTCGACAATATACTTTAATCCTTCTGTTTTTATTCATAAAATGTTTAGGATAAAAATTTGGAACTGGTTTACCAAAAAGAACAAAAAAAATTGAAAACTGTAAAAATCGTTTTCAGGTAGCCAAATTATTATTAAGCTTATCTCAAATTTCAAAAAAACAAAAAAAAATCAGAACTTGTACGGTACAGGCAAAACTGATACAAACGAATAAAGAGAAAGAAAAAGAAGGATTTTGCAAGGTCTTACTTGGTTTTATGTTGTCGTTGAATTTACTCATAATATAATACACAATAAGTGATAATAATAAAAAATGAGAAACGTTTGAAAATTTCCAAAAGTAGAATTCTTTAAATAATTGAAGTTATATAATAATTATAATAGTGTAGAACTATTATGTGATGTATTGTAATATAGACGCAATCTCACCAAATTAACACTAAAAACCCAAGATTTATAAGCAGTTCCACTAAACCGCCCCAAACAAACCATAGATATGCCAACATGCTTTCTCTTCAAAGGTGAAAATTGTGTTTACATGTTAGTAGCAAATATCTACACTAAAGATTATCTAAAATTTAAAATGAAACGTTAATGGGAAATCTTGACTTAATGGTTACCAAATAGGATGTTGAATAGGGAGACAAGTAGAGGAGGCTGTAGGGGTCACTTGGAGAAATAGTGATCGATCTTCACCCACCGTCGTTCATCATTAATTGCGGCTAATTATAACTTTAATTAGTTATTATTTATGCCATTTTTAATTGCTCATTAAATCTTAACATATGAATATTTTAACTTTATTTTTGCCATCTTAATCATCAGTTTTTCTTTGTCTTTAATTCCTTTTATTTTCTGTTTTTTTTTTTAATTGTCAACAGGTTACTTGTTCGGAAATTTATCAAATGTAGTAATATTTTTTGTGAGAAAAATAAATGAGGTGAAAACAAAAAAAAAACATAGCGATATGCTAAAAGAAATAGTGACTCAGTGGTTCAACTTAAACATAAGTGTTTGGATATCTGTTTGGATTTGAGTTGGATATTTTAGATTTTTGGATATTTCGATATAAAAATTTATAATTCGTTCAAATATTTTTTATATATTATGTCAAGTTTAGGTATTTTTAATTTAGGTTCAGTTATTTTAGATCGTTTGGATATTTTAGATTTTGAAAAAATTAAATTAATTCATTACTCAAGTTTTTATATTTTTAAAAAATTTAATAGGTTGAACGATTAATAAGTTTAGAAATAAAATTCTGAAAATAAAAAAATATTAATTTAGTTATTCTTTAGAGAATTTGAATGTAACTTTTTTAATACATTTTAAGTGAATAGTAAATTATTTTATCCGCAACTATATATATTATATGATTTTGAGTAATGTACAACATCAATATAGATATTTTGAATAAAATAAGAAAAGTAAACTAAAAATTATATGGTTAAGTATTATATTCGATTATCTTCGGATATTCGTTCAAGTTTAGATATTATCCGTTTAGATTTAGATATTTAATTTCTATTAATTTAATACTCGTTCGAGTATTTTTCTATTCGGTTCAGATTTTGATTTGAATTTTTTGATTGGGTTCATATTCAGATTAAGGTATTGGATAAAATGTGTAGTCCTAATTCAACTATTACGAGCAATTCTGAAAAAGAAGCCATTCCGGAATTACCATCATGTCATCACTTTTATTTTAATATTTCTTTTTCCAAGTCATTTTTGGTTAATTAGTGTACAGATAGCATTGCCGCTATGAAAAAAAGATTAACAAAAATCAAAGAATTTGAAATGTCTCTGTAAGTACGTAACTCGGATTCAAAACACAGATTTCTAAAGAAAAAGAAGTTATTTCTTTCTCAAACCGTATATCTCTTTCCACTTGACTTTAATAGATATGTAGACCATTCGTTAAGCTAATAGCTTACATCATAGGATCATTTTTAATGGCACTTTATAAATTTTTCTATAATTTTTTTTAAAATAGAATAACTCTATTATAAATATTTTTTAGTCTAATTAATAGTATTACTTTATAATAGTGTAACCAGTACTTGACCTGAGAATAATAAGACCAATAAAGTAATTAAAAATAATGAAGATCCATTAATTGATATAAAAAATCTAAAATATGTATCCAAGGAAATGAAAACCAAAAAGTTCAAACTGCATACTTTTTTTAACTACCATAGTTACATTTACCATTGGACTATTTGCAGATTTTTAATATTTAGCGGCTGAAATATTAGTCATGAAAATGAAGGTCTGAATGTAGCTCTATTATATTTTAAAGTAACTTTATTATAGAATAATACCATTAAAATAAGAATTACTCTATAATAGAATTAATACATTTATAAAAAACTATATATGAAATTATATAGTGTCACTGGAGATGTCCTCAATACGTATTAGAATCCAGATTCTGAAAATTTTATTTCATTTTGAGGAATAAATATATGTGTTACTTTGAACTATAATATACATTACTGTTGACAGTTTATTTATAGTGTTCAGATTCTTCACATATATTAAGTAAATTTACTCTCCATACAAAAGAGAGAGTTCTTAGAACATTCTCACATAAAGACAAATCCAAAACCAGTACCCATGAAAGAATTAAAATTCGACAATGATTAATATATATAGCCTATGAGTATCAGTAATAATGACTTTCTATTTCTTAATTATTATTATTTCTCTATGATCAGCTGGTAATAATTTGTTGATGGATATGCTATCTTTCAGGGTGAAAATATATTTATGTGATGTTATGGGAGAAAAGCAAATAAAAGTGTTTTGAGCGAATTATATTTATTCACAGTGATTCGTAACTCATAAGCACAACAATTGTTACATGTAACGAAATTATTTGTTTTGTTATAGGTACAATAAAATTTAAACATATGGCTCAAACTTTTAAAGATTAACCATCAAAAATAGAGAGAAAATATACATAGAAATAAAATAATATATTGGTGAATTATCTATCATTAGTTTTTCATATCTTAATAGCTGTGAATAATTATTAAGTTATCAAACAACAAAAAAAAATAATTACTAATATTACAATTCATAAAGATGATGAGAAAGTTTGTTATAAATAATATTTCTCATTACTCTCACAACAAGCAAGAGCCAAAACACAATAATTTGTGTTTGCAGATAAATATGAAACTGTTGGTTGTTTCAAATGGATGACCAAGTCTTTTATGCCAAATACTAATGTTAATAACCACATTAAAAGAAACTGCTGAAACATTAGAGTCTAGAACATATAAATTTTCCATTCTTCCTATCCTGACCAATCGTCAACGCCTTGGAAAGATCCTGAATCAGACAAATAAAAAAATTAAATATCACAGTATAACCAATATCATAAGTCTGTGAACTGATACTAAAAAAATTCAACTTGAATTCAGGTATAAACAAAATATTCTACATAGATAAATGTTTGTTTATTAGACTAGTTCTAACACCACTTATCTTGATAGTAAAATCAGTAGGATGATTCACATTACTCACAATAAACTCATCCAGAGATGTAAATAAATTCATATTGTGAGCTACATGATGGGTAACACTAGAATCAAGTATCCAGAGTTGTGGTGATAATGTCTGAACAGAGACATTTAGAATACCGATAAAGCAGTAGTATATAGAAAGCAAAAAAGCAATACTATAAAGGTCATTGGCAGACTTAGAAATGCTAACTTCATTATTGTGATGAAAGAATTGTGGTTGTAGCTTAAAACTGAATAAAGTAATGAATTATTGAATCTGATCCTTCGTAAGATGGCCAATAAGATTGTTTAGTTGAGGGATTTTCATCAGAAGTAGAAGTGGGAATCACAAACACTTGAGCAGTAACATAACGAGGTGTATGTGTTTTTTCCGAGCATATTTCGACTTGAAACCAGAAGAATATTCATGTTTCTTGTAACATTTCTCAGAAATGTGTCTTAGCACTTTGCAAAAAGAACATACTGGACGGCCTTTGTTTGAACCAGTCTGAACATAGCAAACAAAATTAGCATCGTTGATGCAGTCTTTTTAGATTGATATAATCTCTTCAGCTTATTTGTAATGGGTAAGTACCACATCCGCTAGTACGGTACTTTTTTTGTCAACGCTCTTGCGGTTTATATCGTGGCTTCTTGCAGAATTTACACTCCAACAACTCTGCATCTTTCCTTCAGTATATCATACAGTTGTCTATACAAACGTCGATCTTCTCTGAAGGTAAGCCAAGACTGGTAATCAGTTTCTGAATCTCATAATAAGATTCAGCAGATAAATTATCTTCAGACAAATACTCTTTAAACAATTCAGTTCATGTATCCATACAAACTTGAGATAAGTTATGATAGATTTTGATATTCATCATCCCAGCTGCCAATAACAATTTAGAAAGACCTTCTCTACAACCTTTATAATTGGTTGATTAGTTGCGTCTAACATTTCATAGAACCTTTTCGCATCCAAGTTCAGTTCCTCTATCTATATATTGTCTACTTCTGCTGCAACTACTGTGGTTGTTTCACGAAATGCATCTGTAACCATATTATGCATCCTATCATGATCTATGACATGATCCTCAGGGTAACTACTTTCAAGATGCAAATGACTCGGTTCTTCTCTATTACCACCATCTTCAAAGTGAGTATACTACTAGTTTCATTCCTACTATCACCTTCTCCATGGTGAAACCAAATGTAGTAATGCGGGATAAATCTTCTATTTAGTATATGTTTCCAAACTGTTTCACTACAAACAAATTTGGTATTTTTGAACTTACAAGGATAATACATTTTACCAGTTTCTTGTGTGAGAAGTGTGTTTCCAGCCTTGAACATGAATATCTCTGCCCCATTGAGAAATTCATCTGTCACAACTCCTGCTGAATTTTTATGTACGTATATCCAACTCTGAACTTCATAGATATTGTTGTTATGAGACATTTTTTTGAAATTTATTGTTTATTTTTTTGCATCTTTAGAATGAAGAAAAGAGAGCATATTTATATGACGTTACGTAGTCGTAACTTTACGATCTAAGCTACGTAGTCGTAAATCTTAGTAGTTAAATCTATGTTTCGTTGTAGTGATGAAACTTGAAAAGTAGCAGAAGTAGCAATAACATTGGAGAAACAACATTGACTATCATCTTGGTCAAGAATGTTTTATACCTCACCCAAAGATGGAAGAGTCTTCTTTATGATAATTTGACGTTTGATGATATTGTAAGAATCATTAAGTCAGGCTATAAACTTAATAACCTTAGCACGTTCCGCCTTAAGTTGTATTTAAGCAGCATTTCCACACACACAAGGCTTGTCAGGTTCGTCATTGCTATTCAGATTATACCATAGTGTCTTCAGAGTAGTGTAATAATCAGATAAAAACATAGGTGCTTGACGTAAGTCTTCAATCTCTTGAATCATATAAAGTCCTTGTTAGGTTAGTCATGTTAAATCGCCCATATAGGTCATGCCATATATCAACATCTCTCAATCACAAAATACTATGATATATCTATGGTGAAATTGTGTTCAAGAATCATGACTTAACCATACTATTACACTGAGACCATAATCAAAAACTAGCATCAAATTCAGGTGAACGAATAAGAGTTTCATCAATGAAACTAATGTTATTTTTCGCATCTAACGCAATCCTCGTAGCTGCATTTCAATCATCATAGTTTGATCCATCTAAACGAATGGATATGACAAGTAAACTTGGATGATCGGTGTTATGCATAAACAAAGGTGATTGAGCTGGATTATAAGATTTAGTGGAAAAGTTTGTTGAACTCCGATATTGAGATTGGTAGCAATCAAATAAAATATCAGAGGAGAATCAACAACTTAAGACTAAGTCGAAACACTTCGTAGGAATCCATGTGCGAGTCGATCAACATGGAATATTCTTCATAGAAACCATGGTGATGATGAATCAATCGGTAGAACTGGATGAAATCAAAGTCAATAATGGAGGAATTATGATAAAGAGACGATTGTTAAGGATATGATGCCATATTATTACGATTTATAAAGATGATAAGAAAGTTTGTTACAAATAAAAAGATATTTCTCATTACTCTATGTTGTTCGTTACAATCAACTTATATTACTCCCTTCGTTTTAATTTAATTACCGTTGTAGAGGAAAATTCTCGTTTCAAGATAAGTGTCGTTTTATAGTTTCAATGTAGAATTTATTAAGAAGATTCTCCGGTTTATTTTTTTATTGGATGAAATATGGTTAGGTGTATAGGTAATTGTGTTTTTACTTTAAAAACATACAAAATTATATGTTTTATTAATATGTGTGCATAAACTTAGAACGACAATTAAAATAAAACGGAGGGAGTAGTAAATACATATGTACAAATTAGATTGGGCAATTCTCTTAAATAGCCCTTTTTAAGTTTTTGTCACAAAAATAGCCTTAAAAAAATAAAATGACCAAAATAGACTTCTTCTTTTTTGAAATTTTGATTTTTTTAATTTTTTTTTTGAAATTTGAAACCCTAACCCCAAACCCACCCCTTAACTCTAAACCCTAAAGTGCAAATTAGTTAACCCTAGGGGTATAAATGCATATAAATGATTTTTTTAGCTTCTAAAAAAAACATTTTGGTCATTTTTTTCCTTAAAAACTATTTTTGTGACAAACAAGCTAAAAGAGGCTATCCAAGGGAATTTCTCATTTAGATTAGCTACGCGAAAGAAAACTGAATATAACCAAACTAATTCAACTATATACTAACCACACTTCAATAGCTAAGTTTGCTTGCACAATATACCCCGTATATATAAGGACTATTTATATGAATGATCATGTTCTTCGGTTACATATACATTATTCTAACTAAGTTTTTACGAGTTAATCTTCCATTCACAATATATTTGGGTCACATCAGATGCAAGTGAATTGTCACAAAATAAGCTCTCAACAATTTATTTTTAAATATCTATGTTTTGAAAATTTTGAACTTCTTGCCTACGTATTATAATATAACTGAATAAGTGATGTGATCACCACCAACATGTATACGGAACGATATTTTTCGTTTACACAAAATAACTTCATATGTATAAGTTTAACTTCATATATATTATATAAGTGGTAAATCATGTCTTTTATATATTATACAAGTGGTCAATAAAATAAAGTTATAGGGGGCTGTTTCTAGATACAGGTCGTTTTCAAAGTTAAGTTAGGATAGAATCTAAGACAAGATCCTAAGCTAACTCTTCGAAGGCAAAGCAAAAATATTTCTTTCTTTTTCAGGAAACTTTCTTCTTTATTTACTCTATTTATCCTACATATCACCGAAAATATCTTATTTTACATTTCAGTCAATCCCTGAAAAGATATTCTAGGCATTGCTCCATAGTTGATTCGTGCATAATACAAATTCTCAAATATTTCTCGATATTCAGGCTTTTCTTTATAGTTGATGTCAGGTGTTTGTTTAAAATATTTAGTTTTATATTGCAATTTTTGTATAGTTAAATTACTGATGTTCAAAAATAAGAGTTGGTAAGCTGAGGTATTACCATTGATTGTTGGTTTTCTCAGATATAATATTATGTGACTAATCTTCAAAGTGACCAATGGAAAGAAGGTGTGCGGCCATAATTTTATAGTGCAGTATATTATCTGTTGGGAGTTTGATGAGCAGTCCAATAGAAATGGACTACAATATATAAATATAAAAGGTAAGTGAAAGGTCGGTAGATCACATCAGATTGCAATGATTTTATTAGAGTAAGTTCATGATTTATATTTTTGATTTGAGTTATGGACCCATTTAGACGAAAAATTCTCCCTAAACTTTCAAAATTAACCAACTAGATAGCTATTTAACTAATTCTATTGACGACAATATGGATTAATTGTTTGCAAACTAAATCGACCTGTTTTGTTTCAAATTTTACGTTCCAGCATTGGAGACAACACAATTTTAATTTTGTTATCAGCACAATGCATACCAAAATATAAATTTGATGAACTAAATACTATATATCTTGTCCAAAAAACATATTAGCCTGCATGGTTCGTTGTTAGCAATTAGTAAAAACTCAACAGAAAGATAAAGAATACTAATTGTGATATGTAAGGTCATATATCATATTTGAAGCTTTGGTTTTAAAATTAGTTGCAGCTTTTTGGAAGAATAGAAATTTTGTTTTTCTCTCAAAAAAAACTTATTTACAACAGATATGATCATTAATCTGGTTATATGAAAATCTATTTTGACTGAAAACAACAACAGAGAATCCCTTTACTCTCTTGACAGAAACCAAGCTTCCATGGCTTTGTCAAACCGTCGCCTTCCTCTTCCTTTGATCGAATAAATTCTGTTTAATACCAGTTTGTCCATTAACCTTATAACATGTGCTGAACTCTGATGAGCTTCACCATGTTTCCTCCCATTTTCTCTGTCAAATTAATTATTAGTTGAATTAATTATCATATTATATCCGAAAATTAAGCTTTTAAAAAAAATTGTATCCGAGAATTCTCCGTATTTTTACACATAGATATTGAAATGATTTTTAAGCTTTCTATACAAATTACAATATATATGATTCTTATATTTCGGTACTCGACATTATTTAAAAGTGTGTGTTTTTCTAAGGTACTAGTGTATTAGAATATTCTTTGTGACGACTTAAATATTATTCTCTCTGTTTTATATTACTTGTCGTTCTAGGTTTATGCATACATATTAAGAAAACATATGATTTTGTATATTTCCAAAATAAAAACACAATTACTTATACACCTAATCATATTTCAACCAATAGAAAAATAAAGTGGAGAATCTTATTAATGAATTTTGCATTGAAATTCTAAAACGACACTTATTTTGAAACGAAATTTTTTTCCTACAACGACAAGTAATATGAAACGGAGGGAGTAGTTAGCATGTTGAACTTTTGGTAGATCAACATCAGTTTAATAACTATACCTCCGGTCACAAAAATTCAGACATTCTTAAAAATTCACTTAATCAAATTGAGATATTATTGCTATTGTTTGACTCTATGGGATGAACTTTTCTTAGGATCAAGGATTACCTCAAATTCTACAACAGATAAAAAGGCTAGACCTTGGAGTCTTCGGACCAATGTATCAATTTTTCAAGATATTGGCGTGACATTGATAACCTTTTAATTCGTGGACGGTAAAGTGGCAGCCTCCAAACAAATCGTGCGTCTAATGTATCAATTACTTCTGTTAGCATGCTTTAATAATATTTTTACTTATAAATCAATAAATATCGTAAGTTATTAAACCGGCCAGCCAATAGTGAGGGTGGAATCCTATTCAGCAATTTACAGTGGCGTTCTACAGTTCATTTTTAGTGGATAAAAAACTTGAGATAAGAATTTCAATTGAGAACAGCGGCACGTTGACCTCTGCCGGGTGAAAACAACAAACACTAACTGGTAATGCATCGTTAATTATTCGATTAAGTAGGCTACTAACCCCAATAATTACCGTTAACCCTAATTATAATCAGTGTTAGAGAGTGTCAAGTACACACGCACTATAATTCGACCATCTATATATATATATATAGTTCATTATAGAGAGATATACTTTATGTAAATATGTAACACATTTGCAAAAAAGAAGTATATATGTTCTAAAAAGTGGAATGCATTTTAGATACTAATATAATTAATACTAAAGATAATGATATCTTATATTATTTATTTTTATTTTTTTAAAATGTTTCATTACTTACAACCAAAATCGAGAATTATAACAGTACATCGCCATTGCCTTCTAATTTTACAGAGTAAAAAAGCATCTAATTTTATGTATTAATTCATAAACACTCTGAACTCCATCATAAAATCAATGTATACTTAATAGATAGTAAATCAAATTAGAGGGCAAGCTTATCAAAGCATCCATAACAATGATTTTTCAGTGGTGTTCTTGAGATTAAAACGAGAACACAAAAATCAAAAGTTAGAACATGTTTAATAGGTATTATACAATTATTAATTTGATTTTATTTATGTGGTAAAATTTAATTACAAAATAAAATTATATTAATTTTATAATTTAAAAGCATATTATTATAATTTTTACTGATGCTATCATACACAAGAGCCCGTAACAGGTACAGAAGAGTGGTATATTATATAAATTTTTATCTTGAGAGTTAAGAGACATTATGATTAGAGAAGGAAATATAGGGATCGAGGCACATATATAATGTATATTCTGACCCAAAAAGTGAATGGTCTGAAAGGGTTTGTGGGTAAATCCTTGGGATTTGAACAAAAGGGCTCTCCCTCACGCAGTAGACAGTAGACAAGTAGGCATGCATGTGAAACTGATACCGAAATCAAGTGCTCTTTCTTTTCATTCCTTAAATCCAGCTTTTGTTCAATTCCTTTCCCATTTTTTAAATTTTCCTTTCCTGTTTTAGTACTCATTTCTTATTATTTGTCGTATAAACTCCTTTTTCTTTTTGTATATATCCATTTCACCTTGATTTCCGTGCCTCTCTAGTCATACTCTTCACTAACTCAAAAAAGATTCTTTGGTTTCTGGATTTTTCGTTGGGGACTAGGGACTCAATGAGTTACTGAGATGACGTCACAAGCCGAAAGGATGAGGTAAATAAAGTAAAACGACAGCCAACGGCTTTGGTGGGACCGGGATAAGCGGAGATCAGATGAGGAACAAATGATTAGTTATGTCATAAAAACAGTTCTTCTCGCCCACGTGTCATGCACTTAGAGCGACATTTGTTAAGGACGGCGCCACCAACCAGACAATGGGAGCTGGATTGCTGAAGAAAGACTTAAGAACATCTTCATTTGTTTCACTCTTCTGTTTTATTTTCTTTTTAATATAATGTACAAACGGACACGATTCGTCATGTTTAATGGCCAACGTTCATTCCTTTAGGGCTACTACAAATCTGAAAAATATTTTAATAGTTTTGTTAACAGAAAATTTGGGATTGTATGGTTTCCATTGGATCTGAGACTTGAAATTATCAATTATGTATTTCCTATACTACATTATAAAATTTGATGCGGCAGTATATTGAGTGAGATTTACGTAGTAATCCATAAATGTACATTTCTTTTTAAAAAAATAAATCCATAAAATGTACATTCGTGTAAATTCTTTCGACGCTGAGAGTTACATACTTAATATAGTTGATTTCTTTGTCCTCATATATTTTTTGTTCACGTGTTTTATTAGTGGGTTAACGAGACATATATATTTAAGCTCTGGTATATTAAGTTACCAGATTAAGCAAACATATATCTAAATTTTCTCTATTAAGATTACATTTTTCGTTAACTTTATACATTATGCATACAATCCAAACCTAGAGAGTAATTTATAATATCTCTAACAGACTAAACTAGAACTAGTTTGTAATATTATTGTAAATCAAATCAAATTAAAATGTGTAATGCCTATAAAAATGTTTCGATGTGCATTTATTATTTAACCTAATTTCACATAGAATCGTTAATTATATAATATATTTGTTTTGTAAAAAGTGTAATTTTGACATTTATACATAAATTAAGAATAATTGAAATGTTTTTATGTTCTTAGTAATTTTATCTATTTAACCGATAATGTTTAAGATAAATAAAATTATTCATAAGATCAATTCATTTTATTTTGTAATTAACATTAAATTTAAATTATGTATAAACTATTTAAAATTCTAAAATGGTATTTTTATACAATAAAAATGTTAAAATGACATTTTTTTGTAAAACATATGAAACTTATAACTTTGATATATAATAGATAAAAATGATAAGGGATTTTTAATCTTGTGAGATGTAGTAAATAACCAGTAAACAATAGAAAGAACTAAAAAAGTTGGGTTGTGCAGTAACTGCCGGTAAAGTGGAGAAGCTTGGAAAAACTTTAAACAAAAAATTGCGGTTAGAGAGAGAGATAGAGCCGTCCAAAAACAATGCGTAGATGTCTATCCCACGCGCAATCAAACCCTCTTGCTCCATCTCCATCTTCATCTTCATCTTCTTCTTCTCCCTCTCCTTAATTATATCATCATTTTGCACCCACATGACACACACTTCCATTTATATAAATATGCATATTCACATCATAAACCTATATATATACACACTAAGATTTCTAGATGGTCCATATACATGTGATCTATTTAATCAAAAGCTAACCTCTTGCCTTGTTATATAAACACCCATCATTCAATCCACAACAGATATTACAAACTCTCCTCTCCTTTTCCTTTTGCAACCCTATTTCAGATCGTTCTTGTTGAAATCGCTTACAAAAATATATATCAGTATTTCCCACAAGCTCTTCGTCCAATCTATATTAGCTTGTAAGTTTCAACTCATTATTTCTTTTAGGTTATTTGTTCACACACAAAAATACATATAGTTACTATATGGATACATCCATGAACCATTATACATCGTTTCTGTTTGGCTTTACATACATATAGTATGGGATCGTTTTGTATATGAGTAGGTTGTATGAAGGTTCATATCTTGATCAATAGTATAAAATTCTGTATGTGTAGACATTGACCACAAATTTAGAGTAAACGGGAAACTGAAAGTAATGGTGGGGATTTCGAAATCTATGTTTTTTCAACGAAATTATTGTTTCTTAGAAATTAATTGCTGTTGCACCATTAAAAATAATAATATATATCGATATAGGGATATAAATACATACAAGAGTGTGTAATACACTCAAAGGAACATCTACCTCAGTGACTTCCACCCGTCAAGCTTTTCGGCTATATTTCCATTTTATTTATCTTCCATATTCAATATGATTATATATAGTTCTTGTATATTTTAGGTCTTTTAGTACCAACTTATGTTATATTATATAGTACTTTTATGTTTTATATAGTAAAATCTTCTCGTTTAAAAGCATCGTTGGTGTGTACAAAGGCGAAACAAACACTAAAACCTAATGCTTCTGAAAAAATATCCAAAAACTTTCACTATCATACTTTTGTTATTGTTTTTTTCTTGCAAAATAGTAAGCGCTCATCCATTGTTGGGTGGTCCCATGGAAATACATCATAACCATCATCAGAAACATATAATAGCCATAGCCTTAAGCTTAAAGATCTAAGATTTTAATTTTGGATATAATATCTATCTACATGTGAATTCATATATATATATATATATATATTTAATATATTATCAAGTGTGTCCGTGTGTAACATCACTATCATTACCCAACACAGCTTTTGGAATTCCATTGGACCCAAGAGCCATTCCATCTATTTCTTATAATTAAATATAAGAAGCTTGTAATAGGCTTTGGTTTTGGTCCCCAAAACAAAACTTTAAGGTTGTGCCTTGTTTGTCTAAGGTTTTCGCAATAGCTTCCGAAAAGACACGCTTAGGTTTATATACAAATATATTTTCCTTCATAACATTCTCTTTTCTCTCATTTCTCCCTCTCGTTACTTTCCTACTCATTTTTCTAACAATTTTCCGACTTATATACGTTTACAGGATCATTTTGGATGGATAACATACTGCAATCGTGTATGCCACCAGGATTCCGATTTCATCCGACAGAGGAAGAACTCGTCGGTTATTACCTAGATAGGAAGATCAATTCAATGAAGAGTGCTTTAGATGTCATTGTAGAGATTGATCTCTACAAAATGGAGCCGTGGGATATTCAAGGTAAGTAACGTGGATTTTGTGTATGATTATCAATTATTAATCTTTTGCATGGAATTAATGGCAGTACATTGTTTGCTTAATATCATCTTTAAAAAACAGTAGTATGCGATGAAATTGGCATGCGAAATGAATGAGAAAGCCTACTTTCTTTGACTTGTAAGATGAGTGTGAAAAGAATATTACAAGGAAAAATTAAGAGATGTAGTACAATCATAACTCATAAAATCTCATTTGAAATTAAACTAGTTTATTTTTCTGGTTGAAAGTGGGAAAGTAGAATCATATCATTTATCAGCCCAAATACAATTCACCACATCATTTTTCAATCTTCTTTTTAATATTAATATGCTAATATTCTGTGGTGTAAAAATAAATAATGACATTAACATTTGGTGGTGTATTGCAGCGAGATGCACACTAGGGTATGAAGAGCAAAATGAGTGGTACTTCTTTAGCCACAAAGATAGGAAGTACCCAACCGGGACTAGGACCAATAGAGCCACGGCAGCCGGGTTCTGGAAGGCCACTGGTAGAGACAAGGCCGTGCTTTCAAAGAACAGTGTCATAGGAATGAGGAAGACACTTGTCTACTACAAAGGTCGAGCTCCTAATGGAAGAAAATCCGATTGGATCATGCACGAATACCGTCTCCAAAACTCTGAGCTTGCCCCGGTTCAGGTACACATTTAAAGACTCTAATTTATATATCCATGCATTATCAAACCAATAATCTAAAATTAAATAAAATGTAGTACAATAAAGGCATCATTATCTCCGATTTCTTAACTGGGTTCTTAACTCATGATTTGACATTTTTTTTCTTTTTTCTTTTTTACACTTTTCGGCTAAAAGATGGCTCTTATATCTCTTATTTAAGAGACGGTTCTTAGATTTTATTAGATAAAAACTAAGAAAATCTAAGAACAGTCTCTTATCTGAAACTAAGAACCCTGGTTAATAGACCGGGGATAATGATAGTCTAATACTCATCTCCAAGCAACTTAACTCTATGCCACATGTTACAAAATCGAGCTAATAATGTTAAACGTAATCTAAATGGACTAAATCAATTACCATTTATTTTTGAACTATAGGAGGAAGGTTGGGTGGTGTGTCGAGCATTCAGGAAGCCGATTCCAAACCAGAGGCCATTAGGGTACGAGCCATGGCAGAACCAGCTCTACCACGTTGATCATAGCAATAACAACTACTCATCTTCAGCGATGATGAACACGAGTCATCAAATCGGTGCCTCTTCATCGAGCCATAACCTTAACCAAATGCTCATGAGAAATAATCACTACAATACCAATAATGTATCCTCATCGATGCATCAATATGGCAACGTCATCGAGCTCCCTCAGCTGGATAGCCCGAGCTTATCACCGAGTCTAGGGACGAATAAAGAACAGAATGAGGGATTGGAGCAAGAAGAAGAGAAGAACTTCAATTCTGTGGACTGGAGAACACTAGATAGCTTGCTTGAGACACAAGTCACACATCCTCAAAACCCTAATGCCCTAATGTCTTCGTTCGAAACGCAGTTGTATAATCCGGCGCAGAGCTTCCCTTCCATGCATCAAAACTATAATCATGAGGTTGAAACAAATATTCATGATTCTCTTGGATGCTTCCCTGACTCGTAATTAAAAGAAAATCATATACTATATTGATTTGTTTTTATGATTTAATTGTTTCATCTCGAGAATAACATTTATAACTGTCTATTTGTAAAACAAGTTTGTGTTTAATACGTAGTGATTTCCTGGTGAATTCCACAAAGGTGGGATTTTTTTAAATCTATGCCTTGGGGTTTCTATTCATATTTATTTTATTTCTCGAATTTGTAAGTCGTCCACTGATTCTAATAAAATGTGCTCATAATTATGCGACAATGCACGCCAAATCTGTCTATGGTGGCCTAGTAGCAAGGAAAACATGTAAAATGTGCTCATAATTCAAACCTCAATCAGTGGCAACAAATAAAATTTTTTGGTCTAAAAGTGGCAACAAATATAATATAAATAAATCAACCAATGTACGATTTGAATTCAATTTATATGCTCACCATGTGGTATTGTCAATTGTTCCCTAGGCGTTAGTTAGGCGGTTAATATGGGCCTAACAATTTGACAAAAAATCAGAAATTAATCAAGAATTAATCAAAAACTAGTTTTAAATATTTTATTATTTTCGTATAAATTTTGATATAGTTATTAATATACCGAGTTTGTTACTAGTTTATATTGTGGGCTGGTGCAAACTTAAGCAATAATTAAGTATGAAGTCCACTCTTCGAGACTTGTGTTGTATATTTTCGTCAAAAAAGAACCCCTTTTCTCTTGCGAGAAAAACCCTAGAAGCCGTAAAAAATAATAATTTGTTTGATCCTCCTTCTCCGGCTTTCGGCGAGCTTCGCCGGCGTCGTGAGAGGGATTAGTCTGTAGAAGTGTGGATGAGGTCAATCGAAGCCTAGGAATGTGGTGTGGGTGGTCTCGTTTGCGTCGTGGCGGTTCGATGGGTGGGCTTCTCCAGAGCTGAATCTTCTTTCTGGTGTGTGGTGCAGGTTGAAGCCGCCTCTGATGTGGGTTGTTAATTCTTCCATCGGATTTGGTGAAGTTTTGTTCTTGAGAATCGGTTATAGCTGCGATTTGGGCATTTGCGCTCTCATCCTCCTATGTTCTGGCATTTGGATTGATCCTTGTTCATTTCTCGTCCTTTTGATCCTTCTCTGGTATCACCTTCTTTCCCTTTTCTTAGCTTAGTGGATTGGGTGTTGTGATTCGTTTGGTTGAGGGGCTGTGAGGCCTGATGGTTCGTGATTTTTCAAGCCGCCTTTGCTTACCTATCTGATTTGTTTTTGAAGCAACAGGTAGTTGTTCAAGCCTTGATCATGTGGTCTTAGTTATGTATCCCGTTCGCACTCTCGATCAGTATTCAGTCTCCACTTATGAGTCACGTTATAGACATGCTGGCATTGTGTCTTCGGTATCTTGTCGCTCCATTCTTGTCATCGATGGCCTTGTTTCAGTGTTTGAAGAGGTTTTACCGACGAGGCTTGTTCCTTTAGTTTGGAACCGGTTCGTGTATGTGGTTCTCATTGTCTCTAGGAGGTATGATGCTCTTTCTATGGATTCAGTCAAGCTACAGTTTAGTTTGGGGATGGTTTGGTGTAGCCCTTGTGTGAAGTCGTGGTTATAGTCTTGAAGCTTCCATCCGGCTTCTCGAGATTGTTCAGATGATGCCTTTAACTCACTGGGTACCTTTGGCGGCTATGCTTATGTTGTTGGGTTGAAGTCTGATGCTCTGTGAAGGATTGTTTTCTTATTGTTAGTGTCTGGTATGTATTGTAAGGTCTCCGAAATAGCCGGCTTCTGTCTCCGGTTCTTTTTGGCATATTTTTCTCTTTATGGCTCGCCTTAGTCATGATCTGGTGATCAACCTATCCTAGCATAGGATGTGTTGATTTTGTAAGAAACTCTTGTTTTTAATGTTTAATGCCAATTTTCAGATGACAAAAAAAGAAGAAGATGTCTTTTAGGTCAACAAGTTCTGTAAATATTTTTGTGGCCGTTATCTACAGATCTTATCTTAAATCATCATTTTTGCGTTTATATGTTTTTTTTGCGTCGAATCTATAACAATTCTTGTAATATTGGATTTCACACCTTCAAAACCTATAAAACATGAAGTATCTTAGAGCATGATTAACCCTAGTAACCTATTAGGTTTTTGATGACTATTTAAATATTAAATTTTAGTTAAGAAATTTAGTTAAGAATCACTTAGTTTTCTTCCTCCAATAGTAGTTTTTAATTAAGGGTTTTAAAAAAAAATCTTTAAAGATAAAATTTACTTTTAAAATAAAATATATTAAAAGATAACATTTTAAACATAGATTTTTAAAAAACATAAAAACAAGGATTAGTAAAATAAACGAGAATAATTTAAAAAAACATTTGAGTTCAATTGTTATCTTTATCACGTTCAAATTTACGCCATATATGTTTAACCAAATCAGTTTTCAGTTGTTGATGCATTTGTTTATCACGAATTCTAGTTCGAACACCCATCATATTGGTGATATTTGTAGGGATATCTGTTGTCTTCCCCTTCTTGGAACTCTGAAATATCAAATTGAGTATATCCATCTCATTCGTCTTCTACTATCATATTATGGAATATGATACATGCTCTCATAATCTTCCTGATGTGATCATGGACAAGGATACTAAGGAGGAGGACTTGGCTGTTCAAGATGGACCTATGACTCGTTCAAAGACCAAGAAACTCAATGAGGCTATTGGAAATCTACTTAGGATATTTTGGAAACAAGAAGACTGTCTTGGAAGAAGCTTGATCAACCAAGACACACTTACCACCATTCAGGCTACCTCATCAAGCTGATCATCATCTAGGCAAGTGGCTCATGTGTACTCTTTTTCCCTTGGATGGTTTTGTCCCACTGGGTTTTTCAATCAAGGTTTTTAATGAGGCCATGAGTTCACTTTCATATCACCTAGATGATGCATCTCAGATATGCTTACTATTCAAGCATATTGGACCAACTATCTATCTATCTTATGTTATGATATAACCTATAGTTTTCATGTCTTTTTCCTTTTCGAAAACACAAGTGTTGAAAGCGTGTTTCCCTTAGTCTTTTGGATTTTCCGAGACCTTGTGCATGTACAAGGATCTCTCTACTTATATGTCTTGCAAACACTCTTTCAAGAACCAAGTTATCTTTTGTTTAAACCCCTTTGTCTTCTCTCTTCTTGTTCGTCGAGTTGTGAGTGTCTGGTGTGTAATATCCAGTCTGCTGGTGTCTAATATCCAGTGTCTAAGGGCCTTAGTTTGGTGTGTCATATCCGATCTATTGCCTAGGAGTATCAAGGAGCCTTTCCGCAGCCTCTTGTGTCACCATTCGATCCATAAGCCTTGATAAACTCGAGACTTTGATTCGTTTATACAAGGAACTATCCATATCCCACTAGAGAAGCGTCCTAGGAGTTCATCCCCAAAAAGTGATGAATTTTTAACAATGGCAAAGCGAGCTTGAAAGACTCCAAAAGCACGCTCGATCAACAATATGCATGAACAATGGCTTATTCATTCTAAATCATCGTCATAATAGATTTTCAGGATATGTCGGAGTTTCACTGAAATAATCATTCCATAAACGTACATCGTCTTCTTCACGATTTCTTTCGATATAAACTCATGTTTTTCTTTCTTCTTCTTGATCACCATAATGAATGGAAAAAATCTTGAATGTTTGATCAAAATGTTGATCAAAATTTTCATAATCTACTCCCTTAAAAGTATTATTATAATAAGATGTCATATATGTGATCAAAATGTAGAAAGTGTTTTTGATTATTTTGTGAATAATATTTGTGATCAAGGAGACTTTGTGAATAAAATATAGAAGAAAAATTTGTGAATTAAATGCTTAGTGAATAAAAATTTTATATAGAAATTAAACATCGAACCAAAACCATCTTGTGACTTGCATATACATACAAACATAATAACTCATGTACACATACGGACAACTCATACACACATACAGACAACTTGAATAAATATCTTGTGAGTTGAATTAAAATCTCGTGTCTTCTCTTGCACACATACGGACAACCTCATTGTCATGGAAGCCAACACCACATTTGTCTCTCTGCACACGGAAAAACCAAAGAGAACATGTTATATAACAGAACATATCACATATCACATAAATATTTAAACATACAATATGTCTACTTTCGAAAGACCAAGGACACATATCACATATCATATGAACATAGAAACTCGTTTTAATAATAAAACAGAACATATCACATAAACATTGAAACATACAATATAAAACATACAATACACCAAAGACACATATAGAAAAAATACATAAAACAGAACATGAAACATAGACCAAATACACTCGTTTTAAACATGCCACATACAAGTTCACACTAATTACCCAACATCTTTGTAATTAGCTTCTTCTTTAGAGCTTCTTCATATTCAGATATTGGCTCTTTTTTTTGAAATGAGACTGTCAAGCAGACTTATCTTCAAAAGTCTCTCTTTCACTGTCAAGTCTTTCTCTTTAATAGACCACATGCTGTGAAACTCAGAGACAGCCTGATGATCTACTATAGTTCTTTTACCACATGCTCTTTTTGATGCCTTAACACTGAGAGGACGTTTGGTTGGTTGATCACCTAGTTTGGTAGTTGCTTGAGAGGTTGATGATTGTGCTCCATCCTCAAACCTTCTCTTCTTAGCGCTTCCATCAATCTTACTACTAGCAAATTCACACCATTTCTGGTCATTGCGCAGCTCCTCCCAAGCATGGTGAAGGTTAAATTTAATCTTATGATCATTGTAGAAGATTTCGTGTGCCAGTTTAACAATATCATTCTCATTCTAACCACTAGTTTTTTTGTCTTGTTGCAGCCGCATAGGATCCACAAAACTTGCAAACAAGATCGTTCATCTTCTGCCACCTTTGCTTACACTGAATTGTCTCTCGCTTTTCACCTCTTTCCACCTTTGGACTAGCTGCAAAGTAAGCTGCAATGTGTTTTCAGAAAGCACTTGCTTTCTGCTCATTTCCTACTACAGGGTCCTTGCTCGTATTTAACCATGCACTAATGAGCACTACATCATCTGAGAGAGTCCATTTCTCTCTTTCTTTGCGCTTTGTAGGTGAGTTTTCACAGAAGCTTGAAGTTTCAGTACATTGAGTACTAAACACAGGGAGTTGTGATGATCTGAACTCCCTACCATGTGAAAAACTCTCATAAAGATAGGGTTCAGGAAGGACACTATCTTGTTGACTGTTCAGAAGGTCAACAAAATTAGAGGTCTGACTATATGGATTCGTAGAATCCATATCCTAATATGTGAAAGAAGAGAGAAAGAAGAAGAAATGTGTTAAAAGACGAATACAAAGGGAGATCTTGTTGGAAGATGAAAAGAAAAAGAAAAAGAAACATGGTTTTATAGATGAAAAAAAGAAGATGTTGTTAGATATGATTCTTTTAATTGTCTTTACTCTTTGAGTTAAGTAGAGTTGAGTTGAGTAGACATGTATCTAACATATTTATTACCTAGTACACAGTCCTAATGTAACACTAAAACAACCATTCATCACAAGCATTCATCACCCAACATTCATCACACGCATATTCACTAACCATATCCTAACTCTAACAAGCATTTATTAACCTAACTACTATCCAGACGAAAGCAATTAAGAAAAAAGCAAGAAAATGATATCAAGTTTTGCACACTTACCTCACCGACAGCCTCAAGTAGAGATATAGGAGGAGGACCTTCAGTCGATAGCTCAAAGAGTGTGAGGCAAAAAGAGTTCATAGAAAGACAAAAGTCCTTGTCATAATTAACAACACAACCAAAGTTTAAATCTTTATACTAGGATAAACAATAGGGTTAAGCATACTGGGTTACTATATCTGAACTAGCTAAGAGAACTTTAAAAACACTGATTAAGAAGAATTAAATTGAAAAAAGAAGGATGAGGTGAGAAAGTTAAATACTTGGGAAGTGATCTCCAAATTGAAGAGATCATGAGCAAGAGCTGAAAGACCGACGGAGGAGACGCCATTAGGACCAAGAGAGTCGTCGTCTGTGGTGGGTTTCCATGGTTCATCTAACGGAGAAGACGAGAACCAACAGAGGAGACGCCGTGAGGACTGAGTATCCCTGGTCATTCGGGTCCTCGGGTCAGGTTTGGGTTGAGTCCATTCAGGTTTAGGTCTTTCGGGTCTAAAAATTTAAGATCCAATAAGGTAATTTGATATTCTCGGTTTGGGGTCGGTTCGGGTCATGTCGGGTACGGGTCGGGTCTAGTTTTACAGGAACCGGTAATACCCGATACTTTTTGGTTCTTAAATTTTTCAGGTCGATTTTCAGGTTTTCGGTTTGATTCTCGGGTTTTCGGGTCTGATTTTGGGATTTCAGGTCGGTTTCCGGTTTGGGTCTACTGTATTCGGGTCCAAATTACCTTGTTACCCGAAAAATTACTTTATAATGAAAACCTGCAATAACAACCTGCAATACGTAAATTTTAAGCCTTAAAAACCTGCAATACGTGAATTTTGCATACTTCATAGTTCATAATTCATAACAAGTTAACAACAATGTTTTTACTAGCAGTTTCAGAACATAAGAAACATAAGCAACACATGTTCAAAAACATAAGAACTAAGCAACTAGAAGGTAAAAAACAACAACAACAAACTCATACTCGGTCTTGAACTCGTAGTATGCTAATGATCATCAACACTCAAGCTTGAAATACAAGTTCAAATTCTGAAAAACAAAAACAGTGAATGCCATTAAAAGTGTATACAAAACTAAAAAACATAATGACAATGAATATGCATATTAAAGAGTTCAGAAACCAGAAATCATACCTCTCATAAGAGCATCTTCCTCTTCTAACACCTTAAGCATTTGCTCTTTTCCTGTGATTCCTTTTCCTTTGAGTCTAATCTCACTTTTGATTCACTGCTCCATGCACATTAATACTTCTATCATATACTGCATCAAGCAACTTCTGCTTGGGTCTAAAATTCGGCCACTAGTATTGAAGGCAGATTCAGACGCAACAGAACTCACTTTCATTGCAAGTACATCCCTAGCCACTAGTGATAGAACCAGATACTTTTCACTGTTAACCTTCCAGAAAGAGAGTACATCATACTTTGAACCACCTACAAGGCTTGGAATCTCCACATTTTCTGTCAAATACATATCTAACTCACTGGTCTTCTCTTGAAATCATGTTTCTTGAACAAGCTCTTTGTAGATGTCATTCATGCTCTCATAGTCAAGCCCATTCCCAAGTATTATCCTCTGAGAAACTTCTTCTCCTAACTGATCACGTGACTGAGATTGAGATTGAGATTGAGAAGATGGTCCTTAAGACTGAGAAGATGCTCCTTGCGATTGACCAACAGTGCCATTGCCATTGTTGTACTGATCAAACATACTCCTTAAAATATGCTCGACTTCATCTTTCAAATGAGTAACTTTAACCGAGCCTTCTCCATATAACTTTTCAAATAGCTTTGTGGTAACCTTCATCTTCTTGGTTGGGTCAAGAACACCCGCAACAATGATAAGCTTATTCCTCTTCTCAGGAATTGTCCCAAATGGATTCCAATACTTGCCTAGTTTTCCTAACATGTTTGATGCCTTAGACCTTAAACTTTCATCTGGACCAAGAGCAGTACTTAAATCACTAATGTTCCTCGTTACTGTGATGATCGCAAGATACAACTTATGTGCAGTAACAAAATTTGTTGCAGACAGAACCAAAGTTGCTTTGTAGAAAAATAATTAAGAACTAGACTAACCTTTCAACTGCTTCCCAATCATCTTTACTTGGTGGTCCAACTCGTTTTTTCTATCCCCAATTTCATTGAAGTAGTCGTTGTAAGGCTTGTCCTCAGCTTCCATATTCTCAAAAGCCACCTTGAACTTCAATGCTTGTTCTAGCATCGAATACGTAGAATTCCACCTTGTTCTCACATCTAAAGGTAAGCTTCCTCTCTGAATTCTTCATGACTCTACATGTCGCTCAAAAGAAACCAGCCTCGGAGTTGAAGACCTCACAAAATAAATGGCATTACAAATCGCATTGACACTACTCTCTATCTCCATCAAACCTTCTTTAACAATCAAATTCAAAATGTGAGTAGCACACCTAAAATGCATAAACTTTCCATCTAAAACTAATGCATCATCCCATTCTTCTCAATAAAAGCTTCCTTAAAAATTTTCAATGCTGAAGTATTAGTTGTGGCATTATCAACGGTTATGCCATATACTCTTTTGATATCCCATTCATTTAAGCATTCAAGAAGTACCTTAGATATTGTAGATCCTTTGTGATCATACACATTCTTGAATCCAATAATGAGCTTCTTTAACTACCACCAGCTGTCTATGAAGTGAGCCGTAATCACCATATAACTGGAACCTGTATGAGGAGCAAGCCATATATCAGTCATCAGTGAGAGCCGTTGCTTGTTCTCCTTAAGAATCTTCTTCATTGCCTCTTTCTTTTTCACGAAGGACTCAACAATATCTCGGGTTGATGTTCTTCTAGAATGAGGCACGTAAAGCTTAGTTTTGTTGCAGAAATTCCTCCAAGCTACGCTCTCTACCCAAGATAAAGCCAACTCTCCTACAACCATCTCTCATTCGTCGCTTGTCTGAAGATAGATTCAGAGACTTTGCACACTCTCATATTACCATCTTTGCCACCTAAATTCCCTTGATTTGTCTTTGTTCACAGCCAGCCATGCTTGGTAACACTTGCAGGCAAGATTCAAATGTTTCTTCAAACTTGATGTTCCTGATTTCGTTGCACATGCCATCTCTTTTCCACAGTAGTTGCATATAGCTCTTTCATTATCTTCTTTCTCTTTAGTAAAGTGTTCCCATACCCTTGATCTTGATCTAATCTTCTTTACTGACTTTGAACCACTACCTCCTTCTGTTTCCTTACCCTTTCCTTTGTTGCGAGAGATTGGAGTCTCAGCTTCATCTGTTGATTTATCTGAATCACCATCATCATTCATTGGATCATCACAAGATGCCATCTGCATTATAAAAAGACAACAAAGAAAGACAGTAAGACACATAGAACAAATACAAACTCAAAATTGTCAAACAATGTAATCAGACTCAAACTCCAAGTCGAACACAAACTCAAAATTTTCGTAAGGATCACAAGAACACAAGAATCAAACTCGGATTAAAACAAAATTCAAAATAAGAATCAAGAATCAAAATCGCATTAAAGCAAAATCATAAACAATAACCAAATATAAAGCATGATACTTACCCTAGATCGATTTCTAGACAACGCTGTCGCTGACGAAAAAGTTGCTAGGGTTAAGGGGCTTTGATGAATAACTTGATTCTGATGAGATTCCAGATTGATGATGTTTGATTTCGGATTTGCAGATTAGAAATTGACAAAATCTTCGATTCTTTCAGTTTCTGGGGGAGTGGAACCGAACCGAGTAACAAAAGATAAAAGTTCGAGCCTTCTAGGGGAGCTTTCTTAAAGAGTTAATGGTGCATCGGGGAAGTGAAACTAAAAAAAACAATAGTTAGTTTGGGTCTAAAAGTACCCTATCGGGTATAGGGTACGGTTCGGGTCAGGTATTTGACCCACGGGTCCTTAGAATGACGACCCAATAGGGTAAAGTTGCTAAACCCAAACCCGACCCGAACCGAGTTTTTTGGGTCGGTTCCGATTCAAGTTTTCGGGTCCGGGTAAAATGCCCAGGGCTAGGACTGAGAGAGTCGTCGTCTGTGGTGGGTTTTGATGCTTCTTCTGACGGAGAAGACGAGAGAAGCCGGAGGAGACGCCATGAGGACCGACAGAGTCGTCGTCTTTTGTGGGTTTGGATCCTTTCTCTGACGGAGAAGATGTAAAGACAAGAGAAAAGAAAAGAAAGCGAGAAAAGAAAAAAGAAAAAAAATTACATCGCCTTGTTTGATGACACGTGGTTGCAAAACCACGCTAAAGATCGGTCTCTAAAATCCCAAGTTAAGGATCGGTAATCTTCCTTTTATTTAGTTTTGATTTAATTAAATCAGTTATTTGGTTTCAAAACCCTATTAAGAAACATCGATAATCACGGTCTTAGTATATCCTATTTGTTCGCCGAGTTTAGCCAATTCGCCATGGTAAAGCACCGCCCAACGCTTCAACGCCGCTTAATCAGCTGCCACGGCTGCGTTTTTGAACATAGGATATTGTATAAGTGTCGTGAATGTTTTACACAGCCTTTATTTCTTCCACAACCATATTAAATTATGGAAAATTCTATAAAACACACCAAATAAAATTTATTATTTTTTAATACCAAAATTTTTGTTACCAAGTTTAATACCTCAACTAATTAATTTATTCTATTTTTATACATTAATTTTTAAAATCCAAACTATGATTATTTTAATTAAACAATTATAATAAATTTTATACAAATTTATTAAATCTCCCACATTAAAAAATAAGGTGGAAATTTATTCCTAAATTTTAAAATTTTAGGAATAAAAGTAAATAGTTTTAAATTTTAGAAAATAAATTAAATTTGATATTGAAAACAAAACTAAAACTAAAAAGTTTCAGGTTATCAACAATTTGGTTTATTTTATTCCTAAAACATAACATAAAATTTTAAAATTTAAGATTTGGTTTTGAATTTCAGAGTTTTTTTAAAAAAAGATGATTGAAAGAGCATATTTTAAGTATGAAAATTGAAAATATATTTAACGTTAGTATATTAAATGAACAAAATAATTAGGTGTTATGTTAAACTGAGTAAAATATTGAGGTATTAAAAAGATTAATGATTTAATTGGAGCATTTTTGCGAAATTTTTCTGTAAATTATCAACCATTGATGTAACCTTGTCCATTTGTGCAATCAACTGGAACTACTTGAGTTGGACCATGAAGAAGTTTGTGATGGAGAAAAACCAACCATAGCACAAAGGAGAATTTGGAGACTATTTCATTCCATCAACTGACCACGAAAAGTATTCTAGTTAAGCCAAAACCAGTCAAGTTCATAAGATTACAAGAGATGCTCAAAGAATTCACTTTCTCGGTCATATTGTGTCATGGAGGCCACCTGATGATCTAATGAAGTTCTTATTCCTCTTTGGTGAACCAATGCATTCTTCTATGAAGCCTAAGTCAGAATTACATCCCAAGATCCAAGAAAGCTTATGACCACGTTTTGGATCAATGGACTTAAGGAAAAGTGTTTTTGGCCCATGAAAAAATGATAACAAATTCACTTTGGATTTGTTTCAAGCCAAATTCGACCAAACCTTTGATCAATCCATTTTAAGTTCATTCTTATCAAGAATACCAAGATGGAGTCAGCAAGAAAATCCTAGTCGTGCATGGAAAAGAGGAATTCAACAAAACACTCAATTCTAGTAAAAAGTCAAGTTTTCATTCCTAGTTTATATGTTTTTTTATTTTATTTTGAGCATAATCAGTCTTGTTTTTTCTACAGATTGTAAACTATTAAAAAGCCTAAGTTGCCTCAATAATATCCATTAAGTTTTTATCAAATAAACTTTTTAATCTGTGAATTTCTTGTTCATCTTTGAACATTGACTGCTAGGAGAAGAATTTCCAAAGGCAGACCGGTCTAGTGATCATATATGTGCAGTGACCTGCACGATCATAGGTACCTCTATGCAAGTGTTGATCAGTCCATAGATCCTCACTGAAGAATCATCATCCATCTCGACTTCTACCATCATCATCGATCATTCAAACCTTCAATCAACCCTCAAAAGTATCAGGGACAACAATCTCGACCCTAGGGTTTCACAAGTGGTATCAGATCAGATTTGGGGGCTCTTGATCACGGGTTTGATTTCATCTTTTTGAATCCTTCTTTGTTTGGGATTTTGATCAAATATTTTATGTTCTTTTCAGCAAACACTCTTATCTATCTATCTTTGTGATGCTGGTTTACGAAGCTAAAAAAAAAACAAAAACATCGAAGAGAAAACCGATCCAAAAAAAAAAATAAAAAAAATAAAAGAAAACCAAAGAGAAAACGGATCAGTTTGGTAATTCAACCAGCACCAAAATATTTCAACTATATGTCTTTACCCAGTTCTGTTTTTGGGGTTATTCTCTGTTGGGCTGGTCATTGTTTGTTGTTGAGTTATTGAATTCCCAGAAAAAGACTTGAGAGAAACACTGAGAGAAATGAGGCTTCAGCTATCTTTTTTGTATTAACTCTATTTGTTGAGATTGTAACATGAAGCCATGTATGGATCAAGCAGGAGGAGACATCCTGAAAGGGAATTAGATTATAACTAGTTCAACTCTTTAGTAAAAACAACCTTAAAAAGAAGAGACAAATATATGAGAAAAAGAGATTCATATGTTATTATGAATCTGGTTATGAACAGGAAAGAATACAATCTAGGAGGTTACTGGAAATGCTTAACAAGAGGAGCACATATCTTGATCAATTCAGTTTTTACACAACGAATTTACTGGAAAAAGACATAATTTGTTTTTTAAAAAAAAAGAAAAATTGGTTTTTAACCATTCTGATTTTGTGCAGGAAAATGCACAACCATGGAGGCAAGAGACACCAACTAGGAGGAGCGTAGAACATCCTAGAAAGGTCAGATAAGAGACATGAGCTTGATATGGTCATGATCACATAAGGGTACAAAACATTTGGTCTCTTCTAAGGGTACAAAACGTTTGGTCTTGAGAGAGTAAAATAATTTTGTGTTTCAAATTCTGTTTTTGATAACATGATTAACCTTTTTAAGGTGTTTGAACCAGAAAATTTTTCTAATCAAAAAATTTTTCAATGTGGCAATAACATCAATTCTTGTCTTGTTGTGAGTCTTGAGCATCTTATTGAACATGACAAAATTTGTGATCATCCTGAAAAGACATTAGAGCTTGTTTTGAAACAACTTGATTTATGTGTTAGAAAATCGTGTGATTCAATTACTAGATTTTTTTAAATGGTTTTGTTATAAGTTTTGCTAAGCATGAACTGACCATTGGTGATTTGTTTGCATCCACATGTGCCTGGAAAGAATTTATCGAAAGAAAGTTGCTTGAACTAAAACCACTTAGAGTTGATATCGAGTTTAATTTTAATTCTAAGTTGGAAGATGCTCGTTTATGTCCTGAAGATGATAAACATATGTTTGATTTGAGATCATTCTTTGAGAATGATGTTGTTTTTTGATAACGTGTGCTACATGTTTTAAGGAAGAAAAGTTTTATTTTTGGTCTGAAAAATATGTCTTGCACATATAGTTCAAAATATATTGTCTCTGTTTTGAGTGTTTAGGAACAACATGAACGGTCTCAAAGGTACAAAAGCAAACACCATGTTTATCAGCATGAGATTTAGGGATAGAAGTACTTGAGAAAAATAGCTTCAAAACTCTAAGGAAGTTTCAGTCCAAAACCTTACTTTGATGTTGATTACATGTTTCTTTTCTTGATCTTCTGTCTCGTATCTTACATGTTTCCTTTTGATGTAAGAGACTTGGATTTGAGGAAAAATCCTTTCAAAAGAGGAGGGGATGATGTAACCCTGCCCATATGTGCAATCAACCAAAATTACTCAAGTTGGACTATGAAGAAGCTTATGATGGAGAAAGACCAACCATATCTCAAAGGGGCGTTTGAAGACTATTTCATTCCATAAAGTGACCATGAAGAGTATTATAGTCAAGCCAAAATCAGTCCAGTTCGTATGGTTACAAGAGATGTTCAAAAATTTCACTTTCTCGGTCATATCGGGTCATAAAAGCCATCTGATGATCTAATGAAGTTCTTGTTCCTCTTTGGTGAACCAATGCATTCTTCTATGAAGCCTAAATCAGAATTAAATGCTAAGATGTCCAAGAAAACTTATGACCACATTTTGGATCAATGGGCTCAATGAGAAGTATTTTGGGGCCATAAAGAAAATGATAATAAATTCACTTTAGATTTGTTTCAAGCCAAATTCCATCAAGCCTTTGATCAATCTATTTCAAGCCCATTCTCATCAACAATACTAAGAGAGAGTTAGCAAGAAAGTTCTGGTTGTGCATGGAAAAGAAGAATTTAACAAAACGTTCAATTTTAGTCAATAGTCAAGTCTTCATTCCTAGTTTCTAAGTTTCTTAATCTGAACATAATCAATCTTGTTTTCTACAGATTGTAAACTATTAAAAGGCCAAAGTTGCATGAATAATATTTATTCACTTTTTATCAAATAAACTTTTTAATTTGTGAATTGTTTTGTTCTTCTTTGAACATTGATTGTTAGGAAAGGAATTTATAAAGGCAGATATGTTTAGTGATCACGTCTGTATGGTGACATGCACGATCATAGATATCTCTACACTTTAATAAAAAAAAAAAATATATCTACGCAAGTTGATCAGTCCATAGATCCTCACTGAATAATCATCATCCATCTGGACTTCTATTCCCTGAAACCATCATCATCGATTATTCAAACTTCCAGTCAACCCTCAAAAATATTAGGGACAATGATCTCGACCATCGTATTTCATCAACCATACTTCAGTAAGAAAATTTAAATGTACAGTCTATAAATTATAAAAATAGATATTGGTTTTAGAAATCAATTTTAACTACTTTGAATTTGTTTAAGATAATTATATGGTAATAATATATATATATAGATATATTAAAAAATAACTTAAACGTAGACTCTAGAAAAAAAAAAACTAAAACTAAAGTCTCTACCATTCAAGCATGTGTAAAACAAACAAAATAAATCCAAAAGAGATAAACAGTGAGGAATAATAATGAAACTATTACACATCAAATTTAATTCAGTCCTCTCAAAGCCACCCACCCGTACGTGTAGACACCGTTATGTGAATTTTGATTTCTCCGTCTGTCGCGAAGACGGTACCGGAGGCGATACTTCTTCCCCTTCTTAGTTTTTCTTTGCTCTCATCCTTTATGTCTCTCATTGGTCAAGATGCTTGTATTTTTGTGCTGTCGTAGTCACTCTGGAACTTGTTCGCGATGGATGGAGACAGATTTAGACTTCTTATGGAGGGGCGGGTGAGACCTATGACAATACGTGAAGGTGAGAGTCGACGTTTAGGTTTCAGCACGAGACTATGTGGTGTAAAATCTTGTAACTCCTTTTTGGTGAATATAAAGTTGATGTTTGAGTTTAAAAAGAAAAAAGAAAATAAAAAATAATGAAACTATTACTAGCTAGACCGGAAACAATATAACAAAACTAATAAACCTGATTATGTCTCTTCTTTTCTCCAACTTCTCTCTACAGATCTTAAAATCGATGTGGGCTCTGGTGATCGGTTGCTTTAGTCTCCGGTCACTGAACCTTTTTTGTTCTTTTATTTCTAGTAAATAATCCTCGATCTTATGATCGATTGTAGCTTCCGTGTAGTCGGATCTCAGTTTCATTAGGCGACTTTTGTGGTATATCTACATAATCTTTTGCCGTTCTTATTTAAATCTCGATGGCTCTTAATCGGATACCCTATTTGTCGTTTCAACTTCATCTCTTTCTAATGAGAATCAGTCTTTGCCACTAAAAATCATAGCCGGTTTGGTTTCATGGTAAAGCTTCTCTACTGAAAGAGATAAAGTTTGTTTGGATTTCTTAAGTTTTTTTGAAGTTAATTCAGTAAAGTTGGCGTTCAAAACGGTCCAACATAGAATCCCTCTTCAGTTCGACTTATGTTCCACTGGTCTTAACTCTCGGTAAATTATGGTCCCTCAGATTAATGGTCTTTGCTTGTGCGAAAGGTTCTTCATAAGGATGTACAAGATCTAGGCGTTTGGAGGTGATGCGGCGGATCAGATGAAGAATTACTGCCCGTACTTTCCACCGATGACGAGTCAAAGGCGCTTTCTCCAAGAGGTGGAATCCAATTGTTTTGCAAGTGCTTCAGAAATGTAACACGTAGCAGCACTCTCTAATTAACCTACATGTGTGCTTCATTTTGTAATATATCTTTTGTTGATCAAAGTGTTGGGTTTATAAGCCTACCTTGTACCCCTTTACAAGTCCATGTGGTTTTAATAAAAGAAGTTGACAAAAAATAAATAAATATATATATATAACAAAATAAAATAAATGGTGGACATTCATGATTCAACCATTGTGGAGTACGAACCCTCTCACGCTGTCAGAGGTTCAGATCCTGGAGTCAAGTAGAACCCTCTCAACCATAGAGAAGGTCTTGAACAGACCCCATCCATCGTCGAGTCTCCGACACCGAGAGAATGAAAATGGAGAAAAGCTAAGGACACGTTTTCCTCAAGTCGACGAATTAACATCCCAACCCAAATCAAAGTGGTGGTGATGGCTCCGACACGGAATCTTATCAGAGACGAAGAGCTTGGATCCTTATCAGACGACGACGACGACGATTCACCATCCGGAAAACGATCTAAACTCGATCGCTTCCCTCTTAGCCGATGGGAACTCGCGGTTTCTCTCGCCGTCTTCCTCGTCTTCTCCTCTGGTCTCTTCTGCATCTACATCACCATGCCTGCTTCTGAATTCGGCAAGCTCAAGCTCCCAAGAAGCATCTCTGATCTCCGCTTGCTCAAGTAACTGATAAAGACTCAAACTTTGTCAATCTTGATAGTGTCAATGTTGGGCATTGATAAAGTTGTAATCTTTGTTTGGTTTCAGAGACAATCTGGCGAACTATGCGAATGAGTATCCAGCGCAGTTCGTTTTAGGGTACTGTGCGACCTACATTTTCATGCAGACGTTTATGATTCCAGGGACTATCTTTATGTCGCTTTTAGCTGGAGCTCTCTTTGGGGTTATCAAAGGTGTTGTCTTGGTTGTCTTCAACGCAACTGCAGGAGCTACTTCTTGTTTCTTTTTGTCTAAGTTGATTGGTCGGCCTTTGATTACTTGGCTCTGGCCTGACAAGTTGAGATTCTTTCAGGCTGAGGTAAGACCTTCTCTTTTTCCTCTATGAAAGATTCTTCATTTGGTGGTGGTGGTTGTAATGGTTTGCATATCTCTGTGTGTTTTTTTTCAGATTGGTAAGCGTAGAGATAAGCTTCTGAACTATATGTTGTTTCTGAGGATAACACCAACACTGCCGAATCTGTTCATCAATTTGGCTTCTCCAATAGTAGATGTGCCTTTTCATATCTTCTTTTCGGCCACATTGGTCGGTCTCATTCCCGCAGCTTACATAACCGTTAGAGTAAGCTCTTGTCTCTGAGAGCATAGACTCTCTGAGAGCATAGAGTCCAAGACTCGTGTGTGTTTTGACATCTACGCAGAGCGTTAAGTTCTTGGTTCTTTATGTTGCAGGCTGGACTTGCTATTGGAGATCTCAAATCGGTGAAGGACCTGTATGATTTCAAGACATTGTCAGTGCTTTTCCTCATTGGGTTTATCTCCATTCTTCCAACTATACTGAAAAGAAAGAAGATATATGAATAGCTAAGGAGAAGTCCCTTTACAGTACACAGGTTTGATTAACCTTCGATGTCATAAAGCTTTACAGAGGACAAAGAATACACTCTTAACTGATTAGAGGACACATCAGAACAATAATGGTCGACTCGCTTATTCTTTTTTGTGTTTGTATTTTCCATTTGAGAGTACAACTGAGGAAGAGATCATATATGACCCAGGTTATTATTTTCTTTACATATTTTCAGAATCAATCTATCTTATTAGATTCATTTTTTCTTTATATATTAGATTCATGTTTCTTAATTGCATTTTCTATTAACCTCTAATAATAACCGTCCCTGAGCAGTCGCTCTCCACCAATTTGTCTGTTATAGCTCTGTTTTTTTTTTAAAGGGGAAGGCTTATTCTAGCTATTTCAAACTTCTCATCCATTGTGCAAAAGCAATTTTTGATTTGAATAAATTTCAAAAAAAAATAAGGAATATCGTAGTGAGATTTTACGTATACTTTACGAGGAAATACGATATGTTGGTTGTATCAAACACACCACAAGACAATATAATTTACTGAATCACAGTGAGATTATGTCCCCTACATTTGTCGGTCTAATTAATCATATTGTGGTTCATTCATTGAATACATCTCATAGAATCGTAGTACCAAACATATGCTGATTGATCCAGACAAAGCTCAAAAACCAATGGACCAAGTTGAGATGCATATGCTGTTTGATAAATTGATAATGTCTAGTGAGGCACAAAACAATACTCTTATATAGTTTATACATATATAAAATTATATTATAAACAATATATTTAATTACTTTGTCATCTATTGATAAAACATGATTTTGGATTGTTGAAGAAGAAGAACTTGACAAACTTGATTATAATAAATTAAAAATGTTCTTTCTGAAAAAATATTCAAAAGATGATGAAGTGACAAACTCATAAGATATTGATGGTAATTTTTAAAATTTTGATTAAACTTTCTAGTTTTTATCATATATAACCAAAATTAGTTGATGTGATTTGTTATTATTTTGTTTTTTTATAAACAATCTACTACAGTCTGATATTTTACTTTTAGTTTATTAGATTTAAATTAATTATATCATTTACATTGAAAATTTAAATATTTAAGGATTAAGTTTTGATATTTTCTTTTATATGTCATAACTCTTAACTTATTAGAAAATTGTTAAATATTCTAAATTATTTTGATATTTTATAAATGAAATGAAAATAAAGTAAAGAAAACTAAAGGTAAGTATTTTCTAAATGCCTTTTTAAAATATAGAATATATTATATATTTTTAATATCTAATATATTATTATATAATAAAATTAATTAATTTATTAGCTGGCGATTCGCATGCGGACAACCCAATAACGCGAACATTAAATTGTTCAGTTTGATGTCCGCGTCGGAAAAAATTTGTCCAGAAAACATTGAATAAAACTTAGGTAAATCTAGAAATATAAATTAAAAATTATTAAACCAAATAAGAAAATAATTTACAAATAATTATTTTATTTTTTCATATTGATAAAATAAAAATATAAAAATATTACTAAAATATATTATTAAATTTAAAATTTAATAAATTGTTATAGTTTTGAAAATTATTATCACCCACCTAGTTGTATATGAAAACAAAAACTAGAAAGAAATATTTCTCTTCAAATAATATATTTGAAAAAAAAAAAACTCGAATCCAGAGCAAAAGCATGACATCATTTAAATTAGACAACCAGTTCTCAAAAACCCACAACATTACTACAACAACTCGCTCTCTCTCTCTCTCTGTAAAGCAAGAGAATTATTTTAGCAGAAGTTGAATACGCAGACGTAAAGTTATGTCAACTTGAAACCACCACCAACAGGTTTGGACAACTGTTAGGTCTGGCTCGACACAACTTGAACCACACCTGGTTGTTCTGCAAGAAAAAATGTTGCTATCATGACTACATGATTCTTCTTGTACTTGTTTGAGATCTAATGTACCATATGTCATAGGTTAGGAAACGTACCGGAGATCTTTGCGACTTGCTCAGGGGTGAGCTTAGCTGAGAAACCAGACGCAGCTTCCTTGTAGCTGTATATTAGAGCGTCCTTTGCAGCTTTGTCACTGTTGAATAGCCAAAATGAACATAACATAATCACCATTATCATATCTTATACTCTCATCACATTTATCGACACGATAATCAAACAATAAATGTATATATATATATCCTCTCTTTTTAAGCGACTAATGACGCAATTAGTAGATGTTTACAGACCTGCCAAGAACGGAAGAGAGTCTACGGAGATGATAGTCTTTAGGTTCCTCATTGGTGGGCTTCTCTGTGTAGATGATGTGAACCTTAGCTTCGGACGATACAACAACTCTCTCTGTAAAGCAAGAGATTCATTTCAGCACAAGTTGAATAACACAAAGTCAAAGTTAGGTCAACTTGAAACTACCATCAACAGGTTTGGGCAACTGGTAGGTCTGGCTTGACACAACTTGCATCACACCTGGTTGTTCTGAAAAGAAAAACAGAACAAGGGCAAGAAAAAAAAAACATTGGTCAAGTTAAAACCCTTAACATGTTTTTCCCTAAGCCTACATACTCTGAAAATGCATTGTCATGGCTGCATAGTTTAAGAAACGTACTGGAGATCTTTGCGACTTGCTCAAGGGTGAGCTTAGCTGAGAAACCAGAGGCAGCTTCCTTGTAGCTGTAAACCAGAGCCTCTTTTGCAGCTTTGTCACTGTTGAATAGACAAATTAACAAAACATAATCACCATTATCACATCTTATACGCATCACATCATTTGTACACGATCAATCATAATAACAATAAGTAAATAAATAAAAACGATTTAAGCTACTAATGACACATTTGGTAAATGCTTACACACCTGCCAAGAACGGAGGAGAGTGTACGGAGATGATAGTCTTTAGGTTCCGCATCGGTAGGCTTCTCAGTGTAGATGATGTGAACGTTCGCTTCGGACGTTGATGATCTGATAGATTCAGCCATGATGATCGGAGCTACAACGACGACTATGAGGAGTTAGTTTAAGGTAGTCTCTTCTTGTTGGACGAGCAAATGTGATATACGCATTATATATCAATTTTCAAACTTATTCATAAGGACGGCCAAAATTAATTAATACTAGTGGCATCTTCATCCATTAGTCAACCAATTAGTTTATAGGTCTCTCATTTTCTAATCCTATATATTAAACATCAACATCCATAATTTTCAAATAGGACTATGAACTTTTCAATAGATTAGTTAACAAAATAATAGAGTAGATATTAGTTTCATACTATACAAAGTACTTTTACATAAAGCTTTTAAATTTTTATATATCTGGATCTTATTTTATTATTATTTTATATTCATAAATTATTATACTATTATTACTATTATTTGTTTTTATGTTAAAAATATAATAAACTTAGATAATCACCAACAATTGTGAAACCAATTACCGTAATTATAATTGTTAATTAAATTCTAATAAGAAAAATTCTCCCTGAATGAAACTCAGATGTCTGTGTAGTTGGAAACTATAATTTTATATAAACAACCATGTCACAGAAATGAAAACATAGAAAATAAGCAGACGACTTTGAATTAGGTGTTACACAGGGGCGGATGCAGGTGAGACAGGTACATTCTTTCAGTTTTTATAGATAATTAATCTATATTTATTTATATATCCTTAATCTATATATGCTCCATAACTAAATAAAGCTCTGTCTCCAAAAAAAACTTTAGTTTCATCACCAAGAAAGAGACAAACAAGTTAACAACCCCGATGGACGCCCAATAATCATCAGATTAAAAAATACTAAAAATCCATAAAAATTGGGCCTTCGATAACAAGTCCATTGGCCATACACACGAATGAACTCGTCAACCGGCCCAGAAGATTGAACTAGTCAACACAAGCAATCAAAACAATAACACTGATGGAAATATACATTTTTATTAATAGATCAACTAAAAACTAGTCATTTTGGTTTTCACATGTTAAAAAAAAAAAAAATCCAACAAACTAAAATAACTAGAAATTATAAAACCTAGAAAATAATTTATACCCACTCAACTCATTATTTATTAAAATAATAACCTTCTCACCTCTCATTTTTATAGTTTAATACGCGTCAAAGCCAAATACGCCAATACTCTATAACCAACAAACATGAAGAACAAAGCGGTAACGCTCGTCCACAATCCAATGTCTCCGATCACTTCTTCCTCCATAAAGCGGCACCCAGCAGTCTTTGCCGCTCCCTTTGGCTCGCATCCAACCATCGCCAATATCTCATCGCCATTTCCATATTGGACCGCTATTAATAGACGGTAACAATAAAATGTGGTGGAAACGTATTTCATCCACACCATCCCTGATGGCACTTTGTTTACATAGTAACCACCTGTTAAAACAAACGCTAGCATTGTCACGGTCACGATCGTGGAAGCTTTTTTAGCGTCCATAATGGCTGCGCCTAGGGCAAGTCCGAGTCCTTGCGAGGCTAAAACGTATAGCAATAGCACGGAAAGGGTGAGGAGGAAAGGGACCAGCCCTGGACGTAGACCCACCATCCAGTAAGTTAGTGTCAAGAATGCTGCCGGAAGAACGAGTTCCATGGAGAGCGATCCGATGACGTGAGCCATGAAGTAAGATGAGAGTGTGTACATACCGGACGCTCGTTCTCGAGTGAAGATCGCACGTTCTTGCGGAAACGTGAAGACTGCGTTAAATGATGGAAGTACACCCCAGAAAATTGATATGAAGAAGAGTAGTCCTAGTCGGTCCTGTAACAATATTATCGTTAGAAAAAACGCCAAACCGACAAATTACATATGATTAATAATGTCTATATATATATACTTACGTGCACGTCTCGATAATCTGAGTGCCACCACATGAGACTACATAGTAGTGAAGCTGCGAGGACTTGGAAAACACGAAGTGCATCAAAAGATTCGTGGCGGCGTTCTTTTATAAGTCTATGGAGGAGAATGCATAGCTGACTAAACCATGATGCAAGACCAGACATTATTCCACGAGCGTTTTTTCTCGTTTTCACGAAACGTGCATTCTCTACGGGAGAAGGTGACGCGTCGATGCAAGCTTTGACGTTTGGGGCTAGCAATGTATCGTAAGCAATGGCTAGTGTTTGTCTCACCTCTGGTTTTTCCCGCTCCGTTATACCATCAATCTGACAGACACCTGCACAGGTCATTCAATCTCAATCAAGTTAGATAAATTACGTTTTATAATAATCAATAAAGTACTTCGTTAAAACTAAGTAAAGAAAACAATGCTTTTTTCGTGTCTAACCACTTGTGCATAACAAATATATATGACTCGCTAATCGGATTATAAATATAACAAACCAAAAGATCCAGGGTGGTCAATTAATTAATCAACCAATCAAGTATCTATTTTAAGTATCAACTAATGAAATTAAGCCACTCAAGTTATCATCCAAATAGGTGAAATTTAATTGGTCAGTGAAGTAATTAATTAAATGTCCTAAATGAAAAAAGCAAAAGACAATTCAAAGTGGCATTGGACCGAACCGAGGTGACGGCGAATCAACCAATCGTCTTCTCTGGACCGACCAAACAATAGTATATTTAAAGAGGTTTTTGACACTGTATTGGGCCCATAATTTTATTAGTCTAACAAAAGTAAATTATCTTTATTAATAAGTAATGGAGATCGGATTTGCAGTAAAGCAAACCAATCGAGGTGGAGAGGCGAAAGAGTCCACCCAAGAAAGCATAATAAGGTCGTCACTAAAGACGTTCTTAATTTTAGCTTCTTCATTGATTCCAAAAACAAATAAAATGCAAAAGCTTGAGAACCAAATACTCTATAATAGTATTTGAATTCAGCTTCCTATACGATAAAGCTTATATAAAATAAGTCGACTAGTATTAGTTTCTAACACGTGTTAAGCTTTTCCTTTTCTTACTTATCAAGTGGATTATCAACAACATTGGAATTAAATTTCAGGGAACATAAGTTAGAGTAAGTCAATATATAAATGAACAATGCATAGTGAAATACTCGACAAGTGTTATCATCAAGTGTCAAGAGCCAGCAGCTTTTGGAAAAGAAAATTTAATTTATGTTGTTCTTTTCTTTCAAATTGATCAATAAGTTAGGGCAAGTGGAGTTTACTGTTATGCTTTGACGTAGAAAGCAATACCTAACCTTTTTCTGATGAAAAATATAGCATATACCCTTTGCTTAGTTGATCATGTGATTATCAACTTTCCAGCCATGGAAAATCACATACATGCACACACATACGTTTATATATATATATATATATATATATACACATAACTCTAGATATATTCATGGAATAGATTGAATGGTCATGTGGATAGTTGGTCCAATAAAATGGGACTTTTTCACAAAGATAATGATATGAAGAAAGATTGATATGAAGCATATGGTTCGTGGAGACAAAGAACTTAATACCCACTAAATTGATAAATTAGATCTAATAGTACGAAATATATGCCATCGTGCGCAACAAAACTATTTATTTTCTTATTTTTTTCCACTACGGACTATTTATATGTGTCTTTTCATTCCCTATCTTGTTTATTGCCTTCTTACTCTACCTATGGCTTCACCAGAATATACATACCCATGTGCGTGTGTGTATATACGTACATGTGCGAAGGTTTGGCATATTTAATAACACCAAACCGAAATAGAAAGTCAACGACGAAAACTAAATGCAGGCTTATGAGATTTGTTTGGTGTTGGGTAACACAATTACTGAATTGAGTAATTAATTCCATTTTAACAATCCCTAGAAAAACATTAAATCAACCGTGTGTGGATCTGTGATGCATGTTCCTACCTAGCTTAACTCTATATGTATATATCGACCACGTATGAATATTGTGATGCGTACCAAGTGCTGATATATTAAACGAACCCAAGTTTGGTCCACAATGTTGTACATGCCTAAAACGTCAAAACACTCGTACCACTATCTGGTACTTACTCTCTCGTTTTGGATAAAGCTGCAAGGACAACTTGAATTGAATTAGGCGTTACCTATGGATATGTCTCTTCATGTTATAAAGATTGTAATTTTCTTATCTCATTTTCATTTTCCTATGTGAATAAAAACTTATACCAATAACTATTCTTATATAGAGAACATTAGTTAATCACAAAAAAATGCGAGAATTCTTGTAATCACGATAAGACTCAAAAAACAATGAAAGTGAGTTAAGAATATCCAATTCCCAACGAATAGGGTATTTATTGGTTCTATGAGGATTGAGTGAGGGAAAGTGAAATCACGCGTTAGATGTGAGGGTGTGATTGGGTTCTTTTAGGCGGTTACCCATTAAAGTAAAAGTTTCCCAAATCAAGGATGCATGGAAATAAGGCAGTGCATACAGTTCAAAATCACGCGCTTAAGTCGACGCGTGGCCTCAAAAGCCACACGAAAATTAAAAGTTTGAGAAAGACTACTTTGGTTAAAACAATGAAAAAGAAGGTTGTTTTAATTAGTTGGCTTTAAAAAAGAGAATTATCTGTAAAACAGAAAAAGATGTTAAAAAGATAAAATGAAGAAAAGAAAAGTTGGATAAAGAGGAAACAGAAAACACACAAGAGCCAGGGTTCGAAACCATACGTCATTTTGTAACAGGTGGTGTATTCTACTAATACGTTTTTAATAAAGAACATTTTCTTTCTGTTTATTATCCCTCAAAAACAAAAGAAAAGAAAAAGAAAAAGGAAAAGCAAGAGTTTTAATAGTGTAAAATGTGTAATGCGATAAGGTTTTTACATGAAAGGAATAATAACATTTATTCAGATGATAGTAGTATAGAATATGCCAAAAATCTGTGGCATATATATCATACTCCAAAAGAGAGAAAGAAAGACATAACACGTATCCCAATTGCCCATAATTATTATCATAAAAAAGCCAACCCTTCAATTATCAACTTTAGCTTTTTAAAATTATTATAAACTTTAGAATAAACAATTATTGGAAAAAAACGGTGAGAAGAAGAAGAAAAGATGCTAGATAAGGTCCCTTTACCATACAAGAAAATGTTTGCTAATATAACGTCAGACTAATGTAATACTCTCTATATTTTATAATAAGTATCGTTTTAGATTTATGTATACAGATTAAGAAAATATTTAATTTTATATATTTTTATATAAAAACATCATTTACATACACTTAACCATATTTTAATTAATAGAAAATTAAATTAGAAAATTAAATTTATAATTTTTTTAAAAAATATAAAAATAATACTTATTTTGTAATAAAATTATTTTTCTAAAATAATAATTAATATAAAACGGAGGGAATAGTTATAGACCATGAAACTAGTATTATATATATATGATATAAAGAGCCATCACGATGACCAGAGTCAACGAGAGACACATCAAAGCTTAGACTTGTATAGTTCTCATCGTACGTCTGCGATAACGATCATAAATATAACATTTATGACTCTCTTTTATTGGGGTCGAGCTGTTATTTTCAAAGTATTTTTTTTCTATAAAAATATCTATACCTCCTCTCACATGATCGTATCATGCATGGTTACAGTATCAAATACCGTATAGAAATACACATCTAAAATCCCACCATAAGAGATGATTTAATTTTTTTTTTTTTGGGGGGTCCTATCATCGGTCAATTTCATGTGAGAATACTTTTCACACAATATATACCAATAGGTATTGATTAGTGAGATATTCGTTATTAATATGTTAATAATGCGTGTTAGTATGATTACACTATATCTGCATGAAACCAAAGTCATAATGTAAAAAAAAATTAAAGGCTGAAAATTTCAAAAGGTTTGAGAACGTACCGTTGGCAAGATCGAGAAGGAAGTCAGCCGGGTTCATCGGAAACGCCGGGGAGAATCCAACGGAGTCGAAGTAAGCCATGGCGTCTCTTCCTTTTCCGACGAACAAACACTTCCCTTCGCTGAGAAGCAGCACAGTATCAAACATCTGAAACACGCGGCTCGACGGCTGGTGAATCGACGTCACCACCGTCTTCCCTTTCCCATGAGCCAACCCAGCCAGCGTCTGGACTAGTCTCAGAGCCGCCGTAGCGTCGAGCCCCGACGTCGGCTCGTCGAGAACCAAGAGACTCGGGTTGATGAGTAGCTCGTGAGCGATGCTCACTCGTTTCCTCTCACCTCCCGAGATCCCTCTGATGAAAGTGTTACCAACCACCGTGTTCTCGCATTTCGCGAGCCCCAGCTCGGAGATCACCGACTCAGCAGCTTTGATCTTATCGTCTCTCGTTAGACTCCGAGGGAGACGAAGCAAGGCGACGAAAACTAGGGTTTCGCGTACGGTTAAGTGAGGGTAGAGCAGATCATCCTGGGCCACGAAACCGGTGCGTTTTAACGTCTGTTTCGTTAGTTTAACGTCGTTCGCGAGTATTTTTCCGGTGAGGCCTGATCCATGGAGTCTCCCTGCAACCGCGTTTAGCAGCGTTGATTTACCACTTCCCGATGGTCCGAGAACGGCCATAAACTCGCCAGGTGTCACCATTCCGGTGACTCCGCTTAGTATCGTCCTCTCCGTCGATTGAATCTCATCGGACGGTTTGTGTTCAAGTCCCAGCAATCTCTTGAGTTTCACGGAATCGCTGGATTTGCCGTGGATCTTTACTCGGTAACAAACATCGACGAACTATAAAAATAAAATAAAATACGAGTCAAGTCTAGAGTCAAAACGAGTCAACAATTTTCAGTGTTTATTTTTGTGTAAATATAAAAATTGTTAATCGATAGGAGTATTAAAATTCAAATCTGGATTTTGTGTCTGTGTGTGTGTTATACCTTGAGGGTGATTGGGAAACACGGAGACGATGAAAATAATGAGGAAGGCTGATCACGAGGATCTTGAGGGAGACGAGGTGATGAATCTGGACAGTTCATTTGATTTTCAACGCCGTCAAAACCTGACATTATTATTACTTCTTTCTTTCTTTTCCTTCTATATAAAAAAATAGACGGCGAAACACTTAAACGGAGTTTGAGAGAGAGAGAGAGAGGTGAGTGAATATGGAGAAGTCTGAAGATCAGGGGGGTGAGATGCTGAGAGACCTCTATATATGGAGAGGAAGTGGGACGTGAAAAGCAAGTGGATGCCACGTCAGCAAAGTAATGTTCATTGAGAAAATAACACGTGGCGATAGGTATAATGCCAGCTGGCGACTGCTGAACGGAATCGGGTCGTTGGAGGAAGAAAAGAAAGCGTCTTTAAATTCTACTTTTTATTTTATCTTTTCGGGATTGTTATTATGTTTCTTTCTTTCTTTCATTTCGAATATAACTCTCACTTTACAGAATACAGATTTTAATTAAGTGTTTTCCACTATAATTGTCAAATTGAGAATCGCCTGATCTAGGAGGAGGACGACGACGGATTCTTCTTATGTATATTATTATCATATATGTGTCAGGATGTGTTTTAGTTTCTTTTTCTAGTTAATGTGTGTGTCAGCTGGCTTCCTCTTGTTTTCTTTTGTAAATTGTAGAGGTGATAAATGCATATCTAAAATTTTCTATATAATGGAAAGAGAACTGAAGAGAGATCCGGTTGAATGAGTTTTACCGCCAAAACTTTTTTTTGAATCAAATAAAACAGATATTTTCAATCTGAGTCTTTTGATGGGTTTTTACTAAGAAAAAAATATTAATAATTGAAACTATAAATTAAGAAATATTATTATTGAATGACAGTAAATAGTTATATACACAGATTGATTGAAAAATTTAATAAATACTGTTGTGTATATATCTATTAAAGAAAATTAAATTTAAAATTTACAGAGAGGGTTGAGAAATATTTTTGTAATTTTTTTGTTGAATAGTATTAATATTTATCTCAAAATATTAATTATATATATCATTTGGTTTCTCTTATTTAATTATGTATACATTTATACTTTTTAATTATTTTTATAAGAAAATATTTATTTGATTTTCATTATTTAATTATTTTATCCAAAAATTCACCTACTATGTATAAAATATGAAGATTATATCAGTATATTTAATTTAAAATATATAAGAGAAATGTCATAAAAATATCCTAACTAAATTTTGTTAAGTTTTTTAATACCCAAATTGTTTTGCTACCCGTTTTAATACCTAAATTAATTATTTTGCTCATTTTAATACACCAAATTTTAAAACTATGCTCATTTAATACCCAAAATATGTTAATTTTAGTCTAAAATATTAATAAGTTTCAAACAAAATTGAAAACTCTCTAATTTTTTTTATTTTTTTTTTTTATTTTTTTTTATTTTTTTTTAGAATAAATGTAACAAAGTTTTTTTTTAAATATTTTAAAATTTGGAAATCTTTTTATAAATAAAATAAATAAATTACTTTTAAATTTTAGAAAATAAAATAAATTTGAAATTAAAACTAAAACTAATATCATAAAAATCTAAAATCATCCAAAATTTAGTTACTTTTATTCTTAAAAATACAAAACAAATTTTTAAAATTTAAAATTTGGATTTTGAATATTAGATATTTTTAAGTTTTATTTTAAACTTATTATTAAAATGAGCATATTTTGGGTATTAAAATGACCATAATTTTAAAATTTATTGTATTAAAATGAGTAAAATAATTAATTTGGATATTAAACTTGATAGCAAAAAAAATTGGGTATTAAAAGCTTACCGAAATTTAGTTGGAGTATTTTTATAGAATTTTATTAAATATATATATAATAAAAAGAATTGAAAAGAGAAGTTAAACAAAACTTATTTTAAGACAATAGTTAAACAAAACTTTCCCAAAAACAGTTCGTATTGAAACAAAACAACAATTTATCTAGATGTAGTAATTTTTGTTCAGTTGCAAACGAAATATTATCAAATCAACAATAACTAATGAATTACAAAAAATGTTACTTCAGTTACTGAAATATTTATATTAAACATAAAATGTTTAAGTAAAAAGTGATAAATGAAATAAATTATCAAATCAAACTATAAAGTGAAAACTGAAAAGAACAGTGACAAAGAGAAGTTTGAACAAAATTTTCCTTTTAAAAAATAACTATTATTAATCATATATTTATGATGAAAATAAAATATAAGAGACACAAGGTACATAATGCATATAGTACCGCCCGGTAAGAGCATGTTTATTGAAGGTCTCTTAAAACGAGTCTTTTAGTGGGATTTAAAAAACGGTCTTTTAGCTTCTAACTAAAAATGTTAAGAGACGTGATATTTAAGAAATGTCTCTTAACTTTTTTAATTAAAAGCTAAGAGATCCGCTCTAAGAGACTCTCAATAAACATGCTCTAAGATAATGAGCATGGCCACTCTGCCAACATGAGGTAAACCTAATGGCTAATGTGTAAATATAATAAAGTCTGAGATGTCCCCAAGCCATAGCCGGCCACTGCTTGTCGACCATCAATTTTATTTCAAATAGTATGATATTTAAGCCTGACTGAAAATGATAGTCTACGACTAGTTTGTGTTGATCCTAAGTTTTATATTATTGTAGATGTTTCAAAATAACAAAGTATTGTTTTTTCTTCTTTTTGCTATTCCAATAACCTGTGAAAGAACATAAGATTTTAATAGTTGCGATGATTCAAACGTACAGAAGACTACGTTTTGATAAGAAGAATGTCGCTGTATTGCTTTATGTGTGTGGCTAATTTGATGTTTTGAAATGGTATACAATTAATTGTCTCTACGACATGTACATGCTTCTAATGAAGTTCATCTTTCATGATCCAAAGTAGATCGAATATAGAAACATGGCACATGTCTAAATCTAATGAATAAAACTTGTAAACATGTTAAGAGTGAATATTCGAACATAAAAAATTCACGACCTTACACGTCAAAAATATAGAAAGGTCGTCAGTCGAACGAAAAAGTATTTTGCTAAAGTTCGTTTTGGGATGTTGTTCAACCTCAAATTTATATTACATACAGACATAAAATTCTTACGGAAAACGTTTAGAAATATAAATATGCAAAAATCGAACGAGAACGAAAATAAAAACAAAAACACACATATAGATTAATTGATTACCTAGAGTGTTACGTTGGTGATAAAGAATCAGTCATATTAAAGCTTAAACCAAGTCGAGATTGAAAATTGGATTATATGACGTTGGTTAACGTACGGTTAATTATACTCAATGATTTACGGTTATTAAATCAGTTATCAGTTGTAACAGACTTTGCTTATTATAAAAGTAAAGCTCGTGGGTTATTTATGTTAAGATTCTAAAAACGCATAGATCGTATTAGGGTTACAAACTTTAGGTCATAGCGCTCATATGATCTTGGAGAGTTAGTAATTTGCCTTGCCAGACCCCAGAGATGTAGTCACATCGGTGAACTATGGGTAAACAATTTGTGTGTGTGTTCCTGCTTTTATTTCGTTCTCTTTCGATTCTTGTGTATTCGTGTTCCTGAGCGTTTCCGTGAGAGCTTTGTGGTCGTGTATAACCTTGTCTTGAGGTTAATCACAACTTGTGTCAAACGTCAAAACGAGCTTTAACACCAACAAGTGGTATCAGAGCTCAAGGTTGTTGAATCAAGATTGCTGAGTTTGAAGTTGTTGAATCAATGGCGAATGCGGATATCGATGTTGAGAGGTTTGATGGTAAAGGAGATTTCTCCTTGTAAAAGAAGCATATGCTTGCTCATCTTTCAGTATTGGGATTGAAGGATATGTTATTGGAGCAAACATCAATTCCAAAATCTGTGATTAAGAAAGATGAGGATGATGATGTGTTTAAAGAAAGACTGCAGAGAGAAGAGTCAGAGAGGTTGGAGCGATCTGAGAAAGCGATGAATCTTATCATCCTTAATGTTGGCGATCACATATTGTGGAAGATCGAGGCATGTACTGACGCTGCATCGACTTGGTCAACATTGAAAAAGTTGTATCTCTCTAAGTCTTTACCAAATATGATACACCTGCAACATAAATTATATACGTTTAAGATGAAAGAATCTCAGACGATAGATGAGAATATTGATGAATTCTTGAAGAAAGTTTCAAATCTTCAAGTGTGAATGTGCAGGTATCTGAGAAAGTTCAGGCTATTCTCCTAATGGAACCACTTCCAAGTAAGTACAATTACTTAAAAGAAACACTCTATGGGAAGGAAACATTATACCTTGAGGAAGTCACGAGTGCTGCTAGATCAAAGGAGCTAGAATTCAAGGAGTCAAAAGATTATAACTTTGGTTATTTGCAGAGAAACGGTGAAGATTACTTTGCTCGTGGCAGACCTGATAAGACACAAATACCAAGTAACAATGGTAGGCAGGGTAAAGGAAAATCGAGATATGGCTCAGGTTCTAGACTCACATACTGGTACTGTAATAAAGAGGGGCATGTAAAAAAGGATTGTTATGCTTGTAAGAAGAAGTATGGTGATGATGAATCTAGAGAAGTTGTTGTTGTTGTGGATCAAAAGGATGATGTCTTGTCTGTATCTGACAATCGGCATAAAGAAGAATAGATTCTTGATTCAATTTGCTTATATCGCATGACATCAAGAAGAGATTGGGTTGATCAGTTTCAAGAGCTCAATTCATGACAAGTATTTTTGGGAGATGATAATGTTGGTGCAGTTCAGGGGATAGGACGATAAACGTAAAGACCTATGGTGGAACTGTTAAGGTACTCACAAATGTGAGGTATATTCCTAAGTTCAAAAGGAACTTGATTTTCACTAGTACGCTTGATATACTTGGTTTTAAACATTCATGTGGAAAAGAAAAAATCAGATTCTACAAAAATGGGAAGCTGGCGCTTTAAGGCACCTTGACCGGTTCACTCTACTTGCTCGATGGTGAGACTGTTGTGGAACAAGTGAATAAAAGTGTGGAGAAGAAAACTTTTTTATTATCTAAGGATGAAACTAGTCTTTGGCACAAACGACCTGGTCATCTTAGTATCAAGAGTTTACAAATACTTGCTAAGAGAGAAATCCTGGATAAAAGAAAGATAGGGATTTTGGCGTTCTGTGAAAATTGTGTCATGGGAAAGTATAAGAAGCTGAGTTTCCATATAGGAAGGCATGATTTTGGTGAAACGTTAAAATATATTCATGCTGATTTGTGGGGTTCCACAAACACAACTCCAAGCTTGTCACAAAACAATATCTTTTGTCAATCATTAACGATTTTACAAGAAAAATATGGATATTCTTCTTGGTTAATAAGAGTGAAGCTTTCAGCAAGTTCAGAGAGTGGAAAAAACTTGTTGAAAATCAAATTAACAAGAAGGTTGACTGTCTTAGAACCGATAACGGTTTAAAGTTTTGTAACTCTGAATTCAGTGGTTTCTGTAAAAGGGAAAGAATTGAAAGACACAGAACTTGTGCTTACACGCTCCAGTAGAATGGTGTTGCTGAGCGGATGAATAGAACAATCATGGAATAAGTAAGGTGTTTACTTGATGAATCAGGACTAAAAGAAGAATTTTGGGAAAAAGCTATGTCTACAGCTGTTTACTTGATCAATAGAAGTCATGTCTCTGCAATTGATAATGAGATACCAAAAGAGTTTTGCTTGGGAAGAAAACCAAGTTACAATCACTGAAGAAGGTTTGGTTCAGTGGTCTACATACACAAGAATGAAGGCAAGTTAAAGCCAAGAGCGATTAAGAGTGTATTCATTGGATATCCGGAAGGTATCAAAAGGTACAAAGTGTGGTTGCTAGATGAAGAAAGGTTTGCCATCAGTAAAAATGTATTGTTTACTGAAGATGTTGAGTTTAAGGATCTGAAGAAAGAAGCTATCGCATGAGACATTTCAGAAGATCTTGTTCTTGTTCAACATGAAATTGTATTTGAAACAGATCAGACTTTGTCTAGTGCTGGTATGAATGAGGTTTCAGGTAGAGTTAATGATCATACTGACAAAGACTCAGAAGATTCAAAATCAGAGTTAGAACATGAAAAAATCCATGGGAATTATAGACTAGCCAGAGATAAACCTCGCAGGCAGATTGTCCCACCTTCAAAGTTCGATGATTATGAGGTTACTGCTGTATTTGCGCTTATTGCAGCTGAAGATATGGTTGCAGGTGAGCCTCAAGACTACCAAGAAGCTATAAATAGTAGTGAATCTAATATGTGGAATGAGTCTATGGGAGAAGAGATGAATTCTTTGAAAAAAAATAAGACATGGAATCGGGTTAAGAGGCCTGAAAAGAAGAAGGTCATTGGGTGCAAATGGATATACAAAAAGAAAACAGGGTTAACAAAAATAGATGATCCAAGATACAAATCAAGGCTCGTGGCTAAGGGTTACTCACATAGGGAAGGTATTGATTACCATGACATCTTTGCACCTGTGATAAAATATGTGTCCATAAGGTTGCTACTATCGATTGTGGTTAACCTCGATCTTGAGGTTGAACAATTCGATGTTAAAACTGCATTTCTTCGTGGAGATATTAAAGAAGAAATTTATATGGAACAGTCTGAAGAATTTCATGTGAAGAACAAAGAAGACTATGTGTGTCATCTGAAGAAGTGCTTGTATGGACTCAAACAGGCTCAAAGGCAGTGGAACAAATGTTTTGACAGTTTTATGAAAGAACTATTGTTCAAGAGATGTGAATTTGATCACTGTGTGTATGTGAAAGAAGTGACTGTAGGAACATATATCTACTTACTTCTCTATGTAGATGATATGTTGGTGGCTTCTAAAAGCATGGTGGAGATAGAGAAGGTGAAGAAACTGTTAAGTAGAAAGTTTGAGATAAAGGATCTAGGCTGTCCAAGAATGATTTTAGGCATGGACATAAACAAAGATCGTTCATGTGAAGTTTTGACATTATCTCAGTTAAACTATATTGAAAAGGTGCTTCGAACGTTCAACATGAAGTTGATGCTAATGCGGTTGCTACTCTTGTTGGTTCTAACTTCAAGCTGAAAGCTGTTGAAGATGGAGAACAAGAAACAAAGATGGAGAATGTACCTTATTCTAATGCCATAGAAATCACTATGTATGTGATGATTGGAACAAGATGTGATCTACAAGCATGGACATAAACAAAGATCGTTCATGTGAAGTTTTGACATTATCTCAGTTAAACTATATTGAAAAGGTGCTTTGAACGTTTAACATGAAGTTGATGCTAATGCGGTTACTACTCCTGTTGGTTCTAACTTCAAGCTGAAAGCTGTTGAAGATGGAGAACAAGAAACAAAGATGGAGAATGTATCTTATTCTAATGCCATAAAAAGCACTATATACCTTATTCTAATGCCATAGAAAGCACTATATATGTGATGATTGGAACAAGATGTGATATTGCTTATGCTGTTGGATTAGCGAGCATGTACATGTCAAGACCGGGTCTGATGCATTAGGCTGCAATTAAATGGGTGATGAAATATATGAAAGGAACAAAGAAACATAAGTTAGTGTTCAGTAAGAATGAAAATTTCAAGATAGAAGGTTTTTGTGATGCTGATTTCTTAACAAATTTGGATAAGAGGAGATCGATTACTGGTTATGTTTTTTCAGCTGGAGAAAATGTCATTAGCTGGAGATCGTGTATGTAACCTGTGGTAGCTCTCTCTACAATTGAGGCAGAGTACATGGCGCTTGTGGAAGCAGTTAAGGAGACAATTTGGCTGAGAGGTTTGTCTGAAGAGATGAGTTTTGAGCAAGATTCAATGAATATCTGGTATGATTCGCAGAGTGCAATGCGTTTAGCCAAGAACAACGTTCATCACGAACGGACTAAACACATCAGCAGGAAACTCCACTTCATCAGAGATATCATTGAGAAAGGTGAAGTGACTGTTGAAAAGATACACACTTCGAAGAACCCTGCGGACATATTAACTAAGGTCATTTCCGTAAAAAAGTTTGAACCGGCTCTGAGAATTCTCAGAGTGGCTAAGCACTAAGGTGTTTAGCATTGCCTGGCAAGTACACGAGTTGGCAACATGGTAGCTGCGGATATAGCTGATTAATCATCAATGTGGACATTGTTACGTTGGTGATGAATAATCAGCCATATTGGAGCTTAAACCAAGTCGAGATTGACAATTGGGTTATATGGCGTTGGTTAACATTCGGTTAATTATACTCAATGGTTTACGGTTATTAAATCTGTTATCAGTTGTAATAGACTTTGCTTATTATAAAAGTAAAGCTCGTGGGTTGTTTATGTTAAGATTCTGAAAAACCATAGATCGTATTAGAATTACAAACTTTAGGTCACATACCTCGCGTGATCTTGGAGAGTTAGTAATTTGTCTTGCTAGGCACCAGAGACGTAGCCACATCGGTGAACTCTGGGTAAACAATTTATGTGTGTGCTCCTGCTTTTATTTCGTTCTCTTTTGATTCTTGCGTATTCGTGTTCCTGGGTGTTTCTGTGAGAGTTTTGTATTCGTGTGTAACTTTAACTTGAGGTTGAACAAAATCACAAATTGTGTCGAACGTCAAAACGAGCTTTAACACCAACATAAAGTTCACCAAAATAACTATATCTCTAGAGTTTGGTAAGCTAAATCACTAACTTTCAAAGATCACACAATGTATTGTGATTTAAAGTTTGTTAACCTAAAAGCATGATTAAGGGGGTGTTTAGAGAGGTGCTTAAGGGTGGGTGTTTAAGGGGAAATTAATTAAATAGTGGGTGGGACCCACCAAAAAAATAAGCACTCTTGTTTATGGAGCTTGATTAAGAGCTGGTGCTTGCACTGTTTGCGGGCTCCACTGACACGTGGCGGCCCGTAATTGGTTCGTTTATTAATATTTTTTTAAATCAGAAAAAAATTTAAGCACCTCTTAGGAGTGTTAGGGTTGAGGGTGCTCTAATACAATCTATCGTATATGACGCTTGAGTTCTACTATTATATTAAGCAAAGTATGTTACAACTGATAATCAAATTTAATAACCGTAAATTATTGAATAATAATTAATGGGTTGTTAATTCAACACTATATAATTCAATTGTCAATTATGATTTGGTTTAAGTTTTAATACTCCCTCCGTTTCAGATTAATTGTCGTTGTAGAGTAAAATTTTCGTTTCAAAATAAGTGTCGTTTTATAGTTTCAATGCAAAATTTATTGAGTTTTTATTCTAATCTATTTTTCTATTGGTTGAAATATGGTTAAGTGTATTGGTAGTTGTATTTTTATTTTGGAAATATGTAAAATTAAATATTTTCTTAATATGTGTGTCGAAGTCTAAAACAACAATTAAAATGAAAAGAGAGAGTATAACTGATTCTTCATCACCAACGTAAGAAAAAACATTTTGAGACGAATGTTCTTTCTAACCAGTGGATAAACTCAATTAGGGTACGAACACTACAACTCGATAAGAGCAAAAAGGTGCACCTATAAACAGGGGCGAACATAGGTGATGACTAAGTGGGGCAAGCAAAAACTTAAAATTTCATTAGTTTTATTGAAATTTTAGGAAGACATATTGTCTAAGCTTCAGATTGCCACATGCACATTTGGTTGAAAACCAACTAGAACAACTAAATTTTGTTAATTAATATAATGTGCCCCATGTTATACTGTTTGTTAGGTCCGCCCTTGCCTATAAATACTTATATATAGCTGTATTAGTATTCTGCGTGGCTCAATTTGACAAAACTCGATAAGAGCAGACATGTGTTACATGATGTATATCGTATATTTATATATATTCTTGTGATCATGATGTAACTCTATGCATGTATCTGATGAAGAAGACGTGCGTTTATGGGGATGTACGGTGGTGCGTTTTCAGAGTCGTCACGACACCGTTTTGAAGACCGTTCTCAATTATTCTTTGCGGTAGAAATATCACCGATTTAAATTTTGGCTTCCAAGCGTTGACCATGACGTGACTGAGATTGTACAAATACATATCTATCTCAAAAGTCAAAGATCGTGTAAGAAGAAAAGAACAGATTTCTCGGGATCATTTTAGTACTTCGTTACAGAGACAATCACACAAACACAAAGTACAATGAATGGCTTAAATCACTTTTGTAAGAACTTCGCAGTTTCAACTTTCAACGGTGGGCACCGCAAGTAAACCTCAAGACAGCGACACGTGTCGTTCGCACGTGATGTCCCACTAAACATTGTCCTTTCTTTTATTTTCTCAACTCAGATCCATTTTTGCATTCATCATCACTGTCTATGTGCGTCACTGTGCTTTCTTCGACGATGGGTTTGTTCTCACTCACATTCCACGACGGCGCGTGGGTGAATCTCGCCGTGATAAAGTAAAAGGATAAATTTATTTATTATTAGTAGTGTACAGAGAATATGGACCACATGATCCACTTATGGTCATGAGTCATCATAACGAACGAACGAGCATCCCCTTCTCCCATTTTCTTTTTGAGTACACTTTATATATGACAATTACGTCACGGCAGTATAATTTAATTTGGATTCTTTTTTTTTTTTTTTCCTTTTCTTTTTATCATACTGTTTTTTCTCTGTTTAGTCTGTTTAGTTTCTTTCCTAAATATAGTTTCTGAATTTAATATTCGTTGAAAAAGAAGCCTCGGCGTCTACCACCATCTCTATTTCCTCATAACTACATTTATGTGTCTTAAAGTTGACAATTAAGGTTTAAAATTAGACTATACTGTAGTTGTGAAATTTGATCTACTTTAAGTCTTGTCTTTAAACGTCGTGCACCCTCACCTATTTTCTAAGTAAATATTAGGATTCATCAGTTTGTTGGTTAGCTTCTCCTTCTTACATAATAAAGATTTATAAACTATACCAGCTGGACAAGAGCGCTATTTCTCCAAGTCAGATTTGTTTAAAGCAAAGCAACATGGGAGTGTAAGCTAAGAAAACCATCGGCCCATTAAGACACGACTTTTTTTAAACTGACCCACTAAGAAGTACTCTCTATATTTTCTGATTTTGTTTTTTGTGGTTCATCGTCAGCCCAAGTTAATACAAACTTGCGTTCTTGTTTATGCTGATTGGAGTCTGTCCTGCATTTACAGAGTTACGAAGTTATGACTGTTACTGATCAGATATCATTTGTAAGTTTGTAACTAACAGTTGTCTTCTTTCGTTGTTTTCAGCACAAGTTACAAACATGTACCATGATTCAGTTATATGACCAATCCGTTTTCAGATCAATGTAACAGCAATATTTTATTTAGATTGAATCATAGACTACCACACAATTTATTTAGAAAATATCCTATTTATGAAACTTAAAAGTTTATGTCCCTAATGTCCAGTATCGTTTGCATTTCATGTCAAAGCCATCAATCTAATGGGGTCGCTCGCCACTCTCACTCATTTCATTTTCAATTGCAGCTTCACAACTCTATCCAACCTTTCTCTGTTTACACTAATACAATAATCATGTATACTAACTAAATTCTAATTATCTGCTTAAGTTCCCATGCCTTTTTAATTTCTCCGCTTATTTTTTATTATTATTCCACGTCAAACAAAAAATTTCAAATGCAAGCGTATAATTAATTCGGTAAAGAGATTATAGAATTAGTAGAAACAAAATACTTAGATGTAATAATTATGTTTTGAAAGTTACAATAAATTTAACATTAAAATATCAATTGGACGATTATGTCCTTTATTTTTCCACAGTTTAAAAGGATAATCTCATCGGAGAATAAACTAAAAGCAAAAAAAAAGAAACAAAACAGAGCTCTTCTCTGGATCACATTGTCTCTCATTCTTCTTGTTTCTCATGGATTCTTCAAGAACGCAAACTTTAACAAGACGATCTGATCCAGTCAACTTTCCGGCGAAGAAAAACACTTCATCTCGGCGATCTTTATCTTCTTCTTCCTTCTCCTCTTGCTCCTCTAGCTCCCTAGTATTTCAAGGCGACTCTCCTTTGAATTCTCCGGCGACTCCTCTCCGCCTCCTCGGTGTTCCATTCTCTTGGGAACAGCTTCCAGGGAAACCCAAAGACTATTCTCACAGACTCAACCACCGCCAAAATAACGGATCTTCAGTTATTCTACCACTCCCTCCTCCCCGGAGTACACATTTTCCAGTCACCGGAAAAAATAAAAAATTTAACAGTTTAAGTAAGAAGAACAGCTTCCCCGTGATTGACAAAGATCCCTTCACAGCTGCGTTGTTGGAGTGTTCCAAAGACGACGACGGCGGGGAAGATGAAGTCGATCGTAGGTTCCAAGGAAGCTCTGGTGAGTCAAGCAAGGCCTTATCAAAGAGCAACAGATTCGGTTTAGTGAGTCTTTACGGTTCTTGTCGGAGAACTTGTACCGTTTCAGAGTCCCATGTTTATCTCCCAAGACCCGGAAAAGCTTCTTCTTATGATTATCTTCTTCCACGCCGTCCCCGTTAATTCGTTTCCTTTCACTGTTTACTATATTTATATTTTCTCTTCATCTTTGTAATACTTTTATATAATTTCCTCCGAATGTAACATATCATATGATTATATCAGAGTTACTTGTTCTCAAAAGAATTAAAAAAAAAAACTTCTTCAAGGTTAGTGTAGGCCGATTTAGTTATTTACTTTACATATGTTATTAACTTTAAAAAAGAAATATTGTATTTTTTGTGCAATTATTTCAATTTGGTGGAACGAAGACTGAAGGTTCTGTGATCTCTCTAGCTAATAATTCCAATCTCATCCCATGTGAGAGCAACCTAAGCTATATGTGCAAGTGCACTCAAAATAACATTGACTGATTTGCTATATTCTTCAAAACATGGACGAGTCTTTAAGCAAAGAAAACAAAAATGGACGACTCTGTACTTACTTACTCATGATATTTTGTTTTGTCGTGTTTTACCATTTATATAATGCTGATACTTTAGCGTGCCTAGTGAATTGAGTTGTATGATATAATAGTAAGATATATTCTCTATATAGTTTGTTTTTATTCTTTAAGTCTCTAAAGAAATGGATCTTTCATTGTTGGTGTTGGGACAAGGCAAACAAATTAACAAAATAATAAAGGGGTTGGTGGTTAACCATGCATGCATGTCTTGTAGACTCTCTATTCTATTATAACCACAAGGAGAAATTTATGTAGTATCTTAGCAATAAAAAGGTTTCTAAAAATAAGGATAAATATACAAAAATTTCTCAAAACTGGATATTTTGAATTAAGTACTAACAAAAACCTCTTCTGAGAATGTTTTCTTTTAAATGACTTATCTTTATAAAAATATATTAATTGCTTTCTAATGTGGTTGCTCTAAAATTCTACTCTTAAGCTTTAAAAAAAAAAAACTACTCTAAATATACTATTTTGGCACAAAGTTTAAGAAAATATGTAAAATACTTTTATAGTGAAATTATCATTTAATATTTAATGATCTAAGTTAACAAATCACAATATATACATGAAAATATAGATAGTAACAAATTTAAAATAAATGTAACTTTTTCCAAATAATTGTAAAATAAAATAAGAAATTATTATATATTGGACAAAATAATTTATAATTCTTAGACGTAAATATTAATTTTTACGAAGATAATGTTTTGATTTGGGATTAATTGACTTCATTTTCCTTTATTTGAATATAAAAATGAATTCCATTGAAAAAAATATCCAATTCATACCACATTATCAATCAATTATTGGTTTTGATTTTCATAAGTGTTCAAAATAGTATTCAAAATACTGTTTCCGCACCTGAATGCTACATGATGTAGTATTTGAGTACTCGTTCACATTTATGTCCCACGCTGTAGTTAAAATGTCTTGATCAAACATGAGATGGATTAGGAACTGTTTATATCAAATTGTTTGGTTTAGCGTACATATTAATACTTACATTTATTTGTCATAAGATCGTTCCATTTTGTCTTCTCTTTTTATTTATTTCATATTCGTAATCGTATCAGTCATATGGCTCTGTAATGCAAGGTCAGTATAGCCGACTCCCAACTACCCACACGTTGCGATTACAAAATACTCCCTCCCCTCCGTTTCATTTTAATTATCGTTTTAGATTTGTGCACACAGATTAAGAAAATATTTAATTTTACATATTTCCTAAATAAAAACACTGCTACCAATACATATAACCACATTTCAATTAATAAAAAAATAGATTAGAATAAAAAATCAATAAATTTTACATTAAAATTATAAAACGACATTTATTTTGAAACGAAAAATTTTACTATACAACGACAACTAAACCGAAACGGAGGGAATACCGATTATCTTTCTTAAGCTTAATTATAGTCTAAAATTCCAATCTTGTTAACACTTAAAACAGTTACATGTTACCAAGATCATTAGTTCAACTGAAAAGTATTCTTACCGTTAGATTGAAGATCTCCACACTACAAAAACATCAAATTATTGACTGCATGTTGTTACTGAATATGCATTCGCCAAATATTATAACTGAATTGCGACTGCTTTGCATCTGTTTTGCGATTTAGGAATTGATTGGCAGAGCATTAGCATAATCATTATGCTCGTAATTATCCAATCAACATTTATCATATAAGCATTTAGAAAAGCATTTACAAGATGCTAATGCTCTCCGAATGCTCTTTGCTCAATGCTTTTATATATAGCTTTTGGTAGAGCATTTGCAGTTAGAATATATAAAAATTTAAAATAATTATATATAATTTATTTATTTTTATTAAAATAATATAAATTTATGTTTATAATCAAAAAAATAAATTTATATTTTTAAAAATAAAAGTTGCGTTTAAATATTGAAACTTTTTCAAAATAACAATATTTCACATTTAAAATATAATATAATTTATATAATTACACATATCATTCATTGTTTTTAATAACAAAACATAAAATAGTATATATTTATATATTATATATTATAAAATTAACATATAAAAATTATTTAGAAATAAATAAATTATATATCATATATTATTTTTATGATAATATTATAGGTGAATTATTTATTTCTCTACCAAAAATAAATAATGATAAATAATATATAATTAATTTATTTTATTTAATAATATCAAAAATTAATTTATATCAAAAAGTAATAATATTGCACTTTTAAAATAAATTTATTTAATAATATTATTTTAAATAAATTTATATTTTTATAAAAGTAATAATATTTCACATTTAAAATTTAATTTATATAATTAAATAATATTCATTATTTTTAATAACAAATATATTATTAATATATATTATAATTTAATATATATATATATATTATATGCTAACTCTTATTATAATTTTAAAATTGTATAATGATACTGCTCTACCAATCACTTTATTAAAGATTTTATTGAGAGCATACAGCTTCTACAGCATACAGCTTCTGTATCATACTGCTACTGCTTTATCATCAGCTGTACCAATCGAGGCCTTAAACACGCAAATCAATCACTAAAATGCCGCTCGAATGAAACTAATATTACATAATGTAATTTCGAGCTTGGAGAAATTATGACTGATCAGAATCTCCCGATAATTAAAAAACAAACAGTTTCATATTTTCAGAATATAAAGCTTCATAGGGTAAATCGGATATTACCACAGTAGACATTAATTTGGTGCTACATATAGTGAAAATTTGAAAGAAATAGCAAAGTATTTGTCAAAATATTATATCAAAAATACTAAAGATCGATCGGTGTGAATCAAATATACAATACTATTAAATATATGAATAGTTTTTCATATTGAATATCCATAGATCCAATCCACAAAAAATAATACATTTATATGTATAATACAAAATATATTATTATTCGAAGGGAGTAACTTTAATTTTTAATCTCATGTCAAGGAAGTAGTTTTCTTACACACCACAAAGTAGTTTTATAAGAAATTCACACGAAAAGTAGTTTGATATGTAAGAGAATCAAATTATTAATCAGTGCATTCGTTTACCTGTTTCCGTTAATTCTAAGAGCATGATTATGATTAAGGCGGATTCTTAGCGGGGTTCTTAGCAAAATTTAAGAACCGGTTCTTAACTTTAACAAAGGAAAAGTTAAGAACCGGCTCTTAAATATCTTATTTAAGAGTCAGTTCTTAACTTTTTTTTTTGTTAAAATTAAAAACTGATTCTTAAATTCCGTTAAGAACCTCCGCTAAAAATCCACCTTTAATCATGGTCTAAGTTTGGAATTGGAGCACTGAAAGATATTAGTGGGGAACCAAATAACCTAAAGTTACGTGAGATATAAATGATGGCCAACTTCTAATAATATTAGTAGAAACAATTTAATATAATTCTACCAAAAATAAATAAATTAATATAAACATTGCTTTCATCATTGTCTGCCTTGTATTCGCGTTTGTACTTTTACATTATTGACTTATCTCCAAAGATTATAATACTAACTTTAAAGCAAAAGCTACAAAAATTTATGAAGAGCACATTTTAATTTGCCGTCTCCTCAAAAGTTGTTGAAAACCCTAAACCATCACATATGAAGTTTATTTATGGAACTTATTCATTTCGATTTTTTTTTAAAAAGTTATATTAAGCAGTGATTACTTTCTCCTATGTATATGTATATATCTAGCACTAACATATATGTGTGAGCGTGTGCGTGTGCATAATTGAAACTAATAAATGAGTATGGGATGGGACAAGATGGACCCTCATAAGTGATTGAGATGTAGCTTGACACTAAAGACACCATTATCAGCATCTACCATTATGTCCTCTTCGCACATGGAAAACAATGTACTATATATGCAATGTTGATCAAGCATACGAATGCATCAAATCCGAAAAGCACAGTTTTAATCAAGTCTTGAGCAACAAACAAGCTGATATTATTCTGTCACTAAGGAGTATTTTGTACAACACAAGCCGGTGATTATTTATAATAACGTTAGTAATCTTGAATTGCATGCATTTATGAAAGTGTTTCTAGTCTCGATAGTGATAATAAATAAGCTAGGTCGCTTAACAATACAATATTTATACTGTTTCACAAGATTAAATTTTATATATTTTTATTATGTTTCAAATGGATTCGAATTTATATGATAATATTTGACTGGACTACCTCAAATCACTAGTTTGTATGTATAAGATATAAGGCTGGATATCATTCTTCGTTACTCGCCTTAAACGTGTTATTTGATTCGAACTTGTTTTGAAAAATCAAGTATTCGGTGTTGTTAAGGTAAATAATAAATCAATTTTTTTTAACTTGTAAAGTCAAATTAAATTATTAATTATCATTATATTTTTAAAATTTGATTTGTTACTTGTCCTGTTATTTACTACTTGTTACATGTTCTATAAAATACTTGTTATTTGCTAATAATACTTATTTTTTAAGCAATTAAGGTTGAACACAAATATTTGTCTTATATTTATTATTCGTCTTCTACTTGTTACTTTTTCGTATCCGTATTGATTTTTCAAGTACTTATCAAGTAAAGTGTTAAACAAGTAAAATTTAGATATTTTCAAGTGTAGAACAAATATTTTTTTAAAAATAGCTATCTGGTTGCTATCAAAATATTCATGTTTTCTTTATTTTTCTTCTTTATAATATGCACAAATATTTTGTTTAAAGTAATTTTATGTTCTTTTTCTGTACGGTAAACTAAATAATTTTTATGTCCATTTCTAATAGATTATTATTTAATAAATAATTCATAAATACTCAAAAATACTCTTAAATAATTTACAAATACTCATTTTGATTGAGTACTCGAAATATCAAGTACTTATTTTAAACAAGTAAAGTACATGTTTAAATTTTGAATACTCGTGCAAGTCAAATCCTAATAAGATAAACCGTTAGACTACACATTTAAGTATCTATTTTTTGTAGTACACAATTTATTGTCATTTTAGCAAAAAATATTAGAGTTAGATAGTCAAGATTTATAAGAAGACAATACAAACAACTTTCTACAGAAAAACATTCAATATATATTCTATATTATGTATGCAATGTGATGAATATATATAATATTAGGGTTGGTCTGCACTTCGCACAAAATGTTTGCTTTGGTCGGGGTTGAAGTAAAAATATTTGAATAAAAAAGTATTTACATGATTTAGGTTGTTGGTAATTTGTTTGTATGCATGTCTTAGGATTGTGGCTTATATCATCATTCTTTGAGGTTTTGATACTCGTTGCACTTTAAAAATTTGCATCTAGTAACTATTAGGTTTGACTGAATGTGTTAATTGTTTTGGTGAAAGTTATTTGAATTAGTTTTTTTTTCATGTTTAGATTCATGCATGTTTTTTTACTCGGTGGATTATTAGATAATGGTACAATAATTGTGACTCTCTGCTATTGGCTTGAAGTTACATTTTGAGAATGTATATATGATTTTTATTGTATATGATTTGGGTAATGCAGAGTTTGAGCGATTTCAAAGAGAATGAGTTAGTCACTGCTTCAGACTGCAAAGAAGCTATAAAGGCGATTATGAAACCATTGAATTGGCCGAGATACAAAGTCATACTCCAGGACATCCGTCATCTTTGTGCTAACTTTCGGTTGGTGGCCTTTGACTTGGAGTCAATACACTCGAATAGGATGGTTAGAGAGATTGCTAAGAGCGTTACTCGGGATGGCTGGTTTCAGTCCTACCTTGCGCTTGGTGGTTCAGCATGGCTCCACGGTTTGATTCAGAATGAAGTACATGTTGATATTTGTTAGACATTTCCCTTAAGGTTAAGATATACATATGTTCTTTGTTTTCTTTCTCGCTTTGAGGTTCTTGTACCTTGTCAGACTTTTCTTGATGAATTCATACGTCAAAAGAAAAAAATCAAATTTCATTAAAAATAAAGGTGACAATGAACACAAATTTTTATTTTGATTTTCATGTATGTTTGATATATTTATTGTTTGATTACATTTAATTAAGTGAATCAACTAAATCTTCTTCTCCTACAAGTTATAGATACAACATGACTGATTTGATAATGAATTTAGGTTGTTTGTAAGGATTTGAGAGTAGATTCTCTTTTGATCTCCTCATCTGGACCATGGTTAATTATTTGGTCTCCACACCTTGTTTGGTTTTATGAATAGTATAATAGAGCTTTGCTGTGTTTTGGGGGCGGGAGAGAGAGATTATGTCAAGTCATGCAAACTAAATGGTTATTGATTGTAAGCTATGGTTATTAGTAATGTGGGTGGGTGTATATTGGTTACATAATATAGTGAGGGGGACTTTTCCTTCACAACATCATAAGCAAAGGTTTGATGGTATTGTCCTAAATTCAGTAAGAGCATGTTGTGGTTTTGTATTCGCTTAATAGCTAATGTTTTTGGACGATATTAACACAAAGTTTTGCTGGCCTTCATCTATTTTCGCCATGTTTTCTTAATGGTGTGCTACCACTTACGTTAATGACATGCAGTTCTTTACTCATTCACTGTCTCTGCGTTTTGATATGTTCGTGTCTTGCATGTTGTAGGGGAGTGTGACGTTGAGATTTAACATTAAGAACTTCTCTTCCCAAACGGGTGTTGGTATAGAAAATGAAAAGTGGTGGACGATGAATAATTTCTTTCACCGACGTGTTACAAAGCTGCTGAAGTAGTCATTTCTGCTATGTTCTTAGAGTTTGGTCTGATAGGTGAACCAAGTAGAAAAATGATTTTACACTACAACAAAAGAGGGCAATTTCTGACCGACTTTCTGACCGAAAATTATGGTCAAAAATTTCCAACCGATTTTCAACGAATATTTAAACTGTTAAGAAAATTCCGACGAATTCAAGTTGAACAGAAAACAGTCAGAAATTTCTGACCATTTTTTGACAGATACATTTTAAAATTTTAGCCATTAGAAATCCATCAGAAATCCGTCGGAAATTTTTGATAGACGTTTGTTGTCGGAAATCCGTTAGAAATATCCGTTGAAAATCGGTCAGAAACGGTCAGAAATCGGTCAATTTTTTTTCTATATATATCAGAGCCATACCAATTCCCAATGACAAATTATACTTAAAAAAACTCTTTACCATAAAAAAATGTCTTCATCAAATCATTATCAATATTTCAAGCCTTGGATGGATCAAAATCATCAAGATCCATCGACTGGACTTCTGACAGAAGAGTTTGTTGAAGGTCTTCAACAATTCATGTCATCTGCCTCAAACCAGGAAAGGACGTTGCAAACAGGTAAGATGTATTGTCCTTGTTCAGTTTATCAAAATCGTAGATTTGGTACTGTTAGTGGTGTGTGGAAACATTTATATAGTAGAGGATTTATGGCGGGTTATAAAGTTTGGTATTCGCATGGTGAAACTGATTTGATGGTGAATTTTGGTAGTACTAGTCAAGAAAATAATTTGGATGGAGTAGGAGAACCTTAAGGTAGTTTAAATGAACCTATAGGAACGGTTCAAATGGTTAAAGACAGGTATAGAGTGGAGGAACCAAACTTTGAAGCAATTTTTTTTTAATGATATGCTAGATGGAGCAAAAAATCTGTTATATGATGGTTGTAGAGATGGTGTTTCACCATTGTCAGCTGCAACAAGGATGATGACAATTAAAACCGATTATAACATAAGCGAAGATTGTGTTGATACTATAGCTGATTTTGTGAAAGATATATTGCTGGAAGATAATTTTTCACCAGCTACATATTATGAGATTAAAAATTGGTTTCTGAGTTGGGTTTGCATTATCAAATGATAGATGTTTGCATCGACAACTGTATGCTATACTGGAGAAGGGATGTTGATCATAGTAGTTGTTATTTTTTTTGCAAACCACGGTTTAAGGAAACAAGTGGAAAGACTAAAATTCCGTATAAGAGATTGTGGTATTTGCCAATAACAAATCGATTGAAGAGGTTATACCAATCGGAACGAACTGCTGAGGCTATGAGATGGCACGGTGAACACAAAAGTGATGGAGAAATTGCTCATCCATCAGATGCAAAAGCATGGAAACATTTTCAGTCAATGTATCATACTTTACATTTGAGAGAAGAAATGTTTATCTTGGATTAAATACGGATGGATTCAACCCGTTTGGAATACTCGGCGTGATCCCCGCGAGTTTGATCTCCTTCCGGTCGGTGTCGATCTGATCCCTCCGTCTGCGCCTCTCTCTCTCTCTCTCTCTCTCTCTCTCTCTCTCTCTCTCTCTCTCTCTCTCTCCTATCGAAAATCTCAGCAAAAAAATGTTAGTTCTCTTCTTCTTGTTTGCTTATTTAGGTTCAAATTGGGATGGTTTTGTGGTTTCTTGTGGTGAATCACAGTTTTGGTGACTTGTGGTGAATGAAATTTTTGATAGCTTGTGGTGAATTAAACGTTTTGATTTTTCTTGTTATGCTTTTGGTGAATGATTTTGTGTGTTTAAATCTTCTTGTTCTGATTTTTCCATTGCTTGTGTGTCTAATTATGATAGTTGATTAATTCTCTTGCAAAAATGTTTCTGATTTTTTTCTTAGTTGAATGATTTGGAAATTTTAATTGGTTTTGTGATTAATAATCTGTCAAAAATGGTTCATTTCTTGTTGTTACTTTGTAAATGTCAAAAACAAAATATCGAGTGAGTAAATTAAGAAATAGTTTTCAAGTTGTTTGTTCTGTTGTATGTTTCTAATTCATTATGTTTTATGTGCTGAGGTTGTTGCTTTAATATTTTGTAATGTTATAATTTTTATTGTTTGGAGGTCTTATGCAGATTTTCGATCGGGTTCAGTTCCATCTGCTTCATCTCTTAGTTTGGGTTCTCCGTCTACCCAAACAACAAATGCCCCCCCCAGTCACAGCCAGCTCTCTCACCAATCATCGAGGATAGGTTACTGAACGAGCTGTTGTTGGCACCAGGACGAGAGCTTCTTCCAAAGTTGAGCCCAAATAAAGAACCAAATACTAGTTGGTAAAGTTTTTTAGTGTTTTATCTTATCATTTCAATTTTACTTTTTACTAATGTTTTCATTTTTGTTTTAGGTTTAGGAAAAGAAATCGCAATGCCATTTGCAAGTCCATTTTGAAATGGTTCACAGTCTCCTCGAGTTGCCATATCCGACTTATCCCCATGTTCCATTACAAACACAAAAGATGTGGCTTCGTTCATTTGCGGTAAGCTAATTTTTTTGTTATTTAAATTTTTACAAGATTATTTATTCGTTTGTTGTGTTTGTTTGCAGCAAGATTGGAATTGGGACCCTGCGATCACCAGTGAGGTTCAGACAATGTTTAATTTACAGGCTAAAACTCAGTACAAGAGCAACATGACTGAGTGGAAAAAAATGGCGAATGAAGAAAGATAAGCCCACAGCCCTGAATGAAGATGTGTGGGTTGGGTTGCAAGCTTATTGGCAACTCGATGCTACTGCATCTATTGCAAATATCAATTCTAATAATAGGCAAAACTGGCATGGTAGAAATGTTCTGACAATACATAATGGTGGTGCTAAGACAAGAAAGGAACGCAAGATAGAAATGGTAAGCTTTATCATTAAAGCTATATTTTTTACTTATAATTAATCATGGAACTGATATATTTATATAATTTGTGATTTAATTGTAGACTGCTGAAAGGGGTGGTGTGCCACCAGATTGGTTAGAATTGATGAAGGATATGCACACCAACAAACAAACTGGCGAGGTGCAAGATCCCGTTGCAAGGGAGTTGTTCGAAACATTGACAAAGCTGAAAGAGGACAAAGAAAGAGAACTCCGGGAGTCTCAGTAGTGTACCAATGGTGGATCTACAGCTTCTAACATGCTGTCCCGTGAAGATATCAACCAATTTGTTCTTGAGGTACTTCTAGTTTATGTGATTTTGCTTTCTTCTACTCAATTTCGTTATTTTGGTACTAAATTTTTCTATTCTTTTTTGTAGAATGTTCATGTTAAGAAAGGCCGCCGCTATTGTATAGATCGTGCTTTGGAGGGGATTTCAATCTCATCGACTCAACCCACATTTTCTTCGCCGCATCTTGTTCAAGAGATGAAAAAGTTGAAGACGGATCTCGTTGAAGAGCGGACAAAGCGACAGACTTTGGAGGAACACGTTTGTGCTTTCACTGACTTCATGTCTCGGGTTTACCCCGACGAGTTCTCAGCAAGCCAAAACCAACCTAACATGTAATGTTTTTACTAAAAATTTATGTTTTTCAAATGTTTTTCTTTGTATTAAATTATATTTTATCAATGACAATGTAAACTATGTTTTTTTAATTTTCAGATTCATATGTCTTTTAATTTTGTTTTCTTTTTTTTTTTTTAAAATAATTTTAATTGTTTTAGAAAAATTCAAATAAACAGTTTTTTAATATGCAACAAAAAAAATTGGAAAAACATTTCCGATCGATAAACCCGTCAAATTTTTCCGACAGATGTATCTGTCAGATATTTCTGACGGACCCACCCGTCAAAAATTTATGACAAATATGTTCATTAGAAATTTCTGACGAACATGTCCGTCAGATATTTCCGACGGTTGCACCAGTCAGAAATTTACGACCGTGCAAGCGGTCATAAATTTCTAACTGAATATTATTCGTCAGTTATCGATTGGAAATTTTCAACCTTTTTTGACCGAAAAGTATTTCCCGACCATATAGATCCGACGGTCGTATCCATGGAAAATCCGTCAGAACAGACTCTTTCTGACGAGTCTCCAATGGATATGGCTGTCGGAAATTTACCATTTTCTTGTAGTAAAATTATGGTTCACCTTTGTAATGTATGGCATTGTTTCCAGAATATCCCCTGAAATTTAGAATCCTCGACCTAGAGTTGCTGATGCTTGATGAGCTTAAATAGCGATGCAACAATGGTTAGCGCATTGTATGCTTAGTTTGAACTCTTAGAACGGCAAGCACTTTGCTCGTAAAGTTGGCTTTGTTATTTTGCCTTTTTTTTGACAATGATTATTTTGCCTTCAATCTTTTTAATATGTCATGTTTTTATAAGAAGAGTTAAATGAAGAGCTTTATTTCATAGTTAAAAATATATGAAAATGGTAAGATAAGCCTATAGTATCTGGTAATAATAACAATAACAAAATATAAATAGTAAACTTGATGATAAATAAAACACTTTCAGATACTACAATATTTTTTTTTACTTGTTCACCCTCTGTTAGAAGAGGTTTACCCTAATAAGTTAATAATCTTCAATGAATTGTTGAATATATGTTTTTAAAAATCATTTTCTTCTTATACTATAAAATATCGAGTATGTTTTAATTGATTACACGGAATTTTCAATATTATTTGTAAAATGAATTGTTTTTAAGATGTTACATACACTATGTATATAGCTTATAGTGAAAGTCAAAACTCAACATAATTTTCATGAATGTTTATAATAACTGATAAGTTTTGTAACAAAATTAGGATAAACGTTTATGACAATCGTCTACATATTACCAATGATTGATTTTGAGATTTTCACATACTGCTACAGTCACACATACATAAAAACTTCTTCTTTTGAAACTTCCCACAATCGAACAAACTCATTCTTTTGCTTACCTAATCCAGTAATTATATAATCTACCAAACTCACAAACTTCGTAGGAGTTGATCCTTCATAGTACACACCATCATGACCATGGTTGATCCAACCATTCAAGTAACACACCAAGTTCTTTTCAGACTTATCCTCCACATCACAAGTACTGATGATGCTTCTTTCTTCTTTTGTAACTGATATATGTTGATGCTGTAGTTACATGTTACAATATCTTTATCTAAGTTGTGTATATCACGTATTTGAGAATCTTCCAAGTTCAAACATTATTATCTCATTAAGCAGTGTTAAGATCATTTGTGAAAATAATCATTGATTGAATGATGGCTGATACTGTAAAGGTACAAAAATATTTGATAAACAAAAAGGGAAATATACAAAACACATTAATAGCTAAATGATTCTTATCAGCTGTGATAATAGGGATTTAATTGGTTTAGATACATAAACTGAAGCTACTCCTATTAACAGCAAGTGGCGTCTAGAATCACTCATGTTGCAATCTCCACATATTCAGCCGGTAGCCCTTCTAATTCTATTATTCCTCCAATCAATAAGCTTATGCTTCTGTCCATCCCCAAATTCTATTTATATGGGTTTTGATTATTTAAGGTTTCTCCTTTCCTTTGCTATATATCCGGTTGTCGCTGACTCTGATTCCACAGCTTAAGAAAATCAATCAAAAAACCATATTTTCATTTTTTTAAACAGCTCGAATTACCGTAAAACTGTTTTATTTTCTCAAATAAGAGGTACAGTTGTAGTACTTAGAGATCGAACCCACAAAGAGTATGGTAACACAATAAACTAGAAATGTTAAGATTAAATTATATAAATAGGTTATAAAGCAGTAAACAATTGGTTTGTAAGCAATAGGATAAAATAAGCAAACTTAGGGTTTCAGCCAATATGGATTATAGAGATATAGAAATTAAGAGTGTTGTGAATGATAGTCCTAGAACACGAGTTCTAATGTAAAGATAGTTAGGTATCGCTGAGAGTCAAATAAATTGTCTAAGTCCAATGTTACATCTCTCGCTTGTAGATACAAAATGAGTATTGATCGATGCTACCTTCCTAGCATCGATTGACGGTACCTTAGGCCGGTTTTAATAGTCATAATCGCTAAGTTCACTAATATTTTTAGATCAGTTATCACATGTATTTAGGAACCTAGCTCAAGAGAATCAATTCAGAACGAAAACCTACTATCGTAGTTTACAATCCTAATTTCAGGGTTCTAGTTAGCAGAAAAATGCCAATTTCAACCTGAATTTTATCCATCGTGCCTTTTCCTACCTGAACTTTGTAATAGTGTGTATTTCATACTGAACTAAACAAAAATTTGAAAATACTATACAAATTTTACGAGTCGTGTCTTTTCATTCCGGACTTTATAGTAATACATATTTCATACTGAACTAACCAAAAATTCAAAAATACTTCATGAACTCTCAAAATCATGCTTATATATGTTGACCGTCAAAGGTTTTAGTCATCCGTTAATTTATCAAAATGACGTCATTTTGGATAAATTCTGTAAGACTAAATTTTTAAAAAATACTACATGAACTCGCAAAACGATGCTTATATATGTAAGTGGTAGTCATCCGTTGTGTGAGATTGGGGTGGGTATTCAGGTAACAATTCGGGTTTGGTTTGGTTTTATTCAGTTTTTGGGTTATCGAAGTGAAAGATTTATGTCCTATTCGGGTATTTATAAAAATTTCAGTTAATGTCCGGTTCAGATTTTTTCGGGTTTGGTTAGGGTTAGGATAATCCGTTTAAATTATTTTGAAAAAATAAATTCATATATACCTTCAATATCTCGAATTTGTTTTAAAAAAAGATAATATAATACATATAAATTTGAATAATGTATGCCAAAATATCTAAACTTAACATATAAATTAGTTTGGATATATTTGGATAGAGAATCAATAGAAATTTTAAATATTTTTGATGATTTGGGTTCAGTACTAATTTTTCAAATCGAATTTTGTTCAGTTCTTCAGATTCTGATTGTTTTGCCCAGCCCTAGCGTGAGAGTTCAAACCTCCCAAAAAATTATTTTTAATTTAACGGATGACTAATATATTTGACAATCAATATATATATATAAGTACAATTCTAAAAGTTATTTTAAATTTTTTAATTTTACAAAATTTATCCAAAATAACTTCGTTTTGATAAATTAACTGATGACTAACATATTTGACAGTCAATATATATAAGCACGGTTTTGAAATTTTATATAGTATTTTTATATTTTTGTTAATTTTAGTATGGAACATGCACTAATATAAAGTTCAGGAATAAAAAGACACGATGCGTAAAGTTCATATAGTATTTGAAATTTTTTGTTTAGTTCATTATGGAATACACACTACTTCAATGTTCGGGTAGGAAAAGACACGACATATAAAGTTGAGGTTGAAATAGACACTTTTCCCCTAGTTGGCTACTCTACAACTCAAGCAGTAAGGACAATTCTAATGAAAATATCTTATAAATTCACTATAACAATTCTATAGTTTTAGGTAATCCATCAAAACTCTAGTTAACCTTAAATTTAGCAATGAGAACTACTCAAACATAGAATATAATAGAGAAATCAATAAAGTTCCAATACAAGCTCAGAAAGAGTTTGAATATTCTCTTCAATCTACTAAAAATCCTAAAATTGTTTGTTGTGAATAATAGAAAGTAAAAGTGTTATATGTTTCTCAAACAATGGCAAACACTATATATATTGGGTAAAAATTGGTCATGGATAGTCTTGTAATTATGTGGGTCTTCTGGACTTAAGTCGATTTGTTTTGAGTCGGGCCTGTCTCGATCGAGTGTCGATCGGGGCAAAGGTGGTAGTGTTGATCGACACTCTCTTATCTTCTCAATTCTAACTTCTTCAGCTATGATTTTCTTTTCTTTTTAGCTCTAAAATGCTCCATAATCACCACATTACTCCAAAACATGTCTGAACATAAAAGACTCTAAAAAAGACTCCAAACACATATAATATGCTCTAAAAATGGCTTATACTATGGCTAAAAATAGGTCAATTCTATAGCCTATCAACTCCCCTAGACTTCCCATTTTGGTTGTCCTCAAACAAAGCAAGGATTGTTCCTATGAAAGAAGTTTTAAAACAGCAGAGATTCACACAATCTAAAATCACTAACTTAACCTCTGCAATGTTGCAAGCCACATCAAGTAAGTACCAAACTTAAGGGCACTTCCATGTACTAGACCTTAGCTTAGAAATCAAACAATCCAACCCACTGCTCAGCTGATTTCATTTGACATACCTGACCTCATTTCTGCATATAAAATGTGTAAGCTACATCTTGGGAGTATCAATCATATGATACATGGATTCAACTCAAAAAGTATATGGACCAACATGTAGTCCCATTCTGATTCTTTTCCACTCTCTACTCTCTTCTCTTAATCTTATTATCCAAGTTTTAATGAACAATGATGTTGATGCAGTCCATCTTGTTCATCTTCTTTTTGATTTTTTTTTATTTGAAAAAATGTAGGCGAATAATGGGGTCATAGGCAATGTACCTATCCTTCGCTTCCAACAATGTGTGATCATTCTATTATTATAGTATAATAATAGGGTCGTATGAAATTTTTCTATCCCTCTAAACCACATGAAATCATCTCAATATTTTATATTATAGATGTTGAAGATAGTTGAGAGGGAAACAAGAATACTAAGACTTTTTACCTTCCAGACTTGCAGGAGGATTCCGATCTAATGTGTACCAAGCCCAAAAAAAGCAAGTTGGATTGATTAAGATTGGAAGTCAACTTTGGTTTCTCTAGACTTCCTCAGCTAGCATGGATGTTATTGGAAGGTGCTTTACTTTGGTGTTTCCATTCAGTACATCTTGCAGTCACTAACTCAAAAGAATGGTGCTAGAGAGTGGTTAAAGTAATAATATAAACTGAAAATTTCATCATCTCTTTCTTCACCCAATAAAACTAGTAAAAAGTTATAAAAATTCAAAAGAAAATCAAAAGAAAATATGGTATTAATAATACCTTTCCCTAGACTTAAACAACATTGTCCCCAATGTTATTCAGTCAAAGATTGGTATGGAAAACAAATCATAAATGAAATTTATTGGGAAAACTAGATTGTACCTGCCTCTGTGATAAGTGTCGATAAGCACAATTAAGTGTCGATCGATACTCTGCTGTGTCCGTCTGATCATGCGTCGGGTCGATGGTGAAAATCGCCGTCCTCGATTTTTAATTTTTCATTTTATAACTGAAATAAGAAAAATACAAAATTAGTACTAAATGAAAATAAAAACGAATTTGAAACTTACTAAACAACGGGTTGCCTTCCACTCAACGCTTGATTATAGTCTTTAGCTTGACATTCAGAGTTTTTTTAGCTGGTATGGAGGTTGTGGATACTTTTTTGAAAACAAGTATCCACATCCTCTCTGGTCATGTCAAACAAAGTGGCAACAAAGCTTTTTATTACTTTATCTCTTCTTTGCTTGAACTCTTGTTGTCTCTGAATTATCATCTGAGGGTAGTCCACCTTCACTCAAGTTCTGTCATACACTTGGTCAACCATCCGTTATTGTTGTTGAGAGGAAAATAAATTGCATCAATCTTCTTGTACAACGCACCAAACATCCTCTCTTGCGCTGCAATAACCTCTACCATAATCTCTTCAACTTGCTCTTTCATGTATGTGTCAGGTTCTGGCTGTGTTGTGTGATCTAAACTAAGACTCTCTTTTTGCTGTCACAGACCAAAAAGGTTTCATGAACCATTTGCCATCTTTATAATATATGTTATATCTTCTTTGGAGAGATTGATAACTCTGCCATCCACTGCCCGTGCACGTCCTAGCTGATCTCTGATAACACTGATTTCATTTGGTGTAAGACTGTTGTTACCAATAACAAATCTCTTTTGGTAGTCTTCATACGTCGGGGTGTCGATCGATGATTCATGTTTAGGGTTGATCGATGCTTCACCATCACTTTCATACTCTACGCCATGATCAAAATAGCAAACTGCTACAAGTCTTGGATCATATGTTATGTAGGTTGCCTCGGATTCCGTATCATCTGAAGTGTTGATTGATGCCGACCAACGCTAGGACTCTGGTATCGACTGATGCTGGTGCTTGGGTATCGATCGATGCTCTATCGTTATTGTCTTCCTCATGATCAAAATCGCAGAAACAAGTTGCACCAAGCCTTAGATCATCTCACAGCTCAATGTAGGGCGTATGTCCTTTAAAAACTCTCATTGGATCATAATAGACGTTCTGGTTTATGAGCGTCAGACATAGCTGATTTGTCTGCATGTTGCAAATAGTTCTTATAATGGCTATGAGAGCTCTCCCAAGTAGCAAAGAAGAATTTCAGTATATCTGGATATCCATGACATGAAAGTCTATTGGAACTAAGGCATTGCAAATATGCACATGAAGGTTTCTGACAATTCTTCATCAATTCACCTTAGAGCAATCTAAAAAAGTGAATGAATCGCCGGAAGGTTCCATCTTCAGATTCAGCTAGCCTGCCATGGCTTTAGGTATGATGATGACTGAAGAGCCGGTGTTGCAAAGTGCATTAGGGTAATCAATTCCCCTTGATCAGGCAGAGAATCACAAATTTTCTTGGGTCACTTTTTTCTTCAGTATGACCTTTGCTTCATCTTCTCTCTGAGGTGATGAAACAGTCACTCTATTTTTTTATAGTTTTTTTTTGCTTTCTCCAAAAAATATCCAAAGTATGTGAGTATATTAAGCTTCATCAAATAGTGTATCTAAAGGGATTTTAATAACTCTTTTGGCGAAGCTGTCCATCTCCTTCTCATTAGCTTCTCTCCTTAGATGCCTAGAAAACTTCTTCTTTCTCCTAGATTATCCCTCAGTTGCCTCCTCAATGATCATAGGTTCTGGTGCATCTTCAAGTTGTTGATTTGTGTTGATTGTAAGCTCTCTGGGCATCTGAGATGAGTGTCGAAGTCCATTCAGTCTGGCTACATCAATGCTTTATAATTGCACTCAACTGTTCATAAGTGGGTGTCGATCTTCACATGACTGTTGATGTCGATCGATGCCTGCTACTTAGTGTCAATCGATGTCTTTCGTTCTCATACGGTATAGCTTAAGGGGATATGGTTGTCAATCCGCAAACTCTTCATGCGTTATGATCCTCACTGTCTCGCACGATCCGACTGACTTAGCATGTGTTGTCGATAGTGTCTTATCAAGTAGTATCGGTCGTTACTTCGGTGATGGTGCCGATCGTTGCTCCTTAGGTGGTGTCTATCGACACCAATGAGAGCTGCCGAAACTCATGGAGCTCTCGACTTGGAAATCTTCCTCTTGAAGCTTCTCATACTTCACCACTTGCTAGAAATTATCATTTATGATGGCAATTACGTGGTGCTTATGTCTAGCTTGTTCTTTTCCCTTGATCAAAGCTTCTTATTTGCGCACTGTCTCACTAGTCTGGACTACTTGAGTCCCTAAATTCTTCACATGGGTGCTGAGAGCTTGAAACTTCTCATTCAGGTTGGTGTAGATATCATTTATCTTCCCATTGAAGTTTGTAGTCAGCTTTTGTTGCCATCACATCCTCTTTGTCACATACTTTGTCGTCATTAAGAGCTGCATCTTCTATCTTTGCACAACTGACTTGCTTCATGAGAAGTTTATGAACCCCTATCCAGCTTTGCCTTGACTTCATTCATTTGTTCCTTTCTTAAGCTAGTGGCTGATTTCCTCTTTCGGAGTTAGTGTTCTTAGTGTTGTTGCTAGATGCCATGTTCTCAATAAGCATTGTATCTTCTTCTAGAATCCCAGTACTGAAGTTTCTCTCACTAGTTATTTTTAGAGCCATCTGATATGATAAATCGATGCCTCTAAAGACGGTGCTTAACAACTGCACCTTATCGATCCATGGTGTAAACAATCTCTCTGGTATGATTTGAATCTGATCCAAGAGCTTCTGAAAAATTTATAGGCTCATGTGTGAATGTAACAATCCTGCTCTTCAAATCCTCAGCTCTAGCATCATCAAAAAATTATGCAGGAATGCATTCTTGATGTTTGTCCATGATGTAAGAGATCCTGGTGGTAGATGCTTAAGCCAGTATGAAGCATCTCCAACAAGTGAATACTTAAAGAGCTTACAAAGAAGGTAGTAAACAAGGACTCCATTGGATTTAATAGTAGACACTAGATCCTCGATCGTTCTAGATGGTTCATGGGATGCTCATGTGGGTAACCATGATAAGGTAATTGACATAGAATTTATCTAGACGATTGCAGTTAGCAAAAGTTTTGGGTCGAGCAGCCTGGACATTCTCCTGAGCTACAGCCTGAGCGTTGGCTGCAACATTAACAGTTTGTGGAATAACTGCTTCAGGATCAAGGATTACAGTCCTCTGATAATCAAGTTTCTGACCTGCTGCATTACGCAGCTGACTCTACTGGTCATGCAGACCGTGGACACACAATAAACTAGAGATATTAAGATTAAGATATGTAAATAGGTTATAAAACAGTAAATAGTAAAACAATTGATTTTTAAACAATTGGATGAAATATCTAAACTTATGGTTCATGCAATTTGGATTATAGAGATATAGAAACTAAGAGTGTTGTGAATGATAGTCCTAGAACTCAAATTCTAATGTAAATATATTCAGCTATCGCTGAGAGTTTAATAAATTGTCTAGGTCCAATGTTACAGCTCTCGCATGTAGACACATAATAAGTATCGATCGGTGTTACCTTTCTAACATCGATCGATGTTATCTTTGACCGGTTTTAACAGACCTAATCGATAAGTTTGCTAATCTTCCTAGATCAGCTATTGCATGTACTAGCAATCTAGCTCAAGAGAAGCAATTCAGAAAGAGAACCTATTATCTTAGTAGTCTACAGTTTCATGGTTCTAGCTAGCTACTCTAGAACTCAAACAATAAGAACAATTCTAATGAATGATATCTTATAAATTCAACCTAGTAATTTTATAGTTTTAGCTAATCCATCAAAACTCTAATTAACCTTAAATCTAGGAAAGAGAACTACTCAGCCATACTAGAATAAATCTTATCACAAGTCTGAATAAAAAAACATAGAATATAATAGAGAAATCAATGAGTTTAAATACAAACTATGAGGGAGTTTCAATCTTCTCTCAAATCTACTAAAAATGTTAAAACTGTTTACTGTGAATAATAGAAAATAAAAGTGTTGTATGTTGCCAAACAATAAAAAACACCATCAATATTAGGTAAAAGTTGGCTATCAGACGATCTTGTAATTATGTGAATCTTATGGACTTAAGTCGGCGTGTCTTGAGTCGGGTCTGTCTTGACCGAGTGTTGATCGGTGCCAAGGTGGCAATTTCAATGACACTCTCATTTTTTCTCAACTCTAATTTCTTTAGCTACGAATTTTTTCTCTCTCTTTTAGCTATAAAATGTTCTATAATTACCACATTACTCTAAAACATGAATGGACCTGAAAAATCTCTAAAAAGTACTTAATTACGTATAAAAATAACTTATACTATGGCTAAAAACATGTAAATTCCATAGCATATCATTTTTTCTCGTTTTTGATCGTGGACCATTTTTTCTTGGTTTTGATCGTGGACCACATGCTCAATCGGATCTCTCAATGCGTTTCGGTAGCTCCCATGCGATGCTGTTACTTCCTCCGAGAATCCCAATAGATGATGACTCAATCACGGTTCAAATTGACTCTAAGTTTCATCATCCCTTTAATCAGATAGAGACCCCAATTGGCTTTTTCAGATAGGTCCAAATGAAAATAATCAAATTGCTTTATAAGAAGTGCACAAAGAAGCTTAAGAAAACTTAAATTTGAAGTATGATAGACGTCAGTTTCTCCTTTCCTTATTATCTGATGTGGCATTATTAAAAAATGAAGCTGTTCTTTATATACTAAAAAAATGATCCAAGATAAATGTATGTATTAATGCTTTGTTTTTTTTTGTTTCCTTTTGAGCCTTCACAAACGTAAACATCCGTAATGATTAAAAGATCGTCTGATAACCATGTGAATGGATCAAGTCCCACGTTAAGCTTATAACACATGTCAACACATATACACACATACGTATAGAGTGTGTAAAGTGTAAAGCCGAAGAGTGTCGAACCAAGAGCCTGAAGGCAAACAGAGTGATAACTAAAACAGAGTAATAATGAACTTTAAGTTTATTTCTTGATGAGTTTGTTCAATACAAGAGATGACCTATTTAACGTCTTGGTAGAAGGATCTAGAGTCTACACAGCTGGCTCTATCACAGCTAGCAAACGGATAAGAGTGTGTAGCGATTACACAGCTGTATAGACTGCTTTTCCGTACTGGAGAAAGCACAACCTTGAGCTCTGTTTCGTGCCGTTGAAGCTTTGTCCTGTTGCAGCATTCTTGAAGTGGGCTTTTGTGTCTTCCGTGATTGATCTTGGGCCGTGCTTAACTGGGCTACGCTAATATCCCCCCGCAAACTTGTGGTGGGTGAAGGCACAACACCAAGTTTGTTACGCAGGAGATAGAAGGCAACCTGTGGCAATGACTTAGTAAAAATGTCTGCTACCTGAGATGCAGCAGGAACATGATGCACTACCAGAACACCTTTTGCTACTCTTTCCCTGACATAATGATAGTGAGTGGCAAAGTGTTCTGACTTCTTGTGTAACACTGGATTTGCTGTGAGATGAACGGCTGATAAGTTGTCACAGTAAGCATGTGCGGGTCCTGTTGCAGCAAAGCCAAGCTCGTGAAGAAGATCCGATATCCAAGATAACTCTGCTGCCGTGTCTGAGAGACATCTATACTCTGCCTCTGTTGATGATTTTGACACAGAATCTTGCCTTTTGGCAGACCAGGAGATGAGATTAGCTCCCATCATTGTGCAGAATCCTCCTGTTGATCGACGAGTCTCATTGCAACCCGCCCAATCACTGTCACAATAGGCTTGAAGAGATGACTTTGAGTCGAATCTGAAATGTAGTCCCATGGAGATAGTACCTTTTGTGTACCTCAGTACTCTTTTCAGCATGTGAAAATCTGCCATAGTTGGCTTATGCATCCTTTGACAGACCAGGTTGACTGCAAACTGGAGATCAGGACGCGTTAATGTGAGATATTGTAATTTTCCTGCCAAGCTTCTGAAATATGTCGGATCAGTGAACAACTCTTCTTGATGAGGAACTCTGTCAAGTTGCAGGGGCAATGGCGTTGGCATGGGAGAACAATCACTCATGCCTGCAGTCGTCAACAAGTCTGCAGCATACTTTTCCTGATTCAAGAACATTCCTGTTGATGTATACTTCACCTGAATGCCAAGAAAGTAACTCAAAGGACCCATATCCTTCATACGGAACTGTGTTAAGAGACTTGAGTAATTGTTCGATCATTGTCGAGTCATTACCCGTGAGTATCATGTCATCTACATAAAGTAAGAGTTAGATGATTACCTTACCATGTCGATAGATGAACAACGACGGATCCTTGACACTGCAAATGAATCCGAAAACCAGTAGAAATGAGCTGAACTTGTCAAACCAGGCCCTAGGTGCTTGTTTCAACCCATAGATTGCTTTGTGTAGCAAGCAAACATGATCTGGAAACTCTTTACTCTGAAACCCAGGTGGCTGTCTCATGTACACCGTTTCTGTTAAATCTCCATGCAGGAATGCATTCTTCACATCTAGTTGTTTGATATCCCATTGATGTACAGTCGCAGTATGTAGTACCAACCTTACTGTTGCAGTTCTTACAACCGGACTGTAGGTTCTTCAGAAATCCACACCTTCTTCTTGTTCATTTCCCTTAGCTACCAGACGAGACCTTAGTCTACCAACGGTTCCATCTGCATTTAGCTTTGTCCTGTGAACCCATCTGCATCCTAATATATGTACGTCTTTTGGCCGGGGAACCAGACTCCATGTTCTTGTTTCGTCACATGTATCAATTTCTTCAGTCATAGTCGCATTCCAACCAGGATGACTAAGTGCTTCAGCTACTGTTTTGGGCTCAGCAGGAATTCCTTTTACAGTGTGAAGCACATAGCGAGGATTAGGCTTGCGAATGTCATCTTTTCCTCTAGTGACCATTTGATGAGCATTATTATCCTGGATTTGTCCTGTTGCAGCATCCTGCAGGTCTTCGTGATGCTGCAAGTCTTCCTGAAGATTATTGTCAGGCTGAGGACTCAGCGGAAGGTGATCTTCAGCATATTGAGCAGGAGCTTCAGGTAGTTGACGTCTTTTGCCAGTCATAACTTGTTCTGCAGGGTCTGCAACTTCGCTTTCTGTTGTTTCTTCTTCTATGCTGGGACTGCTTTTGTACCACGCAGCTAGCAGGGGAGTTTGAGCTTGAGGAAGGAGATGTTTGTAAGCATCAGCGTAAGGGAACCTGTCCTCATCAAACAATACATGTCGACTGATATAAACTCTGCCTGTGGGAGGATGATAGCATCTGTATCCTTTGTGTTTCTCTGTGTAGCCAAGAAAAACGCAGAGTAGACTCTTAGGGTCGAACTTATTGTGAGCATAAGGACGAAGATAGGGATAACACGCACACCCAAAAACTCTCAATGCCATATAAACCGGTGCTCTGCCATTCAGTTTCTCAAACGGAGTGGTTATCTTGTCATGTACTGATGTTGGTAAGAGATTAGTAAGGAAGTTCACCGTAAATAGCGCTTCCACCCATAGATTGTGAGGTATTTTAGCTTCAAACATCATGGACATACCCAGTTCTAGGAGATGACGATGCTTTCTTTCTGCCAGACCGTTCTGCTGAGGTGTGTGAGGACAAGACAGGAAGTGTTGAATGCCACACTGAGAGAGATGATTTAAGAACTGTGTATTGACAAATTCACCACCCCCATCACTTTGAAATATCTGTATCTTCTGTTCAAACTGTGTTTCCACCAGACTTTGGAATGATTTAAATATTTCAAAAACATCAGACTTGAGCCTCAATGGATAGAACCAAGCAAACCGAGAAAAATTGTCAATAAAAATGACATAATATCTGAATCCTTGAACTGAGGTTACAGGAGCTGGACCCCATACATCACAATGGATCCTTTCAAGAGGTTTCTTAGACTGAAAAACTGAACTAGAAAAAGGAAGTTTGCTAGTCTTCCCTAATTGACATGACTCACACATAGTCTTCAAGACTTTATTCACTGAGATGACTTTATTTGAAGATAAGAGCTGAAGTATTTGAGAATGAGGATGCCCCAACCTCTTGTGCCATATCACATCTGTTGCAGACTGCTGTCTTGATGAGTAAAACGCAAGGAATTGAGGATTCTCTAGCCGATACAGTCCCTCACATTTGCTTCCTCGACTGAGAAGCTGCTGACTCTTTTTGTCCTTAATCAGCACAGTTTTTGAATCAAAGGTGAATTCACAAGGATAATCATCTGTTAATTTGGAGACTGAGAGCAGAGATTTTGTTATTGAAGGAAATACTAGTACATCATTAAGTGGGAGCGTACCTGACAGAGCCGGAATAGCTATCGACCCGACATGTGTTATTGGCAGAAAGTCTCCATTTCCCACAATCACAGCATCATTTCCAGAGTATGGTTGAGCAGACTGAAGGTGCTGAGTGGAGCTCGTAATGTGATGTGTCGCAGCAGTGTCAGGATACCAGTCATTCCCTTCATAGTCAGCTTCTTCAGTAGTTCTCATGACTCCATTGGCTTGTGGAAACTCAGTTTGTTGGAAATGTTGATCAAAGCGTCGATAGCATTTGTATGCTGAGTGACCAAACTTTCCACATATCTGGAAGGTAGGACGAGAGGAGTTTTGCTGAGTACCACGACCACTACTTTGTCCAAACTGCTGATAGAATCCTCTGCCCTGTGTAGAGTAGCCACGGCCTCTGTAACTTCCACGAGACTGTCCTCTACCACGACCAGAATAACCACCTCTGTCTGTGTAAAAAGCCTGATGTGGAGACACTTCCGTAGAGTCAGAGTATGTTTGTATCTTGTCTTCATAAGCAATTAGTTTGGACATCACATCATCGAGAGTGGGAGCTGGTACTGAGTCCATGGAGTTCTCGATGACGACACTGATTGATTCATATTCTCTTCCCAAACCAGTAAGTAAACCAAAGATCTTTTCGCTTTCAGGAATAGCTGCTCCAATGGAATCAAGCTGATCACACAGTGTCTTAATCTCTGAAACATAAGCAGACATGGTCTTGTTTCCTTTTGACATTGTCTGAATCATTCTCTGTAATGTCAGCTTCCTAGTAGCAGATACTCTATTGTACTTCTGACCGAGAGAGAACCATACCTCCTGAGAAGTGTGAAGAACATAGACGGAGCGGAGTGTGTTTTCAGAAAGAGTGCCGTATATCCAAGCCATAATGAGTTGATCCTTTTGGATCCATCTGAGGAACTCGGGATTTGCAGCTTCAGCAACTTGGTCTCCGTTTCGTATAGTGATGGTCTGAGGAGGACGAGGTTGAGCTCCAGTTACATATCCGAGAAGCATCTGAGAGGAGAGAAACTGTTCAAACAGCAGCTTCCAGATGATGTAGTTGTCATCCTTCAGCTTGAGTGTGACGCACTGGTTGATGGTCAAGTTTGACGCAGAGTGAGGATCCGGATTTCCTTCCATGTCGACCACAGGAGATAGAGTACCAAGATCTACTCTCTGGGCTCTGATACCATGAAGGCAAACAGAGTGATAACTAAAACAGAGTAATGATGAACTTTAAGTTTATTTCTTGATGAGTTTGTTCAATACAAGAGATGACCTATTTAAGGTCTTGGTAGAAGGATCTAGAGTCTACACAGCTGGCTCTATCACAGCTAGCAAACGGATAAGAGTGTGTAGCGATTACACAGCTGTATAGACTGCTTTTCCGTACTGGAGAAAGCACAACCTTGAGCTCTGTTTTGTGTCGTTGAAGCTTTGTCCTGTTGCAGCATTCTTGAAGTGGGCTTCTATGTCTTCCGTGATTGATCTTGGGCCGTGCTTAACTGGGATACGCTAATAGAGCCATAGTCTTAAGAGATTCTTTATCGATCTCATCACACTAAAAGGTTCGAAGAAGTTACACTTAGTGATCCACTTATGAGAATGCTGCTAAATGAATCGGTAGACATTGGAGGAATCCAAATCCCCATTAGTTTGTTAGTACAAAGATGTTAGTTTTACAAAGATGTTTTCTTCTAATTACTAGAAACTGGAACTAGGCTGACACTTTTAACCGGAATCGTTTACCCAAACCGGATCCGACCCGAGATAAATATGTTTGATTCGGTTTCGGATATTGCAATTTTATCCGATGGGTCCTTGCTTCTAATATCCGTGGGTATGAGTTCAGTTTTTACCGAAAACCCGATCGGGTACCCGTTTAAACTAAAATAGATAGCTTAAAATCCAGAATATTAAAAATTGTCATTACCTTTACTCAAATCCATGTTGAATATTGTAGAGAATCAACTATTTTACAGTAGTAAACCACTTCAATTTTTATGTATTCTTTTAAATTGTAAATAAATATAGCATTTTAATATTATTATTTTTTTATAAAGCTGACATTTTAGAGACTAGAACCTAAATTGAATAGACTAATGGGCAAATATGTAACCACTGGATCACTTTAATTTATATGTAAACTATTTTATTTGATAAATATATATAATTTACATAATAAACGGGTATCCAGAACATACCCAAAATTGGTGGTATCCGACCCAAAATCTGAACCGAAATCTATCAAGCACCTATTAGGTAGATAATTTATTTATCCAAAAGAACCAAACCTGATTAGATCTTACCCGAACCCGATCCGAATATTCGAAATCCTAGGCCTAACTGGAACAATCATAGACACACCAGCAAACACAATATCAACATATCCATACAAGGCACATTAATCATTTTACATATATAATAAAGACTCAAGAACATGGCCATCAGAGCAATAGATCCACCTGCCACAAATCCTTTTGATCAAACTAATTACATCGCATATCACAGAAAACAAACTACAAAGATTCATTGTAATCTCTAGGGTGATGATTATTTTCCTATTTTTAGATTACAAAAGAAGATGAACAAAAAGAAGAGGAATAAAAATTTACACCAAGAACGATTAAGATAATGATTGTTTTCCTAGTTTTTAGATTTTAGTTTCTGGTTGTTAATTTTAGATTTGTTTTCTAGATTTTATTTTTTTATTTGTAGTACATTTTATTTTTTGAAAACATAAATAATTGTTTTAGATTTTGGTTTTAAATTTTTATTTTTATTTAAAATTAATAAAATAAAAATATTATTAATACTAAAATATTTATTTTCTAAATAGTAAAATATAAAAATTATCATCGAAACACAGATAAATCTATTTTAAAACAAAAAAAACTGCATAAAAATAAAGCTATCAAAATCACATATTGAGGCGGAAATTTGATAATATATATTTATTAATAGTTAACTACATAAATTCAACCAAGTGTAGAATTTTATTATATATGCATTAATTTTATGTAAAATTTAGAATAAAATAATAGTACATATAAAATAATTTCAAAAATTAAAAATATTTATAAATTTTTGAAAAGTCTAAAGATACACATTTGGTATAGTAAATATATTATAGTTATTTTTTATATCAAACATTAAAAGATTAATTCTATGTTGAAGACAATGACAAAAGATTAAAATTTATATTATTCAACTATTACATAAAATCAATAGCTAAAGTTTTAAAATACAAAAATAAATTTCATATTATGTGTATTTTGAATATTTAGTAGAATATTATGTGTAGGTTTTATGTAGTATACTATATAAAAAAGATTATTAATTTTTAAAAGAAAAGGATTTTTTTAACGTGGCTAGTTATAGGGAAAACCAAGAAAAATGTTGACTTTGGTTAGGAAGAAAGTAGTAAAAAGAGAAAAAGGAGGTCTTATTAGATAAATGATTTGAGAAGATTTCATTTTTTTAAAAAAATCTTCTCTTATTATATGTAGAATTTATAAAAAAAAATTATACGAAATCTAAACTTATTGAATTAGTTATTTGTATAAATTCTCTCAAAATTCTGGTTACTGGAAAATATGACATTTTCAAAATCTATCAAATTATATTTGATGAGATCTGGATGATATTTTTTAGTGAAAAAACAATAAATCAAAATACCACATCATCTAATGGTATTTTAAATTTTTTTAAAAATAAAAAAAAATTATATTACAATTTTTTTTTTAAAAAAAAACTATTTGAAATGAAAAAATAAAATTTATTAGAAAATGGATTTTTAAAAACTTTTATATATTTCATAAAAAAATATCAAACTATAATAATTTAAAAATAATATTATTTTAAACTTGTGGGAACCGAAACAGGTTGTTTGATTTTTGATTAAACACTATAAAGGGTTGCCTACATACCTATTTCGAGGATCAAACCAAACATAGTTCAATTTACAAAGGATTGAACATAGTGAGTTCGTCTAGTAATCGAATGCAAATCATAGAAACTAAGCATGCCGAGAATAATAGCTTAGGTTTCTAAGTGCAAGGAGTTCTAAGAGTCCAAAAATCGTCCTCTTTCTTCTCTGTCGTGGATATGCTTATATATGCCTCTAGATTCAGCCATCTTTCTTTATCTCTTCGAGATTCTAGTTATCATTTTGCGGATATTTTGCCATATCTTTTCAAAGTCCATGTTTATCTTGGAAATTTCACATTTATCATATTCTTCCATTTTTCATTATTCAAGTCGAGTAAGCCGTCATTGCATTCGAGCCTGTTCTCATCTTAAATCACAAGTGAGATTTTCTCATGTTTTATGCCGTTACGAACCATTTTACGACACATGCATTTTTACGATCACTCTCGAGAAACCGTTGATTTTTCCGTTGCACCCTTTCTAAGTTGTTGGTCTTATGAGGTGTAGCTTCTTAGACATTTTTTGACTCATATTTGTTTAAAGTACTTTTTCTCGGAAGATTTGAGTCGTTGATTTCATTGTGATCGATTTTGACACCAACAGTTAGCCTCCCATCTCGTAAAATTTATGTGTAATTATTGCAAGGTAGTGATAGGCATGATAGGCATAATCAATGGCTAAAACGTTTGTTGACGAAACCTGTTTTTTCTAAAGTTGAAGTGGTTGGTTCACTCTTCTTTCCTCATAAGAAGGAAATGTGATAAGATTGGGGCTGCGCCATATGAAGGCTTCCTACGTACCCTTTTGAAGGGATCAAGCCTTTCGTAGTTCGTTCTGGAGTTAAGATTCTTATGATATGTTTTTCAGTGGGACCTTTACGGTCTAGTTTTGTATTGTTTGGAAATTTGCGAGCATATTGCTGCCGATGGTATTGTATATTGGATCTTTTTTGGCCACGAGATTAGCCTTATAGGCTGTTTGTTTCAGATTTATAAAATCATGGGTTATCTCCTTTTAAAACCGTTTGGAGCAACCATACACAGAGATGAGAGAAAGAGTGTGAGTTGTCATCTCATTTCTGGCGTTCAGGGGATCGTGATATCCATCGTTGTGTAAGATTAGAATATTTGAATACTTTTGTTCGAGAAGTCTCATAAACGCGCAAATATAAACGAAGAGACATGTTTTGAAATCTCGTATAGGATTTGTTGATACTATTCCTAGAGATGTTCGAGACCATTGTTTTGGGTTTATGGAAAGACCTAGACTTACTATCGGTTTAGGGTTTGCAATGATTGTTTTGGCTTAAATCACCCATTGCGATTTCGACCTTATTTCGTTTTAGTATTGAAGTTTGCGAAGAGTTTTTGGCTTATGTGACTAGCATCGATCGGAAACCTAGTATCTCTCCAAAGATAATTTTGAAGTCTTTGAAAGTTCTAACTAAAATTTTGGATTTATTTTATTGTGCGCTATTATCCTTGTTTCGGATATTTGAGAGCCTATTTATATGAAGGGAGATGGCTTAGTCTGTTTAGGACGTTTGAATTTTTTTTTTTTTTGTGATCAGCAACAAACGGAATGGTAAGTGTTAGTAAGCTTACCGTTTGGGTTCAAAGCTTCGTGAAGGATGTGTTTTCGATAGATGTTAGTGTGTATGATTGTTCGAGTTTCCGAGATGGAACTTTCATCAAGGAAGATATTTTACATTGAAAGACAGTTCTTCAAGTGTTTGCGACGTCTCGTGGTTCTAAAGACTGGGTTTTTCTTTCAGGTAAAATTTTACGTTAAGAGAACGTGTTAGAGAAGTTTTTACGTTGGGGTGAAGGTCTCGTTTGACCCTGTGGCCAAGAAATACTTTGGTTTGTTTGCGGATGTTTCACAGCCGAAGTTTGTTTGTATAGGGAATTAATTGAAAGTATCTTTTGTATAGAAGTTTTCTTTCGTATGCCGCGCTTCTTGTTTGAAACATCTGCGGGCTTGGAGATTTTTTTACGGTCGTGTAAAGGTTTTGTCTTGACCTTGCGGCAGAGAAACGTTTTGGTTTGTTTGTGGATGTTTTGCAGCCAAAAGAGTTGTTTCTGTTTGGATGTTAAATTGTTTGATATGACCAAGGGATCGCATTAATTTTTCTTTGAGAAGAAATATTTTCCTTCACTGTTCTTTGTGAAGAGTTGGCCTTCCCAGATTTATTTCATGTACTTTTATGGAGGATGTTTTGTATGCTTTAGGAGCTTTTTTACGAGTGTTTTCTGATATGCCACATATTACGGATAAAACATTTCATATTTAAAGTGCATTGTGGAGCATGTTGGTCGATTGACGATACATTCAGATTTTCCGTGAACCATGTGGTTGTTAGGACATAGTATTTTTATGAAGACTTTATCGTATGATTTACGTTTTTGGATCATACTATAATGGTCTGTGTAGTCATCACTAGGCGTTTCTAGACGAATTGCGGATTGTGGTTTCAACGTTGAGTGACTGGATGGAGCGATGGTCGCTAAAAGGTTTTGGCTTGGCGTGAATGCTGTGTTCAGCTTCATAGCCAAGGGCAGTGTAGGTCGAGGATTAGACCATGCAATTTTGTGTTAACATTAAGGTCATGCTAGTTTAGAATTGTCCTTAAAGGGGATGCCAAGTTTTGGTTCATACTTTTAAGGGAAGGCGTAATTTGCCGAGGGCCAAAGAGTTTTTGTGGAAAGTGACATGCCAAGTATGTCGGAGTTTTCAGCATTTAAGGTGACCATTGAGGTAAAACAAATTTCCCACTTCAGTTTTTAATCATACGATGAGTGTTTCCTATAATGCTTCCTTTAGTTGTATGAATATTTTTTTGTATTTGTTTGAGGAAGACGAAGCCAAAGAAGCTTGATACTGAATACATTGGTAGTTAGTCGCATGATGATCGCCTGCTCGGATGTAAGTGACAGGAGTGAGAGGCAGAAGACATCAAGCCATAAGGTTAAAGGAATACATATGTTAGATCGCTTTGTGAAGAGATAAAATTTAGATTTATCATCGAAAGACAAATCATATAGCTTCGTTTTTAGCTATACGAAAAATTGTCTAAAACACTTCTTTGTAAGACATGTTATCTTTTAATTTCGAAAGTTGTTTACTATATCTCAATCAGATTACACGAAGGATGTATCGTGTAAGTATTACAAGAAGGGTTTCTCATAGAAGTAAATGGAGCATGTTGTTTGCAGATTACTTGTGATGTTTGCAAGCAAGGATTAGGTTCTCCTCATTCGTGTTTTCTTATTGCAAAGTCGTTTTGCATGATACCAATCTTGTTTTCTTGTAGGCTTTTTCATATAAAATGTTTTAGTTATACGAGATTATTGGGCGACCGGTTTTATGAAGACTGTGAAGCGGAGTTTTGTTTGAAGACATTAAAGTATAGATTGTTTCCGCATATGTTATGACAAACGTTTTTGCTTTGATTATGATCTTTAGTGAAAGTTACTCCGTGTCACTCATGAAGTTTTACCCAAGGTTATTTTGTTATGTCCTTTGCGAAAAATGTTTTGTAGGTTTTTGAGAAGAATTCTCATGACATATATGTTTCTCGGCGGAACGAATCTGTCAAACAGCGGTAGATCTAATCAACAGGGGGGGGGGGGAGAAGACTTTCCCTTTGTTGTGTTTGATAATATTTGTTGTCGTCAATTTTGCTTTATCGCAAATAATATTGATGTTTTTTCGTGACTGGTTTGTCCAACGGAAATTGGGAGCAACGCTTTTGTGTTTGAGGATTTCTCATATAAGTTTGAGTTTCATATGAAATTTGTTTTGTTAAGTCGAAAAGGTCCTCATGACTATGATTAGTTGTTGTCTTATCAATCCGATGTTGGTACCGGTTGACTAAACGTATCATTTTGATATGAGATGTTGTACAGTTCTCGAGACTATATTTTGACAGTTTGGCTATCTCACTAGCGTTTAAACAAATCGTAGATTGTCATTTGCCTTTTGGACGATTTTGATGAGACATTGCATTGCCTATGTGTGTGTTTTTGCGTAATGATGTAAGAGTTTGTTTTGTCAAAAGCGTTTTGTTGACGCCGAGGCAAAAAGTTTTTGAAGTATGGGAGTATACGTGTATAGTATACGTACCAACTCTGTCTTTTTTTTACGAAGTAGAAAGACTGAACCGATCATTTGATGGGTTGCGTACGTTCCTCTTTCGAGGATTGAGATGATTGACAAATCTGGTCAATTTAAAGAAGACAATGGGATTGTGATCTTTGATTGTTTTCAAGTTGGTGACCTGGATTGAGTTGGTCCTAAGAAAACATTCATATCTCTAGTTCTTTCTTTCTTTAGGAAGCGAGCTGATTAGCGTGTCGATCGTTTCTTGGTTCCTTGAGAGACTAGATTGGTCATGCAAGATCTGCCTGAACATTTAAGAACCAATATGAATAGATAGGAAAATGGTCAAACACTAGACTATCCACCTATATTCTAAGTTCCGTAAAGTTAATGGCAGTCTTCACGGCGTTTTTATTTCTTGGTACTTTTCTACAAAAATTCTAAGTCTGGTTTCAATTTTTCCGAGTCGTTCATCCTTGTTCTTCTCAGAGATTTGGGTTTGACTCTTCGCCGTTTTGCTTTCTCGTTTTCCCTTCTTATCCTCATGTCTGTCCACCCCTTTTGTCAAGTAAGAATATTAATTCTTCATGGGTTTCTCTACTTTCCTGGCCGCTTTTTGGGTAAAGCCCGTTTTGCAATTTGGTTCATCGACCCATATTTTCTGATCTGGATTTTGGTCTATGTATTGTTGGTTTTAGGAAAAACAAATAAGCATTTCGTTGAAAGCCTTTCGGCGTGTAGGAATAGCCAAGGGCGATCAGAAAGACTCCTTGGGTGATGAGGTTTCAGAGAGAGGTCATGAGCGATGAGGCAGGAGAGAGAGAGGACGGTGAGACCATGGATAGAGGATAATGGGTGATATTCACTTCTCAGCTCTTGCTCCATTTTTTTCCTTCTCCAAGAGTCTTTTTCTACGATCTCTGTTTGTCTTCCTGAAGGTTGTCGAATTTTTGTTTGAGTTTTATTTACGAGAATTGTTTCGCAAATGTTGTCAAATTTTCTCTACGAAGGTTGTATCGTAGAATACTGTCGTGTTTAATTTTATGAATGTTGGTTTGTAAAATATTGTCGAGTTTAATTTTATGAAAGACATTTTGTAAATATATTGTGTCGAGTATAATTTTATGAAAGCCTTTTCGTAAAATGTTTTCGAGTTTAAATTTACAAAAACTGCTTCATAAAATGTTGCCGAGTTAAATTTAAAGAAAGTTGTATCGTAATATGTCGTCGAGCTTAATTTTCAAAATTTATCCTATAAAATGTTGTCGAGTTTAATTCTACAAAAGTTGTTTTGCAAAATGCCATCGATATAATTTTACAAAAGTCGCTTTGTAAATCGTTGTCAAGCCTTAATTTACTAAAGTTGTTCCGTAAAATATTTTCAAGTTTGATTGTACGAAAGCTGTTTTTTGGAAACTCATGTTTTGTGGCTATTCTGCAAATTTATTTTCTGAGTTTTTAATATCAGAAAATCTAGCTGCGATGAGCTTTATTATCGCAATCAAACTTAATCGAAAATTTTCTCATTTCCGTAGGATTGACATGAGGGAGTTTTGAGTAATTTTTTCGAAGTAAGCTTAGTAGACAAAAATATTCAGAATTTACAGAATATGTTGCTGCATAAGCGATGCATGAATTTTTCCAAAACTTTATGTTTCAGAAGACATTTTAGCAGTGAGAGATATGATCTCCCATTTTGATTTGTTTAGTCTTCGTCAGCCGTTTTAGGTTTCTAATGATTCTATAGAAATCAACTTCGTTTCTCCGAAAATTATTCAAAAGAAATACAACAGTGAGAGATTGGTAATCCGGTTTGTTGTGCTTCCTTTTCCGCAAGCAATCTAGAGTTTTTTTCCGATTTCAGGAAGTGGAAATATTATTTTTCTAAAGTTTTCTACGGAAATTTTTTTGATTGAGTTACTTCTATTGTCGAGATCTCTTTACCTTGGTAAAGAAACAATTTTTGCAGGGTTAGATAGATCCAATCGTTGCCCTTTTCTATTAACGCAGAGAAATCGCGACCTTGTTTTGGTCACTTTTCTTATGGAGAAGAGTTTTGACTAGGTTTTTGATTTTGTTAAGCGCTGCGGAGTTTGCGTTAGCATTGGCCATAGGAGAATTCACTGATGGAGTTGTGTTACCAGCATTGTTGTCGTTGTTGACAGTGTCGACGCGAGCTGGGAGTTTGTCTTTCATATTTCTAGACATTTTTTCGATCAAGAGTTTTGCGGCCGGGTGAGCAAGAGTAATATGCCTCCCTCCTTAATTCGCATTGACAAATTTGTTAAAGGAAGAAAATGTAGCTTTTCTTGAGGACCGAATTTTTTGTGAGAGCCAACGACAAGTGATCAAATAAATGCAAAAAATAAAAAGATATACAAAAAACGAATTTATAAAAAGGTAGATCTTTATTCCGAATTTGGGTATGAGCATTTCAGAGATAAAAAACATACAAGAAGTTTGTCTTGAATGGAAATTGAGCAACACAAGCATTAAAACTTAACTAAGTTCGCTAGCGTAAACACCTATGTCGAGAAGACCTATGTGAGCTGCAACTCGTTTAGTAGAAGACGAAAAAGATACACAAACTATTGGTTGATTTTGGACTGAACCCTATGAAGGGCTGACTACGTACTCCGTTCGAGGATCAAGCCGAACATACTTCAATTTACACAAGATTGAACAAGAGATCGAACTGCTTTTGCGAGTTTGTTTAGTAATTGAGTGCAAATCATAGAAAACTAAGCATGCCGAGAATAATGCCTTAGGTTTATAAGTGCAAGGTGTTCTAAGAGTCGAAAAATCATCCTCCTTATTCTCTGCCCTGGATGTGCTTATATATGCCTCCAAAGTCGGCCATCTTTACTTATCTCTTCGAGATTCTAGCTTATCCTTTTGCGGATATCTTGCCTTATCTTCTCAAAGTCCATGTTTATCTTGGAAACTTCACATTTATCCTCTTCTTCCAATTTGAGTAAGCCGTCATTGCATCTGAGCATGTTCTCATATTAAATCACCTGGGATTTTTTCGTGTTTTAGGGCGTTACGAACTTTTTACGACTTATGTGTTTTTTATTACTCTCCGAGAAACTATCGATTTGTCTGATACACGTTTTCGAAGTCGTTGGTCTTACATCAATTCATTTGGCCGAGGATACAATGGTGTTAATTTAATCAGTATCATCTTGACGTTTGACTTGAACTATTACGAAAAAACAAAGTCTTGCTTGTTTCCTTTGTAAAAACTCAATGGAAACTCCGATTGCGAGGAAACGAAAGACATTTCGATCGAGAATCAATAAGGAACATGATGAGAGCCTTTTTTAGAAATGAAGGAGTTGTATGGCGATGTGGAGAGAGAGAGAGACTGGGTGTGGCGAGGTGATGAGTGTGGTGTCGTGAGGAGTGTGGTGAGGTGATGAGAGAGAGGGAGTGTGGCAAGGTGAAGAGAGAGAGAGGGAGTGTGGCGAGGTGAAGAGAGAGAGAGAGGGAGTGTGGCAAGGTGAAGAGAGAGACAGGGAGTGTGGTGAGGTGATGAGAGAGAGTGAGTGTGGCGAGGTGTGTGTTGTGTTGCCTTCATTAAGTTCTCATTGTCCCCATTGATTGCTTCGTAGACTTTCAAAACTATTTCGTTTCTTTTAGGCAAGGTTTTCCGTAAACATTTTCTGAAAGATGTTTTGCGAAAGACTTATCTCATAGATTTTCCTATGATGTTTTTTCTGAGGAAACTTTTTGAATTTTTTTATACGGAAGATTGATTCGTAAAACTCGTTATTTCTCGCAAAAGTTTATGTAAGAACTTTTTTTGATCACTTCACGTCTGAAAATAAATTCTTTCATTCCTTGTTCGAGATGAAATATACAAAGTTTTATTCTCATATCCTTATTTAAATAGGCTTGGTTTATGTCATTTATTTTTTTTGACATTTCATGCTCATATTTTTTTAAGATACTTTTTCTTGGAAGATTTTCCGTCTATCTCGGCATGATCGATTTTGACCCCAACAAAATTAATAGTTAAAAATTAAAAGTATTTTTTCAAAAACTTTAAGGTTTCTTCAAAAAACCATAAAACTTGTAATAAATCTTTTTAAGAGGATTTTATTGGATTAAAGATTTGAGGATTTTATTTTTCTCAAATCCCTTCTTATTATATTTAGAATGTATAAATTATATATGAAATCTAAGCTTATTGCATTAGTCATTTGTATAAATTCTCTCAAATTTCAGTTTATCGAAAAATATGGACTAGTATCTTAAAAAGATAGGAAATCTCTTTGATCAAAATCATCACTGGATTAAAAACAATTTTTGGACCAAAAACTAGTTTAGAAACTATAAACAATCATCCTTTCGGTTTTACCTGGGCTTTTGTTTGTTTTTAGATAGGCCGCTTTGACATCTTGTATACGTCACATTTCAATTGTCCAACAATCATCCTTCACGGGCTTGGCTGAAGCCGATCTAAGAAAATGCCCAACAAAAATGGTCCAGTAGCGGTTATTTTTTGATAATTTGTTTCGAAATTCTCTAATAACATGGCCCATTGTCATAACAAATCGGTAAGTGAATTAATACATACTTTTATTTCAAAGGGCTCACACTATTTAAACTCGTAACAATGGTCAGTACTATCAAAACCAATAGGAAGAACAGAAGAAGCAAGTTAATCATATGTGTATTATGATTTTTGTGGATAAATTATTAAAACTAATAATGATATTTCTGATAGAACTGGGGACCACCATGTCCTGTTGTCTACAAGAATTAACAAACAGATAAGAGCTATCCAGAGAATTAGTTCAAAGTTATAACAGATTACTAGTACAACCTTGCACATCTAAAGGTTGACTGTTTTTTCTTTTGAATGAAAAAGGTTGACTGTTCATTCAATAAGAAACAAATATAACTCCTAACATGCACCCAGTAGACAATATAGTAATAAAGCCGAGACAATTTTAATTTGTGTGACCTATATAACAACTACGTATTTATTTGACCTTACAACCACGGTCGTCTCAATCGGCTCATCTTCTATTCAATTTATATTAAAAGTATTATTTAAGAAAAGTATCTAAATTATTTTTTTATAATCAAATATGTTTAAGACAAATAATATTTTAATATAATTTCAGATTTATAAAATAAAATAATTCGATTCAAAATTTTCTAATAATACAAACAGTATATTTGAAACAACTTTGATGATTTTCTGTTTATTTTTGGGCAAGATGCATGTATCTAAGCCTTTAAAAAAAAGATGCATGTATCTTTATAACTTAGAAAGAGACTATATTTTTGGTATAATCTCTAATTTTCAAAAAAATCATGTTTTTATATAAGAAAACCGTTTTTTATATTTTTAATAATAATTTTTAAAAATAATTATATTTATTAAAAAATTATTAGTTAAAATTGTGAGAAATAATTAAATGTAATTTTCTCAAATAGTCATTTTAAAGTTTTTGTCACAAAATAATATTAAAAATGATCAAAATAGCTTTTTTGTTTTGAAAATTTTAATTTTTTATTTTTTAAAAATTGAGATTCTAACCCCAAAACCCTCCCTTTTAACTCTAAACTCTAAGTATAGAATAGTTAACCCTAAGAGTATAAGTATATATTTACTTTTTTAATAAAATATTTTAGTCATTTTCTTCTTTGAATACTATTTTGTAAAAAAAATTTAAGGGATATTCTAAGGTATTTTTTAATAGTTAATTACAAAAGCACTGCATTGACAATCAGAATTTAATATACTTTTAATATATATAAAAATTTTAAAATATAAATATTTTGAAACAAAATGGGTATTTAATTTTATGTTTGTTCCACAATATATTTAATGCAAGTCTAGATTTGGAAATGATGCATAGGTGACACAAAAGTGTTTTTAAGTAAATAGTTGAAAATCAAAACTCAGAAGTAAGTATTCTGGTCAAAATTGCAGTTTAATCATCAATAAAAAGGTTGTGGGTTTTGAATAATATAGTGCAATAAGTTATGATGAGTGGTAATGGTAAACCAACGGATGAACCAGTGGATCCACAAAACAAAACCATGAGCACATCACGATGAGTCACCCTGTAATCTGTCTTTACACAAAAATAAAAGTTTCAATCATTTATCCGATTAGATGCGAATAATAATAATAATAACAAAAATGCTGCCAAAATAAAACCTAACAAAGCTCGAATCGGAGATTTCCAGATAATTACTTCCGACAATTCTAGTTCCTCTGTCTCTCTCTCTCTGTCTCTCCTCAAGAACCCTAATAGTTTCCGAGTTTCTTCGTATTCAACGATCTGAGTCTCTCTCTCTCTCTCCTTAAAAATCTTCCGATATGGTTTAGAGTCTCTGATCTTAATGGCAGCTGACGTGTCAATCGTCTGAAAAATAATCCCCTTATCGCGATCAAATTTTCCCAGCAAAGATTAAAACTTTTCCCACCGTTTGTTTCAACCTGTGAAGGGAAGAAGAAGGTTAGGGACGATGATGAATCGTGCTCTTGTCCTCCTACTCTTCCACGTCTTCACCCTTTCTTGTTTAGCCTCAGCCAAAGTGATTCTCATCAGGAACAACAACATCACTCGCTCTTTCGATGACATCGAAGCCAACTTCGGTCAGTTCTTTATCCTTTAATGTGTTCTTGAATCTGGTGTGAATTGGGTCAACGTGGAATCGATCAAAATGATGTAAAGTTTCTTCCTTTTTTTTTTGGCAGCTCCGTCTGTTAAGGCTGCTGGTGAATTTGGATTGCTTTATGTGGCTGAGCCTCTTGACGCTTGCTCTAACTTGATGAATAAGCCTGAACAGAGATCGAATGGAACTTACCCTTTCGTCTTGATCGTTAGAGGAGGTTGTAGCTTTGAAGATAAAGTCAGAAAAGCGCAGAGAGCTGGTTTCAAAGCTGCTATTATACATGACAATGAAGACCGTGGAATCTTGATAGCAAGTAATAATAACAATAACAACAATCATTCTTGTGTTTGATCTTGTTAATGCTTTGTGTTTTTCTCCAGTGGCAGGTAACTCGGGAGGTATAAAGATTCATGCGGTTTTCGTTACTAAAGAGACGGGAGATGTGTTAAAGGAGTTTGCCGGTTTGTCTGATACGAAAGTGTGGTTGCTTCCTAGCTTCGAGAACTCTGCTTGGTCCATCATGGCGGTTTCATTCATCTCACTGCTCGCAATGTCAGCTGTTCTTGCCACTTGTTTCTTTGTCCGTAGGCATCGTATAAGAAGGAGAACATCTCGGTCCTCTAGAGTCAGAGAGTTTCATGGAATGAGTCGCCGTTTGGTGAAAGCAATGCCGAGTCTTATCTTCAGTTCGGTGCACGAAGACAACACTACTGCATTCACTTGCGCTATCTGTCTTGAAGACTACAACGTTGGAGACAAGCTCAGGCTCTTACCTTGCCGTCACAGTGAGTATACTGTTAGCTGATGAACATTTGTGTTAGAACCAAGTCTTGATTCTGTGTTTGTGTTTGCAGAGTTTCATGCCGTGTGTGTTGACTCGTGGTTAACCTCATGGAGAACGTTCTGTCCCGTATGCAAACGTGACGCAAGAACTAGCAACGGCGAGCCACCAGCTTCAGAGAGCACACCGTTGCTCTCATCAGCTGCGTCGTCTTTCCGCTCTTCCTCTGCTCTCTCTTCATTCAGATCATCAGCAATGTTGATCGGTCCTTCCATGGGATCATTACCAACAACAATCTCATTCTCTCCAGCACACGCAAGCTCTTCCTACATCAGACAGTCCTTCAGGTCTTCCTCTCTCCGGAGATCTCCACCAATAAGCGTGAGTCGAAGCTCAATGGATCTCAGACACCAAGGAGCTTCTCCATCGCCGTCACAGAGATCGTATATGGCTTCTCCACAGTCATTTAATTACCCAACTTTGTCACCTCTCAACGCTAGATACATGTCACCGTATAGGCCTAGTCCTACCAATGCGTCACCTGGACTAATCGGATCGTCTTCTAATCATCCGTTACATCCTCTGCGTTACAGTGAATCAGCTGGAACTTTCTCTCCATACGCTTCTGCGAACTCTCTGCCAGACTGTTGAAAAAAGTTCATAGAACCAATCCGTATGGTTCAATGGACACATGAGATTTTTTTTTCTTTTGCATTTTCGAGTTTTAACTAAAGAGAGAGACGGTGTGTGTTTGTGTATGTGTGTGTGTGCTGATGATATGCTTTTATAGTCTTATGGTTGAGATAAACAATCTTTCGGTTTAGGTTGAGAGATACTACTTCCACTATACACAAACTCGGTTCCTGTAGAAATATGAGCTTTATGTATATATGATACACCTCTCTCTTTTTTGTTTTGTATCAAAGCTGGGGTCTAGTTTTAACGGTAAACTGGTTTAAAACTACATATTACACGAACTATTGCTTTCGGTTACAATACATGTAACGCCGGGAGGGGGGTGGGGTTGGAAACACTAAATAATTGTTTTATTGTTGACTTTAGAATCGAGAACAAAGTAACTATGGTTGAGATATAAATAGTCGCTGGACGATCACGTCCAATGTTATCCGTAACGTCTTACGTCTTTGGACGCTACTGTTTTCAGCAACATTCTTTGTTTGTAACAAATCTGCCGCATTTTTATTGAGCTGACAATAAATAGTTATTGAGCTGACAATAAATAGCAAACTACCTATAACAGAAATAATATAAAAAGTTTTGACATGGTTGAACCTTTTCTTAACAATATTTTTATTAAGAATTGTTTAAACAAATTTAATATTCTTGTTTAAATAAAATTTTATGACTATACACACTTGTGTATTAGATTAACTCCTAACTACCCGAAACGTGAGAATCACAACCCTAATTGCTACTCTTATATTTTTTCCGTTGCAATTCTCTATCTTAAAAATTTTTTTGCCTTGATTTTTTGTTTTCTCAGAAAGTACAACCTCTTTCTTAGATTGACATTTCCTTATATATCACGGCCAATAGAGATTCTCTAAAATCTTCTTTCCATATCTTTCAAGCAATCATAACTTTTTAGATCACGATTTCGAATCCAGCAAGTTACTTAACCGGAACAATCTCGTTTCTCCATGTATGAATCGAACTAGTTTCAACCGGTTCCAATCTAACACAAAATCTTGAGTCTCCAATCTCTCCCTTTTTGTATGCGTCAGTCACCTTATTCCTAACTATGTTCAAACAAGAGCATACACACAACTTGCAGCAACAGCCGCATTCAACATTAGTCCAAACCAGTTGCTCAATCATCATTAATTCAACCTTTACCACTTCAGATAACATAATAAGGCCATAATGGGTGAGAAGGAAGTGATGTTTGTTATTTGTTATTGTAGATCTCCAACCTATGTCATCGATGAGGTTCATGAGTCCATGACTGGTGGAGGAGTTGTACCATGCACAAGAACGATCCCTTGAACACAAAATCCTCTAAGACACAAATTGTGGTACTTGTTGTGAGCGACATTAGAGAGATCGATCTGAACCCATGAACCCTGTCTTTTAATAATAGAACATGTTCCTGAAAATACTTATCTTAAGACACGGTCAGTAGCAAAAAAAACGGGACACACACGTTTTTACTTCTACATGCAAATATTCAACACGAACCACACTTCTCTATAACAGTTCTGATGCTTTCAAGTCTGCACAAGTTTCACCAATTGGTGCACACACTTTACGCTAATAATCAAAAATAAATCCTTTATTAATCTCTCACTACTACGAGGTCTTGGACTTATTCCACAAAGATTACACACTTTTTCTAAACACAAAACCCATCACATCTTCGATTATTTTATACCCCACCTACTAGACATTGTAACCACATTTTGAATCATTTTCCCAACCTAGTTAAACTCTTACCACCTCATAGTCAATTAAGCACATTGTGTCTTAAAGATATTATTTTTCCCAACCGAGATGCATTCTCATCTATCCAATGCGGTACCTCTTTCTTTTAGGATCCAATTTACATTACTTTCAGTACATTACTTAGCGAAATGTTCTTTTCATCGAAAGAGTTATCCTGCTGTCCTAGAGCTTCTTTGAAATTTTTCATGGTACTGCTTTTCTCAGCCAAGATGCATACATACCTTTTTTTTTCTTTTTTTTTCTTTAAGATTTCAATAGGCTTCTTCATAACATTCTATAACCTTACCTATTTTTAAACAATCAATTTATCGTTACTAGGCGTTATAAGGTATAGTGAATCTTTCGTAAGATATGGCTTAAACTCAGTCCAAATAGTGATCAGACTCATATTTAAATTGTGGTATCAACCTGATCCGACATGAATGTTTATCTTCATGAAACTGGTTTTTGTAATCCTTCACTGAATTTTCTAAGGTAGAATGATACTCTTCACTAGGGTCACAATCGCTTATTTGACTAAAGGGATTTATCATTTTTACAGTGAGAAATCATTTTGGTTAAGATCTAATGTCTAGAGGTCATGAATTCCAAGATCTCCTCTTGCACATACAAGAGACTGTTGAGATCCACATGTTTTCTAAATAGATCTGACAGCTGATGCTCTAAGGTCTCATGTATAAAAATGGCTAGTTTTTCTTCCAACAGGGTAAACACAAAATGATGTTTAACATCAATATGTCTAGATTTAACATATGCTTTTCATTTTCGCACAAAACAAACATGATTTGAATTGTTGCATGCAAACCTTCTAGAGTTAATTATGTTACCGTTACAGTTGATCTAGCATCTCATACATAGATGATAAACACAACGCTTTCCAAGACTAAAGCACTCTCTTAGTGTGAGCAAGAAGGTACCCTGGTTATTACCAACGTACAACTCTTGTAAGACAAAAGTTCCTATCAGTGAGTTCTTCAAAATTACAAATATTTTTTTTCCCGAATGAGCTCAATTAGTCGCTTCACTCCATGAAGATGATACTGATTAGATATCGTCCGAGTTTCTTCACATAGACTCAAATCAATGCAAAGATCTGGCTGGCTAGCTGTGATTTACACAAGATTTGTCACCAATTCTTTGTTACACTGAACCACTCCATTGACACTGTTCTTCAAGCTCACCAGCTTGCTTGATTCAAGGCCAAACATCGAGTCAGACTTTGAGCTTCTAACTCACGTTCCAAGCCCCTCTCTTTTGATCCAAGAAAATACACAAGTTCCCCTGCAATGCTCACCATGTACTCGTGTTTCCACAGGTATGGAGAGCCTTCTTGATGCATGTTGTTTCTACCGTCTGATCTCACTCTCTTGTGTTGACCTTCTTCGCTCGCAGAGATGTCACAACATTGTAGACATTTCAGATATTGACACGGTTTCCAAATTCCTGACTCATACAGTTTTATTAATTCATCATCCATCGAGTCTTGCCACTGAGTACTGTTATGCCAGTAGAGTGTTTCTCAGTATGTCTGATGATGTCAGTAGCTCTCCACATGTAACAATTGCTTCCAGTTTTAACTCTTGAAATCACTACTTTCCCTTATTCATCTACCGCTTTGCACTCAGTTTTGGTGAACGTAACTGTCAGTCCCTTGTCACATAACTGACTTATACTTATAAGGTTCGACTTTAGACCTTCTATTAGATAGACATTGATTATTGGTGGTTGTTATGATCTATTAATCAACCCAATTCTTTGGACTTTTCCCTTCTTGCCACCACTAAACATGACCCTTTTCCGGTCGTTTGAACAAAGTTCGTTAACACACTGCCATCTCTGGTCATGTGTCGTGAGCAACCACTGTCAAAATACCATGTTCCCATCATTCTTTGCTTGTTTGCCGCAAGTGCGAATCCCCAGACTTTTGTCTATCTCATTCTCATTTTTGCCGATTATGACATGATTGCAAAGTATGTCCTCTGCTCTGACACTTGATCTTGACTGGGTACAAATCTGTTTTGGCAATCCACATTCTTCTGAATTGTTTCCTTTCTAAGAAACACTTACCAGCTTTCCAAGTTTGACGTATGTTCCTAAAGAATTGATAGCAATACGCCTTCATGTGTCCCAGTTACCCACATGCAAAGCAACCTTTGTATTTGACAGGTAAATGCGGTTGTAGTTTCTCTTGACTTTCTTCTTTGGCACTAGAGACTTCCTTCACTTTTGTCACCACTGTTGTTGGTGATTGTACTGTCGCAACCTGCTTCCCTTTTGTGGCTGTTGTTCTGGAGCACTCAACGTTCTCAATCACAGTCACACACTCTTGTAGTGGTTCCTTGGCATGTACAAACACCATAACTGATGATTCTTTCCCATTGTAACCCAGTCTCCAGTTGGCTTTAGGAGTTTGTCCTATAGATATCAACTGATCAAGGTCCTTGGTTCCCTTGCTCATTATCCGAATATTTTTGTGATTTTCAGTCAGATCATGTTCCAAAACTCGAGTCTTTGCTTGTTCTTCCATGAATTCTTGCCACAGCTTAGCCACTCGATCTTCTAGAACAAGATTTTTATGTTTTCCTTCAATAAGCTCTTGTTCGATATCCTTCACATTTCTCAGCATGTTTGCCGATTAAGGAAGCGTGTTCTATTTGTCCTCTGGGTTGCTTGAGTCAGTAGTCAGAATGTTAACTTGAGCCTTCAGCATATCAATATCCTTTATCAGCTGAATATTCTCATGACTTAGCTTCACCCATTGATCATATAGAGCATGATACTTCATTTTGACATCAATCTCTTCACCATCATCATCATCATCTGATGAGTCGTCATCTGATAGACATTTTCTGGTTCCTACCAGTGCAACGAAGTTCAGCAAAAGATCTTGGTTATCTTCATCCTCTGACTCTGTGTCACTGAAAAACAGAAGTGACTTGTCTCCATTCTTCTCCAAGTTCGGACATTCAGACTTGAGATGTCTTATACCTTTGCATTTGGAACACTTTGTTTATTTTCTCTTGTACATAGGACACTCCATTTTTAAATGTTTGTAGCCTTCACACTCGTGACATTGCTGATCTTTCTTCCAGTCTTGTTGTTCTTCATTAGTTCTTGAATTTAGATTTTTTCCACTTCGGTTGAATCGACCAAGGTTTCTTGACACTCATTTGTCAAATCTTTCACCATGTTGTAGAAGCTTTTTTGCCATCAAGCTTACATCAGTTTCTAGTTCCTTTACTCTCTCATCCTCATGATTTGCCGGGAATGCAATTCCTTTCACTAGAGGAGGTTGATCTTCAGCTCGCTTAAGTTCAAATGACATCAGCAAACCAAAAAGTTTGTCAAACTTCAATTCGTCAGAATTCATGGTGTCTTTAATAATAGCTTTGTAAGCCTCAAATTTCTTGGGTAGGCACCTGATCAGCTTCTTGATCAACTTCTTCTCAAAGTATTTCTCGCCTTGTATGGCTTCTTCATTCACTATTGTATTTAACTTAGTTGTGAAGCTTCCCAAGGTTTCATCTTCCTCAATCCTTAGATTCTTCCACTAGGTCTCAAGATGATCAAAACAAGTCCTCTTGACGCTTGTATCTCCTTCAAAGTAGTTAACTAGTGTATCCCAAGCATCTTTGGCGGATTCACATCCTTGAATGATCTTGTACTGGTCAATATCAACAGCCGAGAAGATAGTTGAGATCGCCTTTGAGTTGAACTTAGACGCATTATTTTCTTTAGTCATCCATTGTTCCAACGGCTTGATCACTTCCTTCTTTCACTCATCAGTCATGGTAGGTTCTGACCACCCATTCACAACAGCATCCCATGCTTCTTCGTCAATAGACAAAATGACGTGCCTTATCCAAACTTCCCAATGTCCAAAGTTTTCACCATCTAACATAATTTGCTTTTTCACTGCGATTAGATCCTTTATATCTTCCATGTTCTTCCTAAAATCTCAACCTGTAGTCGATACTTGATATCGTAGAGGTTGACCGCTCCGATACCAAATGAAATACCTAGAACAGCGATGATATAAGTAGCTTTGACACCAATGATCATTTTCTCAACAATACTTTTATTGGGAATCATGTAAACAAACTTAACAGTCTTGATTAATCAAATTTCTGTGACTACACACACCCGTGTATCATGACTGATCAACTCCTAACTACCCAAAACGTGAGAATCACAACCCTAGTTGTTACCCTTATAGTTCTCTTGTTGCACCTCTCTATTCAAAACCCTTTTGCCTTGATCTCCTGTTCTCTCAGAAAACACAACCTCTTTCTTAGGTCAACACTTCTTTATATATCACGACCGTTGAAAATTTTCCAAAATCTTCTTTCCATATATTTCTTCAAGCAATCATAATTGCTTAGAACACGATCTCGAATCCTTCAAGTTACATTACCGGGGCAATCTCGTTTCTCCATGTCTTAACCAAACCAGTCTCAACCGGTTCCAATCCAACACAAAATCTTGAGTCTACAAATTGTTTTGTCACCCTTGTTTTGCTTTGGTATTTGATTCAATCATCGTGTTTTTCTTTATCGCTACTGCTGACGCTGCGATTGATAAAAGAACAAGGCCATTATGTTTTTTAAAAACTATAGCATCGTAAACGGATTTTCGAATACGTTGAAATCTACACCCTTAGTTCTACAGTTCCATAGACAAATGTATGATATGATGATATAAGTAACTATTTTTTTTTCAAGCATCCGCATTACGTTTGCACCATTATATATATAAAAAAATCAGATTGTTACAACAAATTCATATATAATAAAGTTGCGCTGATCCATATACAGAAACTATCAAATTTGAAAAATCCTTACAAAGAATTTGGTTACAAGTTACAACAATAGTATATAGGATGATTGATTTTACTAGATTATAATATTTATGAATTTTAAAATGGATAAAAATACCTCATTTAAACAATACACCCCATATCCATTTACAAATTATAATATGACCATTTAAATAATTATTTAATATGATATATTTGATTATTAAAAGACTCAATCCCAATATTAAAAGATTATAAAAACTATCAATTTAATCATAAATTCTTTCAACTAATGAGATAATCATAAGCTCAATCTAAGTGCAATCAAGTATTTAAAGATAATAACTAAGTAACAATATTAAATCAAATTTAAGAACACTAAACAATCAACTAAACTTTCAATCAAAAGAATAAGAGAACTCGTAGGAAAATATATTGACTTTGGGTGATCAAAATCATATCTAGAGTGTTCAAGCAACAATCAAACAAGTTCTACAAGTATAGACCCAAGTAATAGACTAAGTTTTTCTCAAGACAATAATTCATTTGCAATCAATCATTAAACATCAAATCTCTTCTGTTTAATTCATTCAAGCAATCATTAATAACAAGTCTATAACTTTCTAAGCATTTCTAAAATCAATTCTCATTGCTAGCAATATCAATTTGGTTCATACGTTTCATCAAACACCTTTTGTGCATGAAAAGTCTAGAGTCTAGATTTAGAGATCAATCCTAATCTAGCAATAAGGGCAATGGATAAGTATAAAGATCACAAAGGCTCTAACACTATACACTCAAAATCACCACTCAACCACTCTAATCACCTTAACCCATAAGTTTAAAAATCACTAATAACCATGAAAATATTAAACCCATAGAAAGATTAAGACTAATTTGAAGTAAGATAAACTCAAGAAAGAAAGATGAAATATATTTTAAAAACTCAAGTTTTCACCAAAAGATGAATGTCTTAAGAGAGAAAACAAGATATAATCCATATTTTAGGTCTAAAACTATTTATAGTAGCTTAAACCTCATGGTCGATCCGACAAACCCAGGTTTGACCCGAAAAATAAATGGGTAAGTTGGTCTTTTTGCGACCACGCACGGGCTCGGTTTGCAGCCGTGGTCCGTAGTTGAGCATGAATCGATCCAAGTTATCTGCCCACAATCCGCGGACGGCCTTTACCCCCAACTCGGGTTCGCGGTTCGACCACTCAAGTCGACCTCTCGACCTCTCTGCCTGGAATCCGCAGACGGCTCTCGTCCGTGGTCAGTGTATGCGGTTTACCTACGATTCATCCGAGCTTACTGCCCGTATTCTGTGGACAGCCTTTACCTGCGGCCCTAGTTAGCGGTTCAACCACTCTCAAGTCTACCTCTCTGCCTGGAATTTGCAGACGGCTTTTGTCCGCGGTCAGTGTCCGCAGTTCACCCATGATTCATCCAAGATTACTGCCCGTATTTCGCGGACTTCCTTCACCCGCACCCATCATCCGCGGTTCATCCTTACACAAGATGTCTATCTGCTCCTCGACCGCGAACGGCTGCAGTTCACAGTTCTAATCCACGGCTGATCCGATCCAATTCTTTGGCTTATGTCATGTTTGATAGTACAAATCTCCCACACCTCAACTTGAGCTTCTCCATTCTGAATTACCACACACCCACATTCACATGCTATATACCTAAATGGACTTTACAGGCATACTAAATGATTGAAATGAGTAAGGAAATGATGAGTAAAACATATAAAATCTAAAGACATCAACTTCCCAAACTTATCCACTACTTGTCCACAAGTAAACAATGCAAGGAAGTAGGGAGAGTTGTGTAAAAGTGGAGACTCAAAATCACAAAATTCATGATCAAGATTCAACGTAAGGTCCTTCGAAATATTTATAAGATGCAGCACCCAAGCAAATCATCAATGTACTTCTTCATTACCATCATAATTCAAACCTTACTCTAGAACCGAGACTAAATAAAATCCAGACATTTCAATCTAAAGGAATGAGTTCCTTTAGAGTTCAAGTGCAGTCTTTCAAAGAGGAGATCAATCACTCTCATTTGGTTTAGTTTCAAAGGCTTTTTCAAGCTAATAATATGTTTTGGTGACTTACTCTCAAACAATGAGTAATAACATTACACAAAAGTTATCTAAAAAGAGAAAAACTCATGCATACAAAGATTGATCCTCATTGTTGTACTCATTCCTAAGATGAAGTTCAATTTCTAGCCTTTTTGCTTAATATATAACAAAAACATGTAAAATCTCAAGACATCGTATATGACATTTCTAAAAAAATCTTAATAATTAATAATACATCAATTTTCATTATAAGTTTGAATTTTACTTTTTTTATAAAAAATCTCTTGAGAAAATTTTTTAACAAAGTCCTACTGATTTTTTTTATTACTAAATAATGAGTTAATTAATTTTGTAATGTATATTATAGTACTATTATAAATCAATGCTAATTAAAATTTTATTATACAACAAAAGAATAAAATTATTTGCTGTTTTATAAAATTTTAATAAAATAGCAGTATTTATGAAGTAAATATAAAAATATATTAGAGTGGCACCTTTTAAAAAAAAATCTTTAATGTAAATAAATTATTATTCATCGTTCGTACCGGTTAAATTTGTAAATTATGTAATATTTTTATTGAAAAATAGGATTATTAACATATGTTAAAATTTTATATCTACAATTATATATTATATTTTTATTTACTTTAAAACTTACAACTATATATCATCTAAAAATGATTATTTACAAAATTAATAGTATATTTTTTATAATATTTTAAAATATGCTATTAGAAAACTAAGAAATCTTAATAACTGATTAAAGATTTTAATGATAAATCAATTTAAATTATAAATTTAAGGTTTATTTTAGTTATAGCAAAATATTTACCAAAAATTAAAATTTATTATAAAATAATGAATTAGTTTAGTTAAAAAAATTCAAAAGTCATATAATCTTCCTAACTTAAAAATAGTTAGGTAATTCTTCAAGTTTATCTTGACAAAATATACAATTTTAAAATAAATATTCCAAACTCAAATTTACAACATTCTAAATTTTACAAAAGATAAAATCGTAGATACTAAAGTATTATTTTTTTTTAATTACAACACGAAATTAATTATTTTGTAAAAATCAAAAAGTAATATAATATTTTGAAATCTTAATTTAATAATAGAGGATCAGAAAATTTATACCATAACATTCAAAAATATTTTATATCAATAAAATTAATAAAATAATATGATAGATGCTAATATGTATAAAACATTTACTGAAATATTATGGTTATATTATTTAAACAGAAAAATGTATTTACATATAAAATCCCCAAAAATATAAAATTGTTAGATGTTAAATTCTTTTAACACAAAATTGAAATATAAACTATACTAAACAAATATATTTCGAAAGTATAACTAAATAAATTTTAAAATGTATTGTATACTAACTATATAAATTAAAAAAACATATTTTAAACATCTTTTTTATTTGATTATTTTATTTTATGAATTTATTGTATGAAAATTAAAAAATATAATAACAATTAATAACAAAGTAAAATGTATAAAACAAATCACTATATCCCTATATATAAAAAGGATTGAGCTTGAAAGCTCAGCCTATCCACGTCAGTTTCAAAAAACAACCAATCAGAACTGTCTAAATTAACATGTCAACAAGCTTCTGTACGTGTGGACTTTATGAATTAAAGCCCAACCCAATTGAACAACACCTTATGTTACTTCCAACTAATCTTCATATTCACAAAGTCCCACTCTCCTCCACGTTTCTTTCCTTTCTATTTGTTGTGCTTCAGCAAACCAAAGTCAGTTTGTCTAATTATATGTATATATAATTATATAAGTAAGAATATATTATTATTTTGTTTTACTAATTATAATGAAATTATTCATAAATATTAGATTTCTAAAACAAAAATTACTGTCCACACACTAATATTTAGACTGTTTTATGCATGACTAGAGGACTGTATATCTTTATGTGTGTCTTTATGCTATTACATTTACTACACTGATTTATGTTTTTTTACGAATTATAACGATTACTATATTTAATATTTTTGTAAGACATGAATTTACAGTAAGAAATTATACAATATGACTTTTTAATATCATATATAAAATATTTTTAATTATATATTGCATTGTATAAAGCAAATCATTTTTGAAACCAAACATAATAAATGTAACAAAGCAAAAAAAAAATAACACGTGAAAACTGGTTACACCATTTTTTAGAAAAGCCTTTTTGATAGAATTTGTATGGCTCTAAACTTTTTATTCCTCTTATTCAAGGAATAAAATTTAGATAGTTTGATTGAAAAAAATCCCAAAGATTTTGACAAATCAACACCTTAAACTTAAATATGATAAACCATCTAAATTATTATTTTAAGTTTTTGATAGTCATATGAAGCAAAAATTAATAGAATGACATTTTTAAAGTATGATATTTAACTTTATATATTCTTTCAACTTTATTCAACGATCTACCACCGTACCAAGGTAATGAGAAATATATATTACACATTCCATGAAATATACAATTGGTTTAATTATTAATTTTGAAAAATTATGATGTTCTTTATGATTAGGGTGTAAAATGGAGGTATACTATCTTCTCTCTCGGACGCCACCCTAACGAACTCAATGTAACTCATATCAAGTAAGTCTACGGCCTTTATATCCTACTATCAATACAAACAAATTATGTGTTATAGTCACTAACTTTTACTTCAACTTTTAAAGAGTTTGGATTGCATACATCACTAATCATGGCTACCACACTTCTCTCATGATATCATAAGCATAATATCACATTTTATTTAAAATAACTTAATGTTTTTAATTACTACTATCGACACATTTAATTTCTGTTGTTTATTCACACCACTTATTTTTAATTACAACATTGTAATCTTTCAAAAAAACATAAAACAAAAAACTTTCAAATAATAAGTATTCAACAATTTTCCGGCTATTTTCCGCGCGTAGCGCGGAAATAATCTCTAGTATTAATAAATGTTGAATAAGAAACCTAAACAATAAGACTAAAGAGTTACACAATATGTAACACTAAAATGTAAATCATAAATTTAAAATGTTTATGATAATATATAAATTTATAAAATGAAAAAAAATATTTGCACGGACGTGCGGATCAAACTCTATAGTTCTCTTTAAATATAAGGTATAGTAGGAGATTACCTATTTAGATCTACAGATTTTATACTAGCCCATTTAAACCTAGTTAAGTTATTAATTTAATAATTTTGGTTTTAATTAAAATTTTATTGAAATATATATATTTTTTAAATTATTTTGTTTGTAAACACTATTTAATTTAATTAAAACAAAAATATCCATCAATGCAATTAATTTTATAAAAAAAATAAAAAAATATATGATGGTGATTCTACTCATTGACTCAACTTAGAGAATAAATATGTCTGCATAAAAAAAATGAATTAAACAATTAAAAAATATATGAAGGTGATTCTAATCATTGACTCTAAATATGATTGCATAAAGAAAATGATATGATGGTGCATTCATTTGAATTTTTCAACTTTATATCTCGAACTGATTATGTGGCAATAGAACAAGTCAGCCTCCTATTGTTTACAGACAATTATTCCTCAAACAAATAGCATGGGACAAAGAAACACCATTAAAATTCATTATCGATTTCTAATAAAAATTAATCAAAAGTTTTAAATACTACAGTCATTATGTTTCATAGTTTCAGCAAACACTCATAATAATTTTAGTACATGACGGAATAATATTAAACAACATAACAACATATATCCAAATAAAATCAACAAATTTTCCTGTCATTATATTTTCCAAACATAACAAAAGAAATTCTAAAATGTATTTATGGCACATTTGAATTTGCAGCTTTTCAAAACATCATATTTGTACATATCTTTGACATTTTCTACAATACCTACAATTCAATGTGTGAAATAATTTAATAACATACAATAGGTTTTATAAATTATAAAATTCAACTTTCATATTCTGCAAATCTACACAACCCATTACGAGTACAAAGTAAAACTTGAACGTTCTTGTGAAAACATGACATATGTATCGAATTAACACCCAAATTATAATCCTAAAAGCTGATTATAATATTATTGTAGTGATTGAAATGCTAATTATATCACGTGCGACAATTGCGAAACCACCAAGTCAAGTTGGTTATCCTTTCAGTAACTCAAAACATTCAAATTACATCCAAATTATGAAAAAACTTTTATGTAGATTTGAGTCATGTTCATTGTGTGTTTCTCGCATTAATTCCAAAACTTTTCTATTTCAAATAGATTATGTAATATAATATATTGCAAGTTATAAGAATCAGTTATGTGGAGTTGGTGCATATCTTTCTCTAGAATATAAATTAAAATGCTTAAAATTTCCATTGTTTAAATCATTTTCTACGGAAGAAGTTCAACATTTCTTCAACACAGGTGATTTTTCTAGTGAACTGAACCATACTAATCTCATCCTTATTCCGAAGATCACGAATCCGATATCTATGAAGGATTTCCGACCAAATGCTTTATGTAATGTAATGTACAAAATCATCTCTAAGATTTTGTCATTGCGTTTGAAGACAATTCTAACCGATGTAATCTCGGAACATCAGTCTGGTTTCATTCCTGGGCGCCATATCACTGATAATTTCTTCTTAGCGAATGAGGTTTCCCACTCCTTGAAATCACGAAAACGGATTTCGGAAAATTATATGGCGGTCAAGACAGATGTTAGCAAAGCTTACGATCGTATAGAATGGGATTTCCTTGAAGAAGTGATGCGGAAAAAAGGTTTCTGTGAACATTGGATCAAACTTATCATGAAATGTGTGACTTCTCCATCGTATTCAGTAATGATAAATGGAAGTCCCTATGGACATATCAGCGGCTCTCGAGGATTACGCCAAGGTGACCCTTTGTCCCCCACTTTATTTATCATTTGTGCGGATGTTCTTAGCTCTATGATACATCAAGCAGAACATGATAATGAGATTCAGGCGTTACGGCTAAGCGTAGGTGGTCCTCCTATATCTCACTTATTATTTGCGGATGATTCCCTTTTTTCATTAAAGCTGATTTTAGGAATAGTAAGCGATTATTGAAAGTCTTCGACGATTATGAAAAAGTGTCAGGGCAGATGATTAATCTAGATAAGTCGACAATTACTTTTGGATCAAAGGTGTACCAACACACAAGAGACCTGATACATGGTATATTGGACATACCTAATCTTGGTGGGGGAGGTAAATATTTGGGTTTACCTGAACAGTTTGGAAAAAAGAAGACAGAGATGTTCAAATATGTCAAGGAGAGTGTGCTTGGGAAGGTAAATGGATGGCAAACTAGATTTCTAAATACGGCAGGGAAGGAGATACTCATCAAATCTGTAGCTTTGGCAATGCCGGTATTTTCGATGAATTGTTTTAAACTGCCTGAGGAACTATGCAATGAAATTGATAGTATTTTGTCCCGCTTCTGGTGGGGGTCATCTACCTCTCATAAAAAAATTTCTTGGCTTTCTTGGAAACGTCTGTCTATGTCTAAGCAAACAGGTGGATTGGGATTCCGGAACCTCCAAAGCTTTAACCAAGCGCTCCTAGCTAATCAGTTCTGGAAAATTACTTTGCGTCCAACAAGTCTGGTATACAGAGCTTTAAAACATCGTTATTTCCGGCATACAACGATATGGAAAGCTCCAAGGGGATCCCAAAGTTCTTATGGATGGCAATCTCTGTTACATGGTAGGGAGCTTTTACTCGAGGGAGTACAATTTAGTATTGGCAATGGTGAGTCAACGGCTCTAGCAGACAATTGGCTCCCAACTAATCCCCCTCGAGCTCCTTTGTTATTACCATATACAAACCCCACCTTACCGGTCAAATCTTGTATAGATCCTACGACACATCAGTGGGACATTGAGCTACTCAAAGATATGGTTCATCATTCAGATATTAACCTAATCTGTAAACTATTTTTACCCCCTTTCCCGGTAAAAGATAGTGTCATTTGGCCGTACACTACAGATGGGAACTATACAGTCAAATCTGGTTATCACTTTACTGCTGCAAAACATGCATCGATAATCACTCCCCCCCTTTAGCTGCTTATCCTGCCTTATCAAAGAAAATTTGGTCAGCACCAATTCCTCCTAAGCTTAAACATTTTCTCTGGAAAATGGGATCACATATTTTGGCGACGAAAGAAAATCTGCGGCATCGACATATACTGGTGGGCCCTTACTGTGCCCGTTGTTGTGTGGTTGAATAAACAAGCTCCCATATTTTCTTCACATGCCCTCTCTCAGAACAAGTATGGAGATTGTCAGGATTCCCAATTTCCCTATTAGATGGTGCGACTACTTTGGAGTCAAAACTAGAAGTTATTTTTGACTATGCTTTCATTAAGGATATTGCACTTTCTCAACGCCTACTACCTTTCTGGATACTTTGGCGTATATGAAAATGTCGGAATGGATTACTTTTTAACAAAGTAAACAATACCTTCGAAGAGATTGTTTCAAGGGCTCAAGATGATGTTAAGGAATGGCTAGATGTAAGTCGTCCTACCCAGCATCTAGGTAATGGAGTCAATGGTTTTCCAAGATCCTGCAATCATCCTGCCCAATGGAAACCTCCTCCGCAAGGTTGGTTTAAATGCAATTATGATGTTTCACATCGTACTGGTTCAGAAGTCTCTTGTATGGGTTGGGTGTTACGAGATCATCAAGGCCGCTTTGTCGAAGCTGGAATGGGGAAATTTGAAGGACGTTCGACGGTGATGGAATCCGAGTTAACCGCGCTAATCTGGGCAATGCAGGCTTGTTCCTACTTTGGATATCATAAAGTTGTCTTTGAGGGGGATAATTTACAAATCCATAAATATCTTTCTCAAGACAACCACACTCCTCGTTTACAATACCTTTTGGCAACTGTATTTGCTTGGAAGCACCACTTTGACCGCATAGGGTTCCATCATGTTAAAAGAGATAGTAATGTTTGTGCTGACTTGTTGGCTAATAGAGCTATTCACTCCAAGACTGACTGGAGATTGTTCCATTCTTGTCCCCCCTTCTTGTATAACATTGTATGTTTAGATAACAATCAATAAAACTTTTGCCCGGAAAAAAAAAATTATTTTCAAGAGATATTCAATTACTAGATCTTGTGGAGTTAGTGCATATAAGATGTCTGAAGTCTTACCTTAATATTTATTATAAATAAAAATTTTACATGTGGAGACACATTTTGTCTTTCTAAATACATGTGAAGACACATTCCAATTAAAGCACACTTTTTGTATGTTATTTGTCTCTTATGCTTTTCTTCCTAATTCTCTATAACTAAACTATATTTTTCAACTAAACTAAACATGTGATTAAATTTATCTCTTTCTCAACTCAAATTCACTTTTCCAATATTTATGTCGAAAGCACAAAACGATATTCAGTTCCGTGTGTACTCAGCTTCTCTGGAGAGCAATTGTTTTTCAACAAGGAAGAGATGGCAAGGCAAATGACGTCATCTTAATTCCACAAATCAAACTCTCGATAATAAATATGCAAGCTTTTGATTTTGGGTTCATAGCTCTGCTTTGGATTTTTGCTCTACCAATTTAAAATTGGGTAAAGATGGACCGCCACAGCACAGTCGGAGAACCGCCACAGGAGCCTCTCCGTCTCTGGAACTGAGCTGTAAAATATCTCGGCAAAGTCTAAGTAAATCTTCGTTGCTTCTAGTCCTTGGTACTCAGACTACTCTGACGCCATTACTCGATCTCTCTAAAGGTAAAGCAAACACAATCTCTCCAGAAACAGATAATACAAATAGTTGTGGAGACAGAGTAAGTAACCTAGCTTTCAGTTCTAAAGATGATGCCTTTTTGATCTTCCTCATGTGTTCGTTAAAAGTTAAGTTTGTGATGTTTTTGATCTTGGAGATGAGATTAATAAAGGAGTTTATGGTCGAGTTTATAAAGGGTTGGACCTGGAGAATGGAGACTTTGTGGCTATTAGACAAGTCTCTTTGGAGAATATTGTTCAAGAGGACCTCAACAATATAATAGTTTGTTACTTTAATCTAGATTTCTATCTTTATTGTTTGTGCCGTCTTAGTGTGAGACCAGAAGTAGTTCCATATACACCGACTTGAATCCTCATGGTGGCGTTACATGGGGATGTAAATCTAGAAAGAATAGGAGACTTTGATCCAAAAAAATCTTGTCCATGTGGATGTAAACCTTGAAGGAATTGGGGACTTTAATTTTGTATACACTAACTTGAATCTATAAATATGGTCTACTCCATGAATCTTTATCCACAAATTTTGTCCATGTCCATATTTTAGAAAATATGATTCTTTGCACCTGTCACATTTTTCATACATATTTGTTATGTCCACATCCACACATTTTTATATTAATGTTAATATATATATGGATATATGTTAAAAGATGGACAATTTTATATAAAAATTATTGTATAAATTATATTTATTTTATATATTTTAATTTTGAAATAAAATCAATTGAAAACATAAGATGTAAAACACAATAATAATATAAAATAACCAAACAAATTTTAATTTTTTTTCAACCACTAAAGCAGTACTAACTTAAGTAATTATCTTCTTTTTTTTAATTCAAACCAAAAAAGCTACAATCATCTAGTACAACTCAAAGTCTGATAGTCAAGTTGTGGGTGTGAAAACAAAATGATCCAAAAACAACTATCTAGAAAATGTGTACCACATGCTGCAAGTGTCTTTACAAGTAAAAATAAGATGAAAAAGTATCCCCATCTATCTTCCTGAGAAGAAGTTTTGTCTCAAACCACGGTCGAACAGGAGGAGTCCGCCATGCTAATGTGCCTTGGATGATCCACATCTCAGCGTAGTTACGCGCCTCACCAAAAAAAAAAAAAATTTCTTGGTTGGTGTGATCCGTTGGACATAAATCCAATTTTTCAAAATTTTGGATTCTTTAGAATTTTATTTTCCCTTTCATTGCGGTAAACAACTCCTTATAAATTGTATTCAAGTTGATCCTAGTTTTTTTAGTTTTAACTTTTAAGTGACTAGATTTGTTTTAAGCATCTGAATTGCACTACAACATACAAAATATCGAAGTGTTACAACAAATTCATAAATTATAAAGTTTTGAAAATTCATATACACAAACTATCAAATTTGACCAATTTTTACATAGAATTTGTACCTCTATAGACTGGTGGGTTTTAACTAAATCATATATGATTCATATAAAATAGGCCCAATACTGGTCCATCTTAAGTTACACGGACCCATCCTAAACGACACAGTTTTTAGGTACTTTTTTTTTGTATTTGGTAACGGTGGGGGGACCCAGCAGAGAGAAACTGTTTAGACATCAGTGAATGAAGAAAAGCCGTAATCCCACCTTTCGCCGGACGTTGCTCTCCGGCGTCGAGGAATCAATCAATCCCACACCATGCCGATGAGACACCTCAACGCCATGGCGGCTTTACTCATGATGTTCTTCACTCTCCTGATCCTCTCTTTCACCGGCATTCTTGAATTCCCCTCCGCCTCCACTTCGCTTCCCCATCATGATTCCTCCTCCTCATCCTCCGCCGCCGGCGTCTCATCTGATCCGTTCGGAGACATCTTGGTGGCGTTTAGAAAATGGGACTCACAAGTGGGTTGTGCTCGGTTCAGGGAGAATCACAAGGGTTCGATCCGAGGCAACGTTAGTTCGGGTTCTCTACAAGAATCTGGCGGGTCGGGTTGCGGTAAGATGAAGATGGATCACGTTAGGGTTTTGGTGAAAGGGTGGACTTGGGTTCCGGATAATTTGGAGAATTTGTATTCTTGTCGTTGTGGGATGACTTGTTTGTGGACTAAATCACCGGTTCTGTCTGATTCACCTGATGCTTTGTTGTTCGAAACGACAACTCCTCCGTTACAGGTGCTTCTGGTCGTGTTTTGTTTAGTCAAAAGATACTTGCTTGATTAAGTGGGATTCACTCTAGCTCTTAAGTGGTGTGTTTTGGTTAGAGAAATGCATTTCAATGGAACTGATTGTGGTCTTTATCAGTTCAGGATATGGATCATCTTTTAGTTTTAGGGTTCACTCAAAGATACGTAAATGCACAAAGATTTGCCTTCTTGTTCAACAAGTTTGGTTTTGAAAGTGGTGAAACTCAGAGTGGCCTTCATACGGTCTTCAGTTCACAAGCTTTATTTTCGAGCCAACTTTTTTTGTTTGTTTTTGAAATAGTTGCTTTCTGCATTCATTTTTGGAAAGTGGGTCATAGATTTGGATGAACAGGGTAGATTAAATCTCATATGGTCTTTGTTTTTGGCATAGGGTTGACTAATTTTGATAAGTTTCCCTTGGATTTATTGAGTGATTCTAGAATACCTGCTTAGCTATAGTGATCTTTCAAGTTTTTGGATCCCATTGATTCTAAGTTCTTTCACCTTAGAGACGTGTTGGAGATCCTCTCCGTGTGTACATGGAGCTAGAGGCAGGAAGAAAACGCTCAGGCCGTGAAGATATATTCATCAGCTACCATGCCAAGGATGATGTCCAGACAACTTACGCCGGTGCTCTCTTTCATAATAACAGAAACTATCACATCTCTGCACATAAAAACAATGTAAGTAGCCTGTTACAACTCCAATCCAGTTACCTTTCTTCTTTTAATTTCATTTTTTTGTTCTTATAAACACAGGATGTTCTAGTGTACTGGTCTTCCTCAAGATGCCTCTCTCACAGAGACCGTCTCGCTAAGAGCCTCCTCGATCTGATTCCTCACCACTCCTTTGGTAAGTGTCTAAACAATGTAGGTGGCTTGAACTCAGCGCTCTCTATGTATCCAGAATGCGTCGCAGAGTCCAACGCCGAGCCAAAATGGTACGACCATCTCCACTGCGCTATGTCACACTACAAATTCGTCCTTGCAATCGAAAACACGGCCACTGAGTCATACGTGACCGAGAAGCTTTTCTATGCGCTAGACTCTGGCTCTGTCCCTATCTATTTCGGAGCTCCTAACGTGCAAGACTTTGTCCCTCCGCACTCTGTCATAGACGGTAGCAAGTTCGGTTCAATGAAGGAACTGGCAGCATACGTGAAGCGGCTCGGTGATGATCCAGTTGCTTACTCGGAGTATCACGCGTGGAGGCGGTGTGGACTAGTAGGGAACTATGGTAGAACCCGCGCGGTGAGTCTAGATACATTGCCGTGTCGGTTGTGCGAAGAGATTAGCAGAAGAGGCGGGAAAAACGCCGGTGTTTGACAGTGTCACACGGTGGTTTTGCAGTTGCAGGTGTGGGATTATTAACATCGAGAGTGGTTCTGTTAATGTGGTTTCTTGATATGTTACTGATGCCATATTGTAATCACTCCAAGCAATTGATACACATAATAGTGTTTATGTGCTTTGAATATTATGTGTGATCCTACAATTCTTGCTTTACTATTGTGATCTTTTAATTTTTGGATCCCATTGTTGCTTTTAATTTTCTTAGAGGCCGGAAGAAAAACGCTCAGGCCGTGAAGATATATTTGCCAAAGACAGTGTCTATATAACTTACGCCGCTGCTCTCTTTCTAAATAACAGAAACTTTCACATCTCTATACATAAAAACCAATGCGAGTAGCTTGTTAAATCTCCATTCCAACATTTCTCTTCTTTGAGTTGCATCAATTTTAATTTGGTCGATGTAAAGCATAAGTTTAGAAGAAAAAAAAGCAGAGCTGTTCAGTTATAGCGGTAGTACTAAATGGTCAAACAAAAGAAACCCACCAAAAATAGAAATTAATAGGGTTGATTAGCAAGTGTAGCTTTAAAATTTAGGGTCTGACTGGTTCAAACACATCAGTTGTGGTTGCGGGTGCGAGAGTTTGCGGATGCGGATGATTGTGGGTTCTAGCGTTGTAAAGCATTTTGTATGACTGACACAACATTTGAAATTGTTGTGTTTTCGGGTCATTTTTTACTTGTTTACCCACCCACAAATGCAAAAAATAATTAATAAAAAATATTTAATAGACAAAAATAATAGTTATAAAAAGTTATAATTTAAAATGATAATTTTAAAATGCAACAACAAAATAATAAATAATAATAAAAATAATTAAATTTATAGCATGATTATTGTTTCATGCATTCTAATGATCACCAAATATTTCATCGAGTTGTGTAACATACTCGAAAAAATTTGTTCTGAGGCGTGGATTTTCTGGATTCGTCTTATACATCTTACGGGGTGTTATTCATTCATTTATTTTAATAGAGTTTAAATCGAAATACAATCTACTGTTATTCGAATTGTGATTTTAAATTATATTTTAAAATCTAGTGTTATTCAATGAATGATTTAAATCTAGTTTTTAAAATCTAGTGTAATTCAACTTTCAAAAGATTTTAAAATTCTTTGTATTTTCAATTGATTTCAAATCACCTCGTATGGAGTTATATGAATAAATGAGGGAATTTAAAATCCAAGGCATACTGCAGAGATTTTAAAATTCTTCAACTTAAGTTATCTTAAAATTTTAAAATTTGATGGATTACGATATATTAATTAATTAATTTTAAATTATTTATAATTATTGTAAAAAAATTCAAATTATCCCAACTATTTTTAGCATGTTTCCAACTCAAATTTATTCCAAATTGACAATATTTTCCTTCAGAGACGGATTAAAAAATCTGTTTCCTTCATTTTTGCTTTGTTTCTCCACAATTATACATTGAAGTAATGTATGTGTCATCTCGTTTGTCCATGTAACTCTCTGAAAAACAAGACATACTGAACTTATCATTGAAGTGGAAGCTGAAATATCTTGTGAAGCCATAATTGTCAAACTCTAATATTAGATAGTATAAAAAGCTCGTTTAGAAAACAAATAAACTTGACTGATGGAAATATAAAATATAGCCAAAAATAAATCACAAAAAATTGAATTGAGGACAAAAAAGAAAGAAGACTAGAATTACCTTCTTCCATCGTTAAAAAGAATGTGCGCTATCAACTACAAATAGTGTATCTGTTTGACATCGATCAACTTTTATACTACCTTATTAGATAAGCATACATTTTTTTAGGATAGATGCATATCTTAAATTCTGGTACACATATTTTATATTTATCTAGCTAACTATATATTTAGAGAAATTCCCTTAGATAGCCCATTTTAGTTTGTTTGTAACAAAAAATAGTTTTTAAAGAAGAAAATAACTAAAATGTTTTTTTTAGGAGTTAAAAAATACATATAAATGCATTTATACTCCTAGGGTTAACTAATTTGGACTTTAGGGTTTAGAGTTAAGGGGTGAGTTTGGGGTTAGGGTTTCAAATTTCAAAAAAAAAAATAAATAAATCAAAATTTTTTTTTTAAAAAAGTCTATTTTGGTCATTTTATTTTTTGAGGACTATTTTTGTGACAAAAACTTAAAAAATGCTATTTAAGAGAATTGCCCATATATTTAGCGGGTAGTTATTTTTTTCCCGCCATTTCGGTAACCATTTTCTGGCGCTTCAATTAAACTTCTACAATGAATAGACTACAAGTTTATGTATATCTGGTTACAAGTGTATACTGGTCTTTAAGTATTCACTTATGTTGATTTGATATTTTGTGTTCGGAAATATTTATATAGTCATAAAGAGCTGAACATGACAACAATAACAAGATTGATTAATTAAAAACAAGCAATATCAATCCAAGTTGGCATAACAAGAAGCATGAGCTAGAAGAATAACGAAAACAATGAAGCATCTGAAATAGTTGACATATATGCATCTGCTGACCACAAGCTAACAATCATCCCATATATCTCGTGTTATACCATCTCTAATAGTTGACATATACGCATCTGCTGTCGGATCATAATTTTGATACACTCCATGATCGTCATGAGATGGAGATGTGTTTCCTTCAAGACCGAAGAGAGGAATGCATGTTGTTAAACATCTCTCGTACAGTGGTCGGTCGACGTCCAGCAAAATGATTTGGATGGTAGGCCTCACCTCTATATGGAGTTAGGAAACCTCTTCGGTTAGGATAGCCGGAATCCACTTGAAAGTATTTCTCCGAGTTCGGGAATGGGAAAAAGTTATCATGACGTGCACAATATGTCAGTATTTTTGAGTCATGTGCACGACCCGAAACTCCAGTACAGATATATATAATTAAATTTTATATTGAAATCACACACTGCCAAAATGTTCATTGAAGTATAGTTATGATGGTTCCAATATGTGATCTTCTTATTTCCGCCAACACGTACATCAACATGTGTACCATCTATGGCCCCGATACAATCTTCAAAATATGGAAAACACCTCTCATCATGTATGATTCGTGGTGGTATCTCATCCAGCTCTTTTCTTTTCCATGAAACTATGTCTGAATGCAAGCAACATAGGTCATTAATAACATCAATAAATTTGTTGTAACAGTCCATTGTGCAACTTGAAATTCTGCTGCTATGCTCCTTTGTGATGGGTTATGTCCCAAAATTTTGAGAGTCATACCCAAAGCAACATCAGCTCTTACCCAATGAGAGTCTTTAAGACTGTATGATTTTATTGGATTTAAGAGCTTAAGAAACACTCTTTGTTTCATATATAAAACATGGAGGCATTGTGTGTTGCTCTCATACATCAGTTGATGCATTATACGTAGCCCACGTTCAGGATCCATTTTCATTTTTTCTCTATCGGAGAAACGACTACGCTCAATACAAAAGATGGCTTCGACAGTTTGGTCATCGGCATCAATAATTTTCATGATTGTTTTCAGTTCCACGTTACTTGTTTCCTGAAACAAATTAAACTCTTATCACCTATGTTTTAATAAATAAATAAGTAAGCTCAGAAGCCATGTGACGTCAATCATAAGAAATTATTCTTGTAGTGCCATAATATCAATGAATAAATATTTAACCTCATAAGAATCCATCAAGAATTAAAATCAAACAAAAACAAAAGAAGATACTCATTGTCAAAAGTAAAATGAAAACATGAAAGAACAATTCCCATGAAAAGAACAACTAAAGCTAATCATCAAAAAATCATTACGAGACTCCTTAGTTTGACGTTTCAAAAAGGTAGTTTCTCATCATCAGGACAAGCCATAAATAAGCCTCGCACAATATCATTTGTTGCAATAAGGTCAAGTGATGCCTGATATAGCTCTATCATTGGAGTTAGATCATGTACTCCTCTCACACATTTGACAACAAGAGCACTATGTTCCTCATTTGCATTTGTTGACTTTGTTTTAGATGTAGATGATGCCATCTGTTCTAGAATACCATTTTGGTCTTCCATGGTCGCAGCAATACGATCGAGCGTGGAGTCCATTGTATTTCGCTTATGCTTTCGGTGAGATATATCTTTCATACTTTGTTGTGACGTCACTACAAGATCTGTCTAGACAACATTTGGAGTATCTTTCATTGGAGTTTGTAACCAGTCTGTATCTTCTTGTTCTATATGATCAAGATCATGGGAATCATTTTGAATCTGAACTTCTTCTTCATCACTTAACTCAACTTGTGGAGTACGATGATGTACACCACGTCTTGGTTGCCACGACACCTCAACCACGACAGTTTCATCTCGAAATACCATGTTAAGAAGCGGTATAAAACATAATGGATGTGAGCGAAGTTTCGAAGCTTTAGAGTAAGCTTTAGAATTATTTCAAACAAATAATCATTAAAATAAATATATAAAAAAAGGAATTAAAACAAGGTGAAAACATGGCTTTATGTGTACCTTGATTTTGTCTTTCCACCAATGCCCAGGTGCATCCAAGATCAGTTTACCCAAAAGTAATTCTACGATAATATTCATATTGCTTTTTCAAAATGTAAAGTCTGTTTTTGACTTTGTTCCAATTGATTGTAACTGAAAACTGTTTTTTAAATTCTTTGAGAACGTTTTGTTTTCCTTGCTCACTCAAGTTTTTGCCTTTAGAATTTTTATCTTGTTTTTTCAGCGTTATCAATTCTAGCAAGAAACAAGTCATCTTATCTGACTATTGGAGTTTCTATTCAAAGACCTGTTGAAACATATACCCAATTACAAAAATATACACATATATATGAAACATATATTGGTGATTCAGAGAATTTAAACAACAAAACATATCATAAATCATAAAACGATAAAGCTGTAATGGAAACAACAAAACATATCCACTTACGTTGGTTTCTTGACTTTCTTTTGGGGTGGAAGTCATGATTTCAATGGATTGAAACAAATTAGGGTTAATGTGATTGTCAAATATATACATATATAACGTTGACGAAAAACAAATAAAGTAGTTGTACGTGATTGTGATTAATTAGAATATATGTAATCTAAATTTAATTTAATATTTAATATATATTTTTATCCAACCGTAATTGTCTGTAACCGCAAACGCTTGTGGGAAGGAGCTTTTGATTTTGAGCGGTACAAAGTGGTTCAAAGCAGTACAAAGCGGTTTGTATGATTATTTCAAAACGCTATCAACCGCTACCAATCGCAAAAGATGTGTTTGTCATAAATATCATTTGAATATCTGCTGGAAGAAAACAAATATTGAATGTAAATCTAAATATCTTTAAAATGAGATAGATAGCAATTATCTTGCTTTGAACCAAACAAAACATGCCAATTACATCTTGTTTTTAACATAAATGGCAGATTTTATACCTTAAATATACTTTAGTTGAATTACTTATTCTATATGTTTAGAACAGTTTTGAATATATCCAAATTTTGAAAATCTCCCAAAATAGTATTGATATATTTGGATATATGTATTTGAATTTTAAGCATGATAGAAGAAATATAAAGAACATTAAATTATATATATAAACGTGTATGTCACAAAATGATTTGGTACACAAGATGACATACATTATAAACATGTGTCTGATAGTCTTCTATTATTATCTTCTTAACAGTTGTTTTAGATAAGATGTTCTTAGCTAATCAAAATATGTTTCTATATAAAACCACCAGACAAATATGCACAGATTATATATAATGTTGAGAATATTAAAATTATTATTAATTATTTCTCTCTCTGTATATAAATATCAGATCATTCTCTTAATGTCCATAATCCTATGCACATATAATGTATTTATGTTCAGAATAAAAAAAACGTTACTTCAACTCAAACGTTCTAAAGATTCTTCGTTGTTTTGCCAATTTCCGTGTAGCAGTAAGATAATTTTATTGAACAACTTAACAACATCGTCCATGGACCGACCAAAGAAAAGGGTTGTACTGCGAGCGGTGAACTCGATGAGCTCACTAGCCACGAGCGTCGAAGAAAATGGAGTAAAAGGAATACGAGCAGTGAACTCATTGAGCTCAATATCTGAACTAGAAGACAGCGACCTACTGGCTCTGCTTGTTGACCAGCCAAGACTGAAACTCGAACGGAAAAACTCATACGACGAAAAGTCTTTCAGCGAGTTAAGCCTTTACGACAGCGTACACTCTCTGGACGGTAGGTTTGGTTGGGAAACGCCGACTTTCTCCATCAATGACTCGTTTGACCCTCACCCAATGGTCAAAAAAGCTTGGGAGGCTCTTTTCCGTTCTCAAGTCTACTTCCGAGGCCAACCGGTAGGAACCATCGCCGCTTATGACCATGCTTCTGAGGAGGTCTTGAACTATGATCAGGTTTGGTTTTGTGTTTGGTTTCTTTTTAGTTTGCTTAGAGCATCCTCAACCCTAAGCACTCCTTAGGGGTGCTTAATTTTTCTTTTTACTTTTTTTTTAAAAAAAAAAAAAAAAAAAAAAAAAAAAATTAAAAACGAGCCAATTACGGGCCGCCACGTGTCAGCGGGCCCGCAAACAGTGCAAGCACCAGTTCCTAATCAAGCTTTCTAAGCACCCCCTTAGTGAGACCCACCTATTATTATATCTATTTTCTCCTAAGCATCCCCCTAAGCACTCCCCTAAGCACCCCCATTGATAATGCTCTTACAGACGTTTGGTTTTATCCGGTTGTACCGAGAAGCGGTCCTGATTAAGATGTTTCTTGTCTATTATAAGGTATTCGTACGAGATTTTGTACCGAGCGCTTTAGCATTCTTGATGAATGGAGAGCCAGAGATTGTGAAGAATTTTCTCCTTAAGACGCTTCAAATCCAGGGACATGAAAAAAAGATCGACAGGTTCAAGCTTGGTGATGGTGCAATGCCAGCGAGCTTCAAAGTTCTCCATAACCCTATCAAGAAGACAGATAGTATCATTGCTGACTTTGGAGAGATTGCCATCGGGAGAGTGGCTCCAGTTGATTCAGGCTTCTGGTGGATCATTCTCCTCCGAGCTTACACAAAGTCTACAGGAGACCATTCTCTGGCCGAGAGACCCGAGTGCCAAAAGGGCATGCAGCTCATACTCTCTTTGTGTCTCTCTGAGGGTTTTGATACTTTCCCTACTTTGCTTTGCGCAGATGGTTGCTCCATGATCGATCGAAGAATGGTATTGTCTCTCTTACTCTATTGGATGCCTATGTAACTCCATAAACCCAAGAAAACTACACTTTAGAGTTTGACCGTTTTAAACTATTTTGATAACTCATGCACGTTTTAAACCTCAAAAACTATGACTCAATTCATACATTAGACTAGAGCACCATTAGTGTATTATATCTTGATATAACTTAGTTATTTTTTAAATTTAAAATTAAGAAAAATGTGTAAACTATTGATAGAAGTCAAGTGTCATTTGAGTTTTTTTTTCTTCTTAAGATTCAATTTCTCCTTTGAGAAACCTATCTCATTCTCTTTCATTCGTTTTAATTACTTTTTATTTGTTTAGAGTAGAGAGACCATTTTATAGTACTCTAGCTCTCATCAGTTACCTAGTAACAAAACTTAAGAGTTTTGTGTTAATGCTCTAACCCTAGTTTCTCAACTGAAGTTCTTAACTCATGATTTGATATATTATTTTTTTAAAAACTTTTCGGCTATAAAACGGCTCTTATATTTGTTATTTAAGAGACGGTTCATAGTTTTTCTTATTTAAAAACTAAGAAATATATCTTAGCCGAAGCAAAAAACCTTAGCTAAGAGACTGAAGTTAATCATAGTCTTATATATGAATATATGAATAGCCGGTTTTGAAATCTATTGCAGGGTGTTTATGGATACCCGATCGAGATCCAAGCCCTGTTTTTCATGGCTCTTCAATCAGCACACTCCATGCTGAAAGAAGACGCCGAGGGAAAAGAGTTCATGGACAAGATAGTGAAGCGGTTGAACGCGATGAGCTTCCACATGAGAAGCTACTTTTGGCTTGACTTCCAGCAGCTCAATGACATATACCGTTACAAGACGGAGGAGTACTCACACACCGCAGTTAACAAGTTCAACGTCATCCCCGACTCCATCCCTGATTGGGTTTTCGATTTCATGCCTCTCCAGGGTGGCTACTTTGTCGGTAACGTCAGTCCTGCCCGCATGGATTTCAGGTGGTTTGCGTTGGGAAATTGTATCGCAATCCTTTCCTCATTGGCCACGCCCGAGCAGGCCATGGCTATCATGGATCTTGTTGAGGCTAGGTGGGACGAACTTGTCGGAGAGATGCCGTTGAAGATATGTTATCCGGCGTTGGAGAGTCACGAGTGGCGCATTGTCACTGGCTGTGACCCTAAGAACACAAGGTGGAGCTACCATAACGGAGGATCTTGGCCAGGTTAGTTACATTCTTTTACAAGTCATTCATATTTTGAATGCATTAGTATATGGGATCAAATTATATGCTTTAACTTATCAAGATCACAGAAACCAAAATGTGTGAATTACTATAAATAAATAAAAAAATATTAGATGCAAAACATGAATGATAGAGATGCTTTATTATCTTATAGATTAAGAATCTGATGCTGAATTATACGTTACTCTTTTGTGTTTGTAGAAAGCCGAGTTTACAAAAAAAATTAATACTCTGTTTCACAAAGAGTGTCATTTTATCATTTTTTCCTGGTTACACAAAGAATATCATTTTAGAATTTTAATGCAATTTATAGTTTAATATTAATTGCAAAATGCATTGATCTTATAAATAAATCTATTTATCTCAAATACTATTGGTCAAATAAGTGTAATTAATACAAACATAAATACATTTCAATCATTTTCTTAATCTGTGTGAAATGTGTCTAAGTGACACTACTCTTTGTGAAACGGAGGGAGTATGATTTTTGTTTATTTTTCCTTTCCCCAAATATTAAGTAGAATTTAGTTTTTATTTTGGTTGTTGTAAATGGTGAAACTAGAGCAACAACATCCATGTGAAACAGTCTTTTTGTGATTGGATAAATTATTCGACCAAATATAATTGTCATATGCGACTGATGAAAAGTGTAAATGGTAGTGCTTCTATGGTTGCTAACGGCGGCCAGCATAAAGACCGGACGGCCACAAATAGCTCGACGGGCAATAGACTTGGCGGAGGCACGGCTGTTGAAGGATGGATGGCCGGAGTACTACGACGGAAAGTCCGGAAGGTTCATCGGAAAACAGGCCAGGAAATTTCAGACATGGTCAATTGCTGGTTATTTGGTAGCCAAAATGATGATGGAGGATCCAACGCATGTAGGAATGATCTCAATGGAAGAAGAAAAACATATGAAACCTGTTCTTAATAGATCCTTTTCTTGGAGTTGAATTATATTATTTCAGTTTGTGCGTTTGTTTGCCTTCAAAATAAGTACAATTTACAAAAAAAAAAAAATGTTTTTTTTTATCATTTCCTATTTTTATTATTTGGAAAAACACAATACTATTGTTTTACTCTACTACGGACCACTAGGAAATAGGCGAAAGAGAGTAGAAGGAGCCATTGACTATTGACCAATCTTAGTCTTTACATAACAAGACAATCCGACAGAAACAAATTTGAAAAAAAAAGAAAAGACAGTGTACGATCCTTTCGATTAATAGCATGTACGTATGTAACCCCACAAGTCCAATAATTTTGGGTACTTTACCAAGTCAAACTCAGTAAAATCGTTTGTAATTTATTTCTCATACTTGAGAGGTTCTCCCAATCATATGCCTAATTTCATTAAATATTAACTAACATATACAACAAACATATAAACATGAGAACTTGAAAATAAATGCTACTGTTATAATATTATGATAACATCAATTATTTTTATTAGCAAAATGTATCTATATAATTAAAACTGAACTATATATAATTAAAACTGAACTACCTTTTGATACTGTTTGGAAACAAGGATAGCAAAATAAATGAAAATTGTTTAGAAACATGGATAACAGAATAAATGAGAATTATTTGAAAACGTCGATAGCAGATTAAATACTTTCTTTTATTTACACATTTAATCATTATATTTCTTTCTTATTTACAGATTATGCCATTTCATTTAAAATAAAATATCTAAACCAAATATCCAAATAGCTAAATTAATTATTATTGATAATCTGAGAATATCAATTATAATATATTATATATTATATAAAACAATTTTAAATATAGTATTACATTATTTAGTTTAGTCAAATATAAAAAATTTGAGAATTTAATTTTCAAGAAAACAAAATATTATAAAATTAATAATAATTCATAGAAAGTTAATGCAAAAAATAAAAAATTTAGTATGTTGTTTTATTTTAAAAATAAATTAACAAAAAAACAACACGTTAATATATAAATAGTACAATTACATCAAATTGCATCAAGTTATATAATTTTAATATAATGTTATGTACAAATAAAAAGTTATTATCAAACATTTATACTATAAAATAATATATTTTACTATGTATATAAATTACAAAACATAAAAAATATATGATTTTTTTTAATAAAATCAACGGTTTATGAATTTAATTAAACATAAGTTTTTTTTTTTTGTCATCAACAAAACAGACTCATACAGACCCTGAAAACCAAACCGGTAATTCCTCATCCATATGGACTACAAAAGACGATTGCGATCTTGCCGCCCGTGCAAGACTGTCCGCCCATTTATTGTGTGTCCGTGAAACGTGGATTAACTCCGAGCTAGTAAAGCTTGTCTTTAAAATCTTTATATCTTGCAGATAACTCTCGAAAGCTGGCCATTCTTCTGGTTCTGAAACCATCTTCACCAATTGAGAACAGTCTGTTGCAAATGTAACCGTATATTGCCTTAGATTACGCATACATTCCATTGCCCATATCAGGACTTCCAACTCAGAATGCAGTGGTGACTGACTAGCTCTAACATTCCGCGCTCCCATCAGAGCCTCAAAACCATCTAGAGTATTGTACCACCCTTGTCCTGAAAAGCTATCCTCGTTTTTCCATGATCCATCTGTGAAGCACCATCTACCCGGTATAGTTGGTAAAGTATTAGGTTCTACGGATGCTCTATGTTGTTCACGTCCTTGGGAAAGTGAGTTTTGAGCTTCATTCCAAAGAGAAGATTCAATTTCAGCCAACTGAAGGGTATCCTTTGGGTCCACCTCAATATTACTAAACACTTTATTATTCCGTGCTTTCCATATGTACCAGAGTATCCAAGCATAATGATTATCTTGTAAGGCCGGAGAAACCCTCCAGAAAAGATAATCCATGTTCGTGAATAAAGATTTCCCTGGGAAAGTGGCTGGGTTCGATGGTATCTTTGAAAGTGCCCATACCTGGATCGAAGGTGGACATTCAAACAAAACATGATTTATAGACTCCTCCGCATCCCCGCACTGTGAACATACCGTATCTCCCTGTATACCCCTGGCTTTTAAATTCTTTTTAACTGCTATGCATCCAGATAGTATTTGCCATAAGAAATGTTTCATCTTAGGTGGACATCGTACTTTCCAGCAAAATGCCTTCAAGAGAGTAGTCGTAGGACCGAACTCAGATATGACTTGTTCCCTGTCCGGATAAGCGCGTTCAACCTGGTACGCAGATCTAACTGTATACTTCCCATTATTAGAAAAATGCCAACCATCACGATCCATCATCTGGGTTCTACTTAGCGGAATGCTTTCTATGATCTTTGCATCTTGTGGGTCTATTAAGCTTCTGATTGCCTGCAAATTCCAAGTCCTTGAAGTTGTGTCAATAAGAGAATCCACAGTTAAGTCCGGGTAAAGATTATGTTGATTTTTATTTGCTGGTCTCGGGGGGGTGGATGGAAGCCATGTATCGTTCCATACTGAGATGGTTGATCCTGATCCCACCCTTTTGATAAGTCATTTACAAACCAGAGATCTAGCAGAGATAATACTTCGCCACCCATATGATGATGAGTAAGAGCGAATTGGTTCCAGGGGTGATGCATTCCTGAAATAACGACCCTTGAACACCCGAGCGAAGAGTGTATTTGGTCTCTCTAAAAGCCGCCAAAATTGTTTTCCAAGCATTGCTGAAATAAAATCTGAAAGATCTTTGAAGCCTAGACCTCCTTCCTCCTTTGGTTTACACAATTTATCCCATGACTTGCAATGCATACCTCTTGTGGAACCTCCAGCGTTCCACCAAAACTTTGTCACTGCACTCGTAAGCTTTTTAATGACTGCCTTTGGTATGCGAAAACAAGACATTACATGATTTGGTAAAGCCGATACCACTGATTTTATAATCACCTCTTTCCCTCCTTTGGAGAAGAATTTGAAGGTCCATCCGTTAACCCTGTGGTTTAAACGGTCTTGAATAAATCCGAAAACCTGAACTTTTGACCCTCCCAAATTCTCTGGTATTCCCAGATAAGATCCCATGCCTCCCAGATTTTGAATCCCTAGAGTATCCCGAAGTTCCTGCCTAGTAGATTCGTCTATCTTATGTCCAAATTGGATCGATGACTTGTCAAAATTTATTTGTTGTCCCGATACTCTTTCATAATCTTTGAGGATCCTGAGAATTGTTTGGCATTCCTCCTTATGTGCCTTACAGAAGAAAAGGCTATCATCTGCAAAAAGCAAGTGTGAGACTGATGGGCATGCTCTTGCAACCTTTATACCAGTCATCTTTTTCTCCCTTTCAGCCTTTTTAATATTTGCTATCAAAGCTTCTGTACACAAAATGAATAAATATGGAGATAACGGGTCTCCCTGACGTAAACCCTTCTGGGGAACTATATACCCTTTTGGCTGGCCATTTAATAAGACTTTATACTGTACCGAAGAGATACATTTCATCATCATTTGGATCCAATGGTCATCAAACCCCATCTTAGAGAGTAATTCCTGTATAAACTTCCATTCAACTCTGTCATAAGCCTTGCTCATGTCCGTTTTTATGGCCATAAATTTATCCTGACATGCTTTATTAGTCCTTAATCCATGAAACATTTCTTGTGCTATAAGAATATTATCCGATATCATCCTTCCTGCCACGAAAGCCGATTGAGTTTCTGAAATTAGGGAGGAAAGACAGGTCTTTAGCCTCTGGCATAAAACCTTAGAGATAATTTTATAGCATACATTGCATAGACTTATCGGTCTAAGCTCTTTCATTCTTGTGTGCCTCTCCGTTTTGGGAATCAAACATATATGCGTCATATTTAATCTTGTATCCAATTTCCCCGACCTAAGAAAATTATTAACCATTTCCAGAAGTTCTTTTTTTATTATGTGCTAGGAATGTTGGAAAAAAAAGTGTTGTCATTCCATCCGGTCCAGGGGCCTTTTCAGGGTGCATCATGAATAAGGCTTGACGAATTTCCTCCTCTGTTGCCAACCTTATTAACCTTTGGTTCATCTGGGGGGTAATGGTGGTTCCAATCTCATCTAAAAAACTCTCAAAATTCAAAGGGTCAGAGGTTTGAAACAGTTTATCAAAATAATCTACCGCAACTTTCTCTACCCCTTGGTCCTCAACAATCCAATTTCCATCATCATCATAAAGACCTACTATTCTATTTCGAGTTCGACGCTGTTTAGTAAGAGCATGATAGAATTTTGTATTAAGATCGCCTGCTGTGTTCCACATGTTTCTCGACTTCTGTTTCCAATAGTCTTATTCATCCTTATAAGCCTCGTGTAATTTCCTGGTTACCTCCCAGATATCTTCCTGGGATCTGTTATCGTTAGATTGCACTTCCTCAAGAGCTTTTTGAAGCTCACATATTTTATCCTTCCCATACGGTGGATTATTCTTTCGCCATTCAGCAATCTCATGTCTGCAATTTATAATTTTTGATATAAAATCCCTTGAGTTATCCGCTGACACTCTACCCCATCCCCTCTCAATTGATTCCACCAGACCATCATGTTCAATCCATCTTTTGTCAAACCGAAATTGACCCTTGCGCCTCTGAACACTTTTTTCTAGAAAAGCGACTAATGGTCTGTGGTCTGACCCCACCATCCCTAAGTACTCAGTATAAGAGCACGGGAAGAGTGTATGCCAAACATTCGTGCATGACAAGTTCTAGTGAACCTATTATATTCACAGTCATCACTTGGCTATTCTTTGTTATTCATATATTTATACTTAAAACCCCTTAAATTAGCTAAATATGAAATGGACCGTTATACATCATATCTAGTGGGTTAGAGTTAATAAAAAACCTGAGAAAAGAATTAAAAACAATCTTTAATAATCAGTTTTTTTTTTCTCGGAAGTTCATGATCCGATTCCAACATTTGGTTCGCAGTTTGTTTACTTATTGACGAGGTCAACACGTTTGCCTTTATACGGTAAGATTTGTTTTGTCTACTGTCGTTAATTTTATCTGATACCAACTATCGATATATTTAGTATCTTGCGTGATTTTAGCTTGTATGATAAAGTGTCAAGTGATAATTAAGATCTAACTTTTTTCATGAGGGAATAAAGAATATCAAAAAGAAGGCGAATAGGTTGTTGAGGAGACTGATTAACATGAATCACCGCTCACCAGTAACGTCTTTATCGACCAAAAAAACAATTTAAAATGGTGAGTGGATTAGTATTAGCAACCACCATATGGGATTTAATTAGAAGCTAAAGCTTTTCTCGCTAAGATAATTTATCCTATCCCGTGTGTATAGTAATTAATCTCACCGGGCCTTTATGTCTATGATCAATCCAATATATCGTAATTAGGATCATATAAGTATGAACCCTCCTACGCGTTTAAACAACATCACGTAGTCTTAATTAAACAGTCTCGACCAGGTATGAGCATTCGGTTTTCAATTTGGTAATTCAGATCTCGTTTTTTTCGGTTTTGGACTTCATGTAAGCAAATAGAAACTACCCAAAAATTGGTTAGGTTCGATTCATTTTGGTTTCGGTTTGATATGGATAATTGTGCGAGCAACCGGTAAATACTCAAAAATTATCAGATCTAATTCGATTCTCGTTAATTTTGTATTTAATTTATCCAAAAGTAACCAAATTACCCAAATTACCTAAATAAAAAGTATCTTAATTACCCAAAAATACTTGAAATATTTAAAATTTTTAAATAAAAACTTAAAATTCATAAAGTGTTTTTTAATTTGAAAATATAACTAATGAAATTTGAATATTTCAGTATTTAATTTGAATGTAATTAAATAGTTTTTTGGATTTATATTATAAATTAAATATTTTGGTTATTTAAATTTAAATATAAATAATATTTTAAATATGTATTATATTTTATATACCTAAAAATACTCATTTGGTTATCAATTCAATTCCAGTTTTGTCTGCATATCCATAATATTTTAAAATAGGAAACATTTAGATTAAAATATTATCTAGTTCGGTTTTGAATTGGATAATTTTAATTCGATACGATTTGATTTTTTAGTTCCGGTTAATCTGTCCAGATCTAGTATAGACAATAAAGAGTACTGCTCCATACCACCAGCACCTTCTCCTTAGTGCCTCGCAGAATGATACAAAATATACAACGTTATCATCAAAATTATTGACAAATTTTTATTTGATAATACGTTTGATTATAACTAAATGATAAGTTCGTGTTGACCGGGAGAGGAGTTTTCATATATACATATACTATTTTAGAGATTTTTATTCATCAGAAAAATATTTTGCATTATCAACCAAAATTATAAAATGAATTAGTTATTTTGTTTTGTAAAAAATGTCACATATTTTATGCAGATTAAAAAGTAATAAGATATACTAATATATTTTTATTTGTGTACAAATATTTAAATAAGCATAATTTAAATAAATATTTATTAGTTAGTTAAAAGGACAATTCTTTTACATTTTAAGCTTTTGTCACAAAAATAACACTTAAGAAAAAATGACCAAAATAACTTTTTTTTATTTTGAAAATTTAATATTTTATTTTTAAAAATTTGAAATCCTAACTCTAAAACCCCACCCTTTAACTCTAAACTCTAAGTTTAGAATAGTTAACCTTATGAATATAAATGTATATTTACTTCTTTAATAAAATATTTTGATCATTTTTCTTCATTGTGTGCTATTTTTGTGACAAAAATCATTTAAGGCTATCCTAAGGTATTTCTCTAGTTAAAATGGTAGAAACTTTATTTATAGAAAATTGTACTCTTTCCATTTCATATTACTTGTCGTTGTAGGTAAAAATATTCGTTTCAAAATAAGTGTAGTTTTAGAGTTTCAATGCAAATTCATTAATAAGATTCTCTATTTTATTTTTCTATTGGTTGAAATATGGTTAGGTGTATAGGTAATTGTGTTTTTAGTTTAGAAATATATAAAATTATATGTCTTCTTAATATGTGTGTATAAACCTAGAACTAAAACGATAAATAATTTGAAGTGAGGGAATATTAAAAACTTTGAATAACCATTTTTTGAAACAATAAAAAAATAATAGAATAACATTTTTAAAATAGCGAGTACTTGATTTTTGTATAATGTAGATGGAGAAGTAACAGTGTTAAGAAAACAAACAAGTCAATAAAGGTTGAATAAGATTTTCTTTTTGTAGAGCAATTACACCATATCCACTTGTTTTTATCCTCTCAATCAATCATTCTCTCTTTCTTTTTTCACAACGCCATTATAGTAGAAAATCTCCTCCCTTTAGATCTCCTCTCACTGCAACACTCCTTCTTCTTCTTCTTCTTCTTCCTTCTCTGGTTTCTTCGATTGCCCGAATCAGAATTCTCATGGGTTTTGCCTAAAATTCACAGAAATTGAAGATGGAAACTCGCACGGCGGAGTCGTCGTTGCAGCTTAATTCTACAGAAAACCCATCACCGGGAGGATCGGTTCCAAGCACTGCTCTAGCCGTAGTTAAATCCGCCGTTAAGAAACCGTCTAAAGATCGTCACCTGAAAGTTGACGGCCGTGGACGGAGAATCCGCATGCCGGCGGTGTGCGCCGCCAGAGTTTTCCAGCTTACGAGAGAGTTGGGTCATAAGTCCGACGGAGAGACCATCGAGTGGCTTCTCCAGCAAGCAGAGCCTTCTATCATCGCAACCACAGGAACCGGGACGATTCCGGCGAACTTCTCCACGCTTAACGCTAGTTTACGCGGCGGCGGCACCATCTTTGCTCAGTCGTCCAAGTCTTCTTCTTCGCCGCTGTCCTTTCACAGCACTGGAATGTCTCTATATGATGATAGTAACGGATCGTCTTCATCCTCCGCGGTTGATCCTTCTAGGAAGTTGTTAAACGCCGGCGTTTTCGGGTTTCACCACCCGCCGATAATGTCGGCAGAGAGAAATCCATATAGAGAAGATTACTTCAAGGAGTCTCAAGTACCAAGTGGGAGTTCTCAGAAACCGGGTCACTTTCAGGATCAAGAATTGGTTCCAGGTCCGGGTATGGGCCGTGGGGGGACGGCGAATGTGGTGCCTCAACCTATGTGGGCGGTGGCTCCTGGGACCACAAATGGAGGAAGCGCGTTCTGGATGCTTCCTATGAGTGGCTCTGGTGTGCGGGAGCAGATGCAGATGCAGCAGCAGCAGCAGCCGGGTCACCAAATGTGGGCGTTCAATCCTGGGAATTATCCGGGTCGGGTTGTAACTGCACCTATGGGGTCAATGATGTTGGGAGGTCAACAGCTAGGATTAGGAGTGGCTGAGAGCAACATGGCGGCTGCATTGCGTGGCGGTAGAGGCGGAGATGGTTTGGGGATGACGCTAGAGCAACATCAACATCAGCAACATAAAGAACCAAACCAAGCTGAAGCTAGTGAAAATGGTGGTGATGACAAGAAGTGATTAGAACCAAACCAGCTCACGTCATTCTAATGAAACTGCGGTTAGAAGGATGCTGCAACTCCAATTGTAAAACAATGTTTTGGCGGTTGAATGCTGCCATGCTTGAGACATTCGAATGACAATTATGGTGAAACATATGGTGTTTTTTAAGCTCTTGAACAGATTTGTCACATCATTTGTGGGTTGTTGTTTGTGTGCTTTCTTGATTTCGATCTTTTCTTTTGATTAATAGATATGTGAATATGTTGATCTTTCATGGGTCTTGGGGTTAAAAAAAAATATCAACATCAGTTTTTCATTATTCCAATGACAACCAGCCAACAAATGATGAAACATCATAAACAAATATACTTTACCATGATGGTAAGATCCAAAAGAAGCAAGAAACTTTCGCAAAAGTGTTGAGAATTCATAAAAATTATTCAAGCTGAGAAGAAGAGAGAAAGAGTCAACCAGATGCGGTCTTCCTCTGCTGGAAGACAACAGCAAAGATGGGAACACCAACACCGATGCTGAAAGCGGTGAAGACACCGAGGGACATCTTGAGACCTTGGTACTTCATGCGGTCCAAATTGTACATGTGCTTCGCATGGAGGTAGTAAGGCTCGTCATGCCCATGTCCTCCTCCGCTCATCTTCTTAGCTCCTGTCGAGTGGAAGCTTCTGCTCACTGTTTTATTATGACAGAAAAAGAAAAGTTTCAGGCTTTCATCAACAAACCACACCCAAAAGTGGTATAAACAATGCGTATGACTGTAACCATCTTAAAGATCAGAGCTTTAAACAATTGAAATGGTAAAAATGAAACCTTTTATTGATGAAACGAAACTATCTAAACATGCCCTTGAAGAGTATCAAGGAAGGAGATTATGTTCTATAACAATATTTGCGAGCACAGATGTTACAAATAAAATAGAGATCGACGCGGCTAATCAGAACATCAAAATCACAATAGAATCAAATCAAATCAAAAGAAGATTTTGTTTGGGGTACTCTAACCAGATCTGGAGATTGATGATTCCGATGAAGCTATGATCTTTGAGACAGATCTGATTCCGATGTTCAACGCCATTATCAGAGATTAATCGTGAAAAAAGCTATAGAGATAGAAGAAGACGAAGACGACTCGGCAAGTTTAACGGCGAATGTGTTCGAAGGGAGTTTTTTTTCTTTTCAATATATGTTTCGATGTTTAGACTTGTGGAATTAGCGCAAGCGACAATTTTGTTTTGGACCCGGCCCAACTATTAACTAGTTTTAAATGGAAATCAATTCACATTGTACAATGTAGATTCAAATTTAATTATGCACTAGATTTCGACCCACACAGGAGGTTTCTGTTTTACATATTTGAAAATCTAAGAGCAACCTTATTGGTAGAACTCTCCTAAAGTTCTCAAAAATTAAAATAAAAATACTTATATTTGATAAAATCACTTTAAAATCAATCAACCAATAATATGATAGCAAATAGAAAAAAAGTTCTAAAAAATCAGAGAAAATATCTCTGCACAGATTCATCTTTCTCCCTCTCTCCTACTTTATTTGTACTTTTTATCTTTTTGATTTTTAGATATTCAATTAGAGCTCATCAATGAAGCTGCTCTAACATATCAAATATTTTGTTCGTTAAAATCCACTCCATTTAATCATGTTCTATTATATAAGAAAAAAACTCTAAAATAGCTTTAAAAAGATTTTTGTAATAAAATAGACTCTAAAAATAAAATAATCAAAATGTTTCGTTAAAGAGATGAATATACAACTATACCGCTAGAGTTAACTAATCTAAACTTAGAGTTAACTAATCTAAAATTAAAGTTTATAGTTAAGATGTGGGGTTTTGAGTTTAGGGTTTCAAATTTCAAAACATAAAAGTAAAATATTTTAAAAAAAAGTTATTTTAGTCACTTTTTCATTGAAAACTATTTTTGTGATAAAAAAACTTGAAAAAATTATTTAGAAAAAACGCCCATTTTAAAAATTACTCCATTTAAATTCACCTCATTTAAATCCTTTTTATTTTGGTCAGTCTCACGTAGTATTTTCCTATTTAGAAATCATCTCATAATTCATTAATATATTTGTATATTCATAATTCATAACACTTAATAGTTTTACACATATAAAGGTAAATTTATTTATTTTAAAAAAATAAATGTACGAAAAAATAGAATATCCATATATATTCTTTTTCTACAATATACTTTCTAATATTACTTTCACAACATATATTTCAAATACGCTTTACATATAAATCTATTAAATGACTATATTTCCAACTAATATCTTAATGGAGTTTAATTGTTAGAGATTTGCAAAAAAAGTTATAATGGTAAATACATTTAATATTTCTGTTTTTATATATAACTATAATATTTTTTTAATTTCGTATGTTCTCTCTCTTCTTTGTTTTCTCTAATCTTTCACTAGCGTCCTCAACAAAAGTGATAGTTTCCGGTGGCTGATGGTGCTGCTACCGGTCACCATCCTTTTTGTTTTTGTCTTTTGTTTGTATATATCTTTGCTCGACGATCTACTCATGTTTATATTTCGATCTCAGATCGATCTTGTTATCGCGTTAAGCGATTTGTTTTCATTTATCGGATTTAAAATTTCACTAGGCGAATCTTTGTTGTGTTTTCAAATTAAATTGGAGCTGTTCTTCAAGTTTTTTCTTTCTCTCCGATTTACTTTGACTAAATAAATTTCTGAGTATAGTAGATGAGATCTTGGTTGGAAACTCACTGTGTTCTTCTCTCCAATCTCTCTTCTCTGATTTCTTTATCAGATTCTCTCTCACACAAAGATTAATATCGTGGCTCTTCAATAAACAATCCTTAGTGGAATGAAAAAAGTTCTTCGGATTGATTGTACTGGAGAAGGGGCTGCGCTTCTTTGGTGGCTAGAAGGTGGTGATGAAAGTCATGGAAAGGCGACGATGGTGAGACAGCCTATACGAGTGAAAATTAACGGGCCCAACGATGAAGCTAGTGTAACTCGTGGAGCTACCGGCGACAATGATCACAAGTTTCTCATCTCACCAAGGCGATGCGTGCAGAAATGTGTCTGAAAACTCACAGTGAGAGTTGGAATGACGCATGTTAGTGTGGAGCACTGGATGAAGACGCGTGGCCTGCTGAGTGGCACTCACAGATGGTGACTTAAGTCAATAAACTGAGTTTTTTCACTTTGGGTTTATCATTATGTCGAGATTGTATATGATGAGAAATGGGTTGTTTGTTTTACTTTTATTATGTCCATTTGGACTTCTTCTAATTAAAAAATGTTGAAAAAATTGTTAAACTATTTGTTAATATATCCAGAAAATAATATAAAACTTCAATAGTTTTAAAAGATTTATTTTTGAATAATTTTAATCAGATTTAAAATTTTAGTGTGATTTATTGATTTTATGAGATATTAATTAAAGTCGTACTAAAATCTTATCTATTATTTAGTTAGATAGATTAATTATTTGTTAAATATTCTAAAATTAAGATAATATCTATAACAACTTTTTTTAAAAAATATTAAAATATACTCATCTTCTTTAGTCTTTCCTTATCTTCTTTATCTTCCTTATTTTCTCCTATCAAACATAAACATAACACAACAGTAAGTTCAAAGTGATTCAAATCCTTAACATATGAACCTAATATGTCTACAAAATCAAACCAGCTTTATCAGGAAGATGAAATCAGAGAAACCCATCAACACAAACCCATTTTGCAAAATCGCGAACAAGCAAACAAAACCATCAAATATAAATTCTAAGTAATTATACCTTTAATTGAGTCGGGTTTTCTTCCTTTCACTTTCTTATGTTTCCTCATCTTGTTCATCTTCCTTATCTTTCTCATCCAAATCGCATCCACCTAAAAAACAAGAGAAGTTATTCAATAGTTTCACATATCAAAAATCGATTATAAATTAAACACTTACCAATCACTTCAAAACCACAAAGCCAGTTTCTAGCACATATTAGAGCTTGAACATTTGATGGGAGAAGCCTGCTCATGTACTTGCTGAGAACCCTACTTCCAACACTAAAAGATGACTCAAACAACACTATTGTTATTGGGATGCATAGGACATCACAAGCCATTCGAGGCAACTCTTTAAACCGGTTTGAATTGCCCTTCCAATACTTGATGATATCTAAGATTTTATTTGCAACTATATCAAGTACTTATTCACTCAAATACAAATCCAAACAGATTTCCATGTTCTTGCTTGTGGAGAGAAGAACGCATAAAAGTCCTGCAAAGAAAGAGATTATTAGAGCATTTGTTTCTGCTTCTGCAAACTTAAATAAACATCTAAAGCATTGCTTTTAAATGACTTACACCATAACCAGCTGGTAGAACATCTATTTTTGCTTCTTGTGAACTATGTGCACTAGTATTCTTCTTCTTGTAAATTCCATACAGTTTCAACATCTTCTTGCGTATTTAATCCATTTTGGATTTTCAACTTGCTGGATCTAGACTGTGATAGCAGTACTCCAAAACCTTAAACTTTAGCCTAGGATCTAACACTGCTGCAATGGCTAGTTAGTCGTTGTACTCTTTCCAGTACTTATTAAACTTCAACCTCATGGAAGCCACCATTTCAACAATCACTTCATCTTCATGAAACTCGTTTGATCCCAACTAATTTTGAATTTTCCATACTTCCATAAAGTACATATTTGATGTAGGGTAAGAAGAGCCGGAAGTGAGCTTTGTCATCTGATCAAACGGCTGTAACAAATCAAAAATCAGCTCAGCTCTTAACCACTTTGACTCTATAGGTAAATTCTGATAACTTGTCTCGATTTCTGCAAGATTCCTAAATGCCTCTTTGTAGTAAAAAGCCTTACATAACATCAGATAGGTTGAGTTCCACCGCGTAGTAACATCCAAAACTAAACCCTGTTTCTTAACAAGCCCAACAGTCTCCAGGCAGCCTTGAAACAACATCTCTCTAGACTCGGTAACCTTGACATATTTAACGATGTCCCTAATTTTCTCCACGGTCTCACTTATCACATCTAATCTATCTTAGACAATAAGGTTCAGAATATGTGCAACACATCTTATGTGAAAGAACTCTCCACTGCAAACTAAATCCTTTCTAAGCTGCCTCTTTAGAACTGCTTGCATGTTGTCATTATAGGAAGCATTATCTATGGTTATTTTGAATAACTTCTTATGCAAACCCCATTCTCTAATCAGCTCCATCAGTTTCATGGCAATGGCAGGAACAAAGAGGATCTTAGCTCTAAGGTCCCAGTTAGCATCAATGTAGTGAGCAGTAAGACAGAGATAACCTTCAATGGTTATTGCTCTCCACAGATTAGTCGTTAGACAAACCATACCCGTAACCTCACTTAAGACATGTCTAAGCTTCATTTTTGCCTCTCAAAAATCTTAAGGACATCTGCAACTATTGTGTTCCTACACCAGAACTCGATGGTCGGGTTGGCATACTGAAAAGCTTCCCTAACCCTTCTATACTCAACAAAGACATAAGAGAGATCATGCTCAACAATAGCCACATCAATCATTTCTCGAAATATCAACTGATCGATCTTCGCAGCACCAGTTACAGCCAGGGTACCACCAGTTTCCTAACCCTTCTATACTCAACAAAGACATAAGGAAGATCATGCTCAACAATAGCCACATCAATCATTTCTCGAAATATCAACTGATTAATCTTCGCAGCACCAATTCCAGACAGGGTACTACCAAGGGATTTAGAGCAGTGTTTCGAATGGTGAAGCAAAGTAGAAGTTCCACTTCTATGCAAATCAATGAAGTAATTGTGTTTACAGTAATTGTAGACGCATTTATGTTTACCATCATGCATCTTATCTCTTTCTATGGTGAAGTATTTCCAGCACTTAGAATGTCTACGTTTGTGTTTACCTTTCACCATCTCAGTTGTACTCATGAGAGACTTGTCCACCACAAAATTGTTCTCGTCCATTGCTTGTTGTGAATCATCATTCTCACTCATGTAGTCATCATCATTATTCAAGCTAATTATACTCCTATTATCCATCTGAAATAATAACATAAACCATCACTCATCAGCAACATAAACTAGCTAAAACATTCAAAGAGAATCCCTTCAGAAAAAGAAACAGAAACCCATCAACAGACTTGAACAGAGCAATGAACATCAGATACTAGCAAATAATCAACAAAAACAGAAAGTAATCAACATAAATTAGCTAAGAAAATACTAACAAATAACAATGAAGCTAGTAAGACACTTAACACAAACCATCAACGATCGCTAACCCTTTAAGAAATGAACCATCATCATCACATAATAGATTATAAGTGAACAGAGACACAAATTCATCACTCATCAGATACACAAACCATTATCATCAGAGAAACCCATAACACAAGTCTGAAGCATAAACGAGCCAAAGCAATCATTAGAAACAAGCCATGAACCAAAAACTAGCTAAAGCAGAACTAGCTAAAATTAGAAACAAAAAGAATAAGCAAACGCAGACTTTATCAAATCAAATATCAGATACGCAAACCATCAACACAACAAACCCAGCAAATTCGAAGAACCCTAAAGCAAACCCATCAAATCAAAGACGAAAATACAGAGAACCGAAACATGCAAACCCTTTTCAACCGAGAGACAAAGAGACGGAGAGTCGGAGACGGAGAGACGAGAGTCAAAGATGGAGAGACAGAGAGACGAAGATGGAGAAACGGAGAGTCCGAGAGCCAAGACCTGAGAGAGTGAGAGACAACGATCCAAGTCGTTAGACAAACACAATTAGACAAACCCATCTCACAAACAAGTAGTGAAACCCATCTGAAGAAGAAGTGTTTCGGTCTACCTGAAGAAGAACAAAAAGTGTACGGAGCTGGAGATGAGACGACTCAGAGGAGAGAGTGATCAGAGACGAGAGAGTGAGAGGCGACTCAGAGGAGAGAGTGATCAGAGACGAGAGAGTGAGAGGCGACTCAGAGGAGAGAGTGAGAGGCGACTCGTTTTATCTTCGATGCACGAGAGAGTGAGAGACGAGAGATGTGTACGGAGTCGTAACCCTAGTTTTTCCCCAAATTAGAAATCATACTTTTAATTATTTATTAGGCTTCCCAGTCCAAAAGTATTTGCCCATTTATTTTTGGATTAATATGGACTTTGACTCATTGAACTATTTTTATTTTGGGTCTAATATAGGAAGACCATTTGGGTTTCGTCATGGCTCTCCCATGGACATGAGGCCCATTTGACATCTCTAATTCCATTGACATAATCATAGATCATTAGAGCATCTCCAACCGCTCTTTATCCCTTTATTTTTTTTAAGTGTTTTGCATTCTAACAACTCTTTATCCCTTTATTTTTTAAAGTGGTGAATAATATATCTTCAAATATAAAGATTCACTATTTAGACCATTTAAACACTATTCACTTTTCATTTGAGTCATTTTACTTATATAAGTTTAATGATTATGTAATTATTACCTTTTTTTGTTTTTTGTATTATTGTGATATTAGCAACTAACTGTTATAATATTTGGTTTTATAAAGTTAATTTCACACATCTAATAAAATTAAAAATGCTTTGATTGATCATATATAGGAACACTGTGGAAATAATCTTATTGGTTAGTTTTGTATTTTATATGTATCTTTGTTATTTGGATTGTATGTGTTATTATTATCTATAGTTTTATGTTTTGTTATTATTATAAGTAATTTTGTGTTATTATTTATTTTTAAAAACATGTTTATTAATTATCTATTTAAAATATATGTTTCTTGCTTCGTTATAAAAGTGTAGTGATTATAATTAATTATTAATAATATTAAGATTTAAAATGTAAAATGTAAATATTTTAGATTTTTTTTTAAAAAGTCACCATTGAAGAACCACCTTTTCGTTCCTTTATTTTAAGTGTATCCTTCCTTTAAAATAAAGTTCATTGTTAGAGATGCTCTAACAACCATTGTATCAAGCATGTTAATATTCTGAATTTCAACCTCATATAAACCAAACCATAACTAGCCTTTGGTTAGTATAAACATGATTCATTAACAAACATAAACAAACACTAACGTATGGTTGGTGAATTTTTTTTGAGCAAAATTTTGAGAAAAGAAAATTGTACTTAAAGATGCCTAAACAAAATATTTAACAATATTAACTACACCTTGCATTTTTGGATAATTTTCATTAGCTCCACATAATTCCTAAAATCTATGATATTACCAAAAATTTAGTTTAACGTGTGCCTACTTTCAAGCTACTAACTAAACCAAAAAGATATCAATCTTTCAATTAAATTCCATACTAGGTAGAGATCCACACCTTGCGCGGAATGAAAATATCCTAAAAGTTTTTATTTTTATTTTTATATTTTCGTAATAGTTTGTATCTTACAAAGATAGAAAACATGTATCCTTTTTTCAAGAAAAAAAAAGAAACATGTATTATATATAATATTCAAACTATATGCATACATAGTACATACAACATTAAAAAGACCTTTAGATTTTATGCATTGTATTTATGTAGCAAAGTTTTGAATCTGTTAGTTATTATACGACCCATAAATTTTTATAAATTATTGGCTCAACATAGGCCGTATAATTGTATTATGTGCCTTTCTCCACTATTCACGAATTACTGAGCTTAATATATGTAAATAAATTAGTAGCCTTTAATCAATCAACAATTCATATTGTCGGAAAGAAAAAATAAACAATTGTTCATCTCCCAAAACGAACACTGAAAGGGATTAGGATTCCTTCAACAAAATCCAATTAGTTTGTTTTACACAAAATCTTCTGAGATGTGTACCAACCCGATTCTTCTTCCTCTCTGTCCCATCTTAAATTTGATTTTCTGTTGCCTTCTGTTGATATCCTTCTCAATAAATTGTCTAACACCGATAGTTTCGATGCATGTTCTTTTTCAACCCCGTGTTCCTCAATTCATAACCAGAAGAAAAAGTAAAAATATTTGTATTTAGAGTTTTATACTTGTTGTTCTCTTTGTTAATTATTATGTACTAAATTCCTTTTTAAATTCAACTTTATCCAGGTTGTAGACAGATGATTTACAATCACTGATGTTTTAAAAATTGCAGTCTCTACTGATGAAGCATAACTGATTGCTTTGGGTGAATCCTATCAGACGACACAAAGTATGAGTAGGATAGGCATAGCATAACCATTATCTTCTCCAAACAATATTCAAAATCAGTGCAAGGTAGCATTAATTTTTTAATAGAAATATTTTCCTCCAAGTCAATTTAATAATATACTGAAACTCTTTATCCTGAAGGAACAATTAAGTAAATCTAACAATTATTACTGTCTGTTTTTCATTATTGTAATGAATAAGAGCTTTACACGATAGCTTCCACAGTGTATGTATTCTACTGGGACAGGACTTTTCGACATAGAGCTTCTCTCAATAACGTGGCCATGCCTCTTTATGTTTCAAATACATGGATGGTTGCCGATTCAAAAGTTAGCATCAGATATCCTCAATAGTTTTGTAATTTCTTAGAGACTACTTGAAGCATCCTTGAGGCTAAAAGTAAATAATTTGTATCTTAAAACTTATTGAAAATATGTAGACAAATAATATAAAAATCTCAACGCATAAACTCTAAAATCAACTGCCATTATTTGAATTAGGAAAGCCAATTTTTTTTTCAGACCTTGTTGTTCTATGTCTTCAAAATGAGGTGATTGAAATCACAAATAAAAAAGTGGATTTATAAGGTGTTTTACTGTAATGAGATTCAAATACTTAGATAAACAAACGGACAACGAATAGATAACAACAAAAACTATAAAGAATTTGTGTACATTACCTTTCCCCTATTCAATATGCCAAAACTTCAAAGCACATAGTACAACAATATCATCAAACACATAATACTACTTTAGCATCAGTAAAGTTCCATAAATCTTGTAACTCTAGAGCTTTGTACTCCATAGGCACCACACTTGATTTCAACGAACCTCTGATTAGTTTAATATTTGAACAAAAATTCTTTATTAATGAATGTTAATACACAACTATTATTCTTTTAGTAGAAAATAATAGAGAACAAAATAATTTGACCTTAATATTCCACATGGATTTGGATGGCTTCAAATCAGAAATGAGCATCCATCGTCAATCTAGGTCTCGTGGAGAGTAGGAGTCCTTTTCGTTTGGAGGGAGTATATGAGTATGCGAGTTTTATGACTCTTATATATAATGTAGGAGTTAAACCAAGAATTAATTACAAACATTTTGCTAATTAATACGTGAATATATGATTGTCAACTAAATAAAATTAGAATCCTAAAATAATCAATATAAACATTAATATTAGCCTTGTTCGAGCAAGAGAATTATTTTATTTGATTCGTTTAACCAAACTTCCTTTTATTATCCGTAATTTGTGTTCTATATCTTGAATTTCCGTGCACACGAAGCTTATCATTATTAGTAAACTACCATATTTGTTTTCTTAATATACATAGAAAATAAAGAAAATAATAATAATATGCATTAGCCCTATATTGAGAAGAGATCACGGACAAAATTCAATAGTTCCATTAACATTGTGAAGCCAAATTCATATTTGATAGACCATTCCAAAACCTAAACTAATGTGGTCATGTGAATATATTAAAGCCGGTTATACACATATATAACGGTCCCCATATATAACAACACATAAAACAATTTTAATGTTGTGCGTATACTTGTAAGTTGGTATGTTCTCAGTTAAAATATTTTAATATAATGAAGATATGGTGTACACTTTATAGTGGACGTTCCTTGATTGTATGGTTTAAGAGGACACTTAATAATTATAAATTGGCTGATATTGATCGCATTTGTCCACTCCCATGTTGTTATTGTTATTCCTTGCAGAGCAAAAACATCATTTTCTAATTTAATAACTTCACCTATTTTTTTGCAAGTTATATAATTTATCGCAGGCCTTATAGTTGTAAGAAATTCGAGATTTAATATTATTACTGATATAACTGATGCAATGATCGATTTTTTCTTGAAAGTAGATAACATAATATAGGTTTCCAATCCCATCTGAAAGAGCACATGAGAATTATCTTAATACTATACACTATAGAGATTTATAAGATTCGCTGAAATTATATATTTAAAATCAGTCCAATGGCAATGTTAGTAATTACTTTAGATATGAGTGAGTATATTTAAAAGAGATCTAAGGAGGGCTGTCATGCTGACACCTCACCAAAATGGCAGTGTTGTAAATATATTACAAATTTAAGGTTACTCTTTAAAAATGCTTCCCTTTTAATAAGAAAGGGATTCTTTACAAACCATATATAATATACAATAGATTATAGGATATTTCTTTTCTGATACTATCACATAAACTAAAGGTATCATTTATATGTTAATAACTATCAATTGTGGAATGAAAAATATTCTCCATTATCTTGGCCCATCTAAACTGAAGTACAAGTTTGAGTTAACCATTAAACTAACTATTTAATTACACCTAATACCATTAAGATGCTAATTAATCTTATATTCATAATTTATTACATAATTTAAATCATACTTACCTTAATTGATTTTATAACTAACTAATTTTAAATAATAAACTAAATATCTTTTTCTGCAACAATATATATTTTTAGTTTTACTATTCGCTGATTATTCTTTTTTTTTTGGTTAAAATTATTTCCTATAATCTATCTTACCACTAAATGATATTTTATATAACTCACAAAAAGACTGATTTAGTTAAACATATGCAATATAAAAGGATTTTTCATTTTTACGCTCCTAAATCAACAAAAATATAAATATATCTTTTATTTAAGTAATCGACAATACACAATATATTTGTTTCGTCTTCATTTTCAGTAACTAAACGATTAAATATATACAAAATATAATAACAAAATCATAGAGCATCCAAATATTCATTTAATATTAACTAAATTAGATCTATAATTCCACATGAAAATATATAATTAAAATAAATTAATTTGTAAATATGACTATTTGCATATTTTCATCAAAAATAGTCCAGTACAAATCGAATATGATAAATTTATATGATGAGAAATATGTGTGATATAAGTGACGGTTCAAAAAAATACTTAATTAATAGATAAAAGTATTTTGTTTAGAAATATCATATTAAACAATTATTTAATAGTGTAAAAAATATATATATATATATATATATATATATATATTTCCATTTACACAAAAAAAGAAATTTACTTATAAAATGTGAAAATAAAACATGTGCGGACACATGGGTCAAGTTCTAGTTTCAATTATACCACAAGTTTGATACCGCTTTTTAAATTACCTTTAATGAATGATTATTTACATAAATATCTAAATTTATGATAAGAAGCACTAAGCTAATTTTTCTAAATATTTTAATAATATTTATAAATCCAACCTCACAAAACCTTAAATGATAATCAATAAAGTCTAAACCCAAATGTTAATAAATTTTTGTACGAGGGTATTTTTGAAAAGTGGTACTTAAGTTATGATATTTTTGATAATTTATCATAAATGTACATATTATTAAATACTATATGAATGTTTTCAGAATCATCAACAACTACATAGTGAATATTTTGTAATAAACAAAAACGTAGGGAGCATGGTAACAATTAACAAATGCATCAAAATTTGAGAAATAATAAATGTTATAAAAACCTCTATCTAAAATTAAACTCTATTTTGTTTTACTAACTAAATTACAAAATATATTGAAAACAAACTAGTTGTATATAACATATATACAAACAAATACATGTATAAATTATATATGCCTCTACACCGGCCATGGCTCCACCTCCAACTCTGCCACCTTTTTCCACAAACAGTCTCACTTGCTCTAGAAAATTTCTTCGGTCTCCTCCATTGTTATTCTTCTTTGGTTCCCTTTGTCGTTTCTGCGATCTCCTCTGCCGTCACGTCACACTTCTTCTACCTCTTCCACTGTCTAGCTCCTCAATCAAATCACCACCAATCTTCTTTGTTGCACCACCACCAAAAATCATCTTCTTCTGCCTTGTCAACCTACCTTTATCACAAAAAAAGATCATAATAAAAAAAAAACATAGTGAGTGAGAGAGCCTACGACCCGCCGTCGTCTCTAGTGAACCTTCGATGCTTCATCTCTGGTGAAACTCCAATGCTTTGTCTCCAATGAGTCTCCATCGTTGTCTTTGTCTTCTCGGTCATCATCATAAACCGCTCTTTCTTGACAAATCTGAAATATGAGACACGAGAGCAAATTAGTAAGCACTTAAGCATGGAGAGAGATAAGAGATATGAGAGTGAAGAAGAAGAGAGAAATTGAGAATGAAGAAGAAGATCTGTCGAGAGAGAGAAAAAAAAAATACATAATAAGTTAGAGAAATACATTAAAGTTTATAGTCATAGTTAGTTGAAGTCTTGGTCGATACTGATATTAATCAGATTTATTTTCACCATATTTAAACTATATTTAATGATTAGTAGTTAGTTACAGTATAGTTAATGCAAAATTGTATATGGTATAAATTTTATAAAAAAATCATCTAGGATCAAATTCAATCCAACTTTGTAATTCTGTTTTAATAGTATTGATGCATTAAATATGTCAACATTCTATGATCAATATATCTTCGAGGATGAATGAGTCGCTTTCTCCAAGTAGAGCATCCTTCTTTTTATTTCTCAAATTCATCTTGTATATATAAAATTGGTTTTTGGATGTTACTTTATTTTTATTAGATATGGTTTTGTGCATTATACGGATTTTGTCTGATATTTTAATTTCATAAAGAACATAAAAATAGAGAAATCATTTTCTTATAATTTTAGATTTTTTTTTGCATATACTATGTGAGATTTAAATTTGGGTTAATATTTCTATTTTAATAATTATGGTGCATAGGTGAATTGTGGTGAATAAATCATAAAATAAATAAATAAATTATTTATTTTATGTTGTAATAAGTCTGAAGAGGAAACAATCTTGGAGGTAATCAAGAAGTTCTTCTTATTTAATTTTAAATATATGACATTTAATATCATATATATCATTTGGAAACTCTATATAACTTTATATATTCAACCTACCCTTAAATTCTAAGCCATAAACAATAAACACTAAATTATTAACTCATATGTTATGGTATTTTTTAAAGGGAATTATAAGAAATGGTATTCAAGTTATAGTTTTTACAAACAGTTAAATAGTTTTAGTATCATGTTTGTCATCAAGCTATTTTTGTTAGGATTTTAAAAGAGGAAAACAATGATATTGGGTGTTTTCTGAAGCTCTGATACAGAACCCGTACTTGATCTTGGGTATTTTCTGCCCTTTATTATTTTGGATGATCCAGTGTTAAACTTTTTTTATTAATATATGTCGCAATCATATCGGGTAAAATATTTGAAGTTATTTTTGCTTAATTTGTTTTCTACAAAATACATATAATGAAGATCATTTACCATGAAAATAATAATTTATTTTAATGACCAAATAGGAAAATATATATCAAAAATGTGTTTTATTTTTGTTAATTAAATAGTTGTAGTGTCATGTTGTAATATATTATTTTTAAAACATTACTAATAAATAAGTTCTGTAAATTTTCTCTTTGTGTTACAATGGAAAATTTTCTAAATCTCTTTTATTTATAATTTAATATAAAAATAAAAAACTATCATATAATCTTGTACAACTATCCTATGTTTAGAATTTCAGAATTTTTTTATTACTGTCAAATAATTATTTTGAGTTACTATTAAATAATTTAGAAAGTACTATTTTATAATTTGTATCACTACTAGTTTTTACAATTGGTAGTTAATTAAATCAGTTCTAGGATCATGTTCATCATCAAATTATTTTGTAACTTTTTTTATCAAATGACTTTTACAGTTCTTTTTTGGTTAATACTTTAAAAATATGAAACAAATCTCTTTTGTTAAGGATTTTAAAAAAATGAAAGTACTATCAAATATTATTTTACGGTTTATTCTTACGATTTTAGAAAAATAAAATTAATATTACTTAATTTTTTACAATTATCTTTTGTCTAGGTATTTTTAGAAAAAAAATTACTATAAAATAACTATTTCCTGTTAATATTAACTATTTTTAAAAAATTATATTTTCAAAATTTGTTTTTTCAATATCACTAATATTTTTGCACTATTATTTGTTACTTAAATGTTTTTTTAGTATCATGTTTATCATTAAAATCTTTTTTAAAAAATACTAATAATAAAATTTTACAATTCTCTTTGGTTAGGATTTTAAAAAAGGAAAAAGATTTTTTTGTTTATAATTAAAAGGAAAAAAATATTTACAAATATCTTTTATTTATCATTTTAGAAAATATTTTTTTTCACTTAATTGCATGTTTTTTCACAAATTTCACAATCTAAAAGTTTTTTATTGACACAAATCACAATCATATCGGATGAAATATTTGAAGTTGCTTTTGGTTTATAATTGTTTAAACAGAATTTTTTTTATTGAAAAGGAAAGTTAGTTATTTATAAGAAAACAACAGGATTACTTTCAAATAGCTTTCACCATTATTTTTTGTTTAAGATTTTTTTTTTTTAAAAAGAAAAACTAAAATCATATATTTTTGAGTAAGATAAATATATATTTATGATAAAAAAATAAACACATGTCACAATCTTACAATATATGTTGACATATGTTAATTAAACATTTTAAGCAATTATGTGATGATAATTTTGTTTTCTAATATCCTAATAAAAGAGATTTGTAAAATTGTTTTTCAGTTTTTTAAAATCTTAACCAAAAGATATTTAAAAAAAAAAAAATTCTAAGCAAGAAGAATTGTAATAGTTTATTTAATAGTAATTTTTATTTTTAAGAAGTTGATGATAACATGATACTAAAACCTATTTAATTAACAAAAAAATTGTAAAAATAGTAGGGATATTAAAAATAAATTGTAAATACACCTATTTTAAATATTATTTAATATCAACTGGAAATAATTATTTAATAATATTTTTATTTTTTTCTAAAATCATAAATAAAATATAATTGTAAAAGATTATGTAATGGTAGTTTTCCTTTTCTAAAATCTTAAAAAGAAACCATAAAGAATATTTTGTAATAATATTTTTTTTCTAAATCTCTTTTAAGTTCTAAACAAAAAAGATTTGTATTAAAATTTTGACATTTATAAATAATTTTATATTTTGATTGACACATGTTGCGATTATGTTAATTAGCAACTTTGAAGAACTAAGCTAGAAGATATCATCAACTAGCTTCATATACTTCTGGATGGTACTTATGTTTAATCCCCAGTTTTCACATCAACCTTGATGGACAGCTAGCAATCTTAGGTATCCTCAACAGTAGATAATGTCATTAACTCAATTGAAAAGGACATTGACCAATGTGTCAAAGATCCCAGTCCGAGTGATTATTGAGATGAAAGTAATATTACATGCTATGGTTTCAGGTCTAGAAAAATTAGAGATACAGTCCCAACCTTTTGATATTCAAAAAATAAATAAATAAAGAAATAAAAAAAAATAAAAAGACACGGACTTAAAACAAAATCAACTATTAAAAATTAGCCTTTATTTCTTGTAAATCATAGTTATCTCTTTTGCTTTGAAAATGCTTATTTATGTGTGTGTTAAACATTTTTTTAACGTTTAAGGCATATTTAGCATATGTATATAAACGTATATGTTAGTATGTACGTATGGTCAATGTCCCAATGAAGTTTTTTTTTTTTTTTTTTTTTTTTGGGCAAATGTCCCAGTGAAGTTTAAAATGATTATATTGACTCTAAGTTAATACTTTATAAAATATTTATTGTTGGAATTGAGTTTCATCCCATTCCAGACCCGCTCTGAGATCACAATCTAAACAAAAAAAATCCAAAATCAATTAGCATTAAGATCCACGAAGATTATAGCATATACAAGTCAAATGTCCCGAGGTCAGAAAGTCAAACCAAAACATGAGGAGGTCAAAAGAATTAAGGATCATCATAAAAGCGACATGATCTATGCATTAAAAGGCGCTATTGTTACTATCCGCTGGAAAGATCTATAAAAGACGAAAGAAGAGCCAATAACAAAGACCCAAAATCCTCCATAGCAAAACAATACACATAATATTTGATTTCTATTGTGGTAAATCATTTCTTATATTCAGTTTTAAGATCATCAATAAGACCACCATTTTCTCTAGTTATTCAAAATTTAATCTTTCTATTTTAAGCTTACTTGTCAATCAAGTTCCCTATTTTGTAAATCCTATTTCTAATTGAATATTAGGATTCATCAGCCATAAATCACATTGTGTAGATCTCCAGTATTATCATGGAGAAAATGAAAACCAATTTTATATATTAGATGTATATATATACAAATCTCACAAATTTATTAACTTCGCCCTAGTTTCATTTGTTCTCTGGCATAATTTCCGAAGTACTGTTTCTGAATCATTCTTCCGACGCCGGTGAAGCTTTCGCTCGCCGGTGTCGTCTTCTCCAACCTATGTTCTTCATTCTTCTATTTGTTTTGGCTAAATCTCGATTTGCTCTAGTTCTCGTTGTTGCTCTTTTATGTAGTTCTTCTCCGTTATGGATCTCGTCACGGTCTGAGACTTCTTATGTGACTTTAGATGGTAGCCGGAGTCCACCAGATCTTTAAATTTCTCTGGGGGCTTACGGAAAATGTATTCTTGTACCTAAGTTTATCACCGTCTCTGTTCTGTTTATCTTGTGGTGATCCTCTGCTCTCCTCACCGTGTACTCCACCTTGGCTCTCTGCGTTTCTTGTTCAGATCTAGGAGCAGCAGCGTCCACTTCACCGTATCGAAGAGAGATCTTCACCAACAGTTACCTCCACTCCCTCAGCAAGTTCTTCTCACTCCTTTAGCTCACATAACTTCAACGATTGTTGCATGTGGTGTTCCACGTTTGGCATGCCGTTCAGTTCCGGAAGCTTGAGTTTTGGCAAGGACAAGCTCTCCTCAATTTTCTTCCACCATATCATGCTCTGAAGGTATCCTCTATGCTCCCGGTGAGATCCGTTGTGCCACCACCATCGGATCTACTTCATCTCCATCACATCTTGCCGTGTTTCATGTCTATTCCGGTGAGGCCAGTTTCACACTTTCTGATGTTTCATTCCTCTTAACCGATGACCTCCTCCCTTGTTCCAGCGACTTCACCAAACATCCTTTCAATCCGTCTCAGCCTGGTCTGAGGGCGAGGCTTCTTTGGGCCTGGCCCTTTAAATGTGTTGAATGTCTCAACACACATATTAGCTCACTAAATTTCATATGTCTGATCATGTGTGTTGATGATCTGAGTTATTTGGCTATGATACTAAGGATTTCCGGTGGATTGACCGGAGCCTTTCATTGGAGCATAATTCTATTCTATTTTTTGTGACAGCCCGTCCCGCTCACTCGGAAACCCTGGCTCACAGCCCTGCAGGGCACCGACCCTAACCCCTCACCGTGGGAGGAACTGCCTCCACATCCACCGGTAGGTTATTGATGCGCTTGGCGTTACTCGAACCCAAGACCTCACCCTTTAATAGCATTCTCACAGGACAAGCTGTCACCAATTGATCTGCAGCTCAATTGGTTTCTGATCGAATTTTGAACTTTTTTCTAGTTGTTTCTAACTGACGAAATTTTTGACGGACAAACCCATCGGAAATTTCTGACGGACAAACCCGTCGAAAAAAATTTGACCGATTTCCGACCATTTCTGACCAATTTTCAACAGTTAGAAACAACTAGAAAAAAGTTTAAAATTCGATCAGAAACCGGTCGGAAATTTTTGACGGATTACCGACCACAAGCTTCTGTCAAAAAGTTCCGACGAGTTTCTGACGGATATCTAACGGTTAGAATTTTAAAATTAATCCGTCGGAAAACGGTCAGAAATTTTCTACCATTTTCTGACCAACTTTAATCCGTCGGAATTTTCTGACCAATTTGAATATCCGTTAAAAATCGGTTGGAAATTTCTGACCATTATTTTTCGGTCAGAAAGTTGGTCAGAAATTGCCCTCTTTTCTTGTAGTGAGTTTTCAAAGTAATCATGGCTACTTCATATCATTTTAACCCAAATGATTTTACGAATATACAACTTAAATAAGTACACTATCAAAATTCAAAATTAACGACGATGTACTCATTTCATTAATCACCAAAGTAACAACAAGAAAACTGATTCAACCAAATGCAAAACACTAGACCTAAAGTTATTGTCAAAGCATAAATCACATTGTTAATTAACGTCCATGCATAAATCACACTAAACGCAACCCTTAAGATATTGGTCTCTCCAAAGTTAATCCTTGATGTTAACAGAAAAAAATGTTAGGAGTCGTTCGGTAAGGTGGATTTAGTTTTTTCATCCGGTTGAGTTTCCAAACAAGTGTTATATCATCTGTGGAAAGAGAGGGACACACGTCGACATCAAGTCAGTCATGTATCACCTAGCCAGATTATTACTTGTATTGTTGAAAAGTACACTAGCTAGTAAGAGCTGTGGAACTAGTAATCACCTTGTTCGGATCTGGCTAGTGTGCAATGCCGCCAACCTTCCATATTTGGTTAAACATTCGCCGGCGAAAACTTTGTTTTAAACCGTTTCAAAGATCAATAATTCCATGAGTTTGGGCTTCTGTTGCTTTTTCTCAAATTATAAGTAATATTTTTTTAAGTAAAATAGAAAGAGAAGAAACAAAATTGAGAAACGTTTTTCTTTCGGAAAATTCATGTGATAAATGACAATTAATGTATGGTTTTATTTTATTTTCTATACTTTAATTTTAATTAATTAGTAAAACAATATGAATATTAGTTTGGTTAGATACTTAGGGTCTGGTTGGTTTTTCTAATACTACCCCCAAATGTAGTTTTTTTGCAATTTGTAGCGATTGTTGACATTTTACAACAATTACAAAAAACGTCACAAATCGTTTTAAACCCTCTCAAACCTCATAAAATTAAAAGTTGGTTCTCGTTAGCATTTGTGGTTACCAGCGGTTGCGGATGACTAAATAAATATAAAATATTTTAATTTAAACATTAAGAATTAAAATATTATAAATAATATATATATGTATAATATTTAATTTAAATTCACTAACAATATCATTTTATTTTATTAAAAAATTTAAGCCAAAATTATTCACTATAATTTTAAAACATTTATATATACATATATAAATATAATAAAATATTTTTTAAAGTTCTATTATAAATCTTCAAAAAAGGTTATTGAAATTATAACTTTCATTTAAACTAAGAAAATATAATATTGTTATTAATTATGTTATATTGTATCATAGTAATATTTTTTTATATTTTTATAATACGTTAATATTATTAATTTATTATTAAACCGTTATATTATCTCATATCAGCTAATTACAAATATCCTGCAAACGTAACAGTTTCTAATCGTTGTATTAGTCGTACGAATCGATTATGGCATCTCCAACTTCATTCTATTTTTTACTCTAAAATGAAGTAAAATGGAATATGAAGTAAAAATGCTATATCACAACTTCATATCTCACTCCATAATGGAGTTTACTCCTTTTTATGTGTTCATTATTCCATTGTGGAGTAAAAAACAAAATAGAATTGTAGCATTTTTACTTTATATTCCCTTTTTATTTTTTATTTTTTATTCCATTTTAAAAGAAAAATAGAATTTACATTAGATACTTTTAATAATACTAAAAATCGCATTTACCCATATATTTTTAGTCTAGCGATCGCAACAGTTGGGTTTCAACCAATCACAACTTTTAGTGGACAGACTGTCCTAGTAGTGATACTAAGAAGATTGTTTCGTTGTGTTACAGGAGCTCACAAGTTCGAGGGTTTCCTCCACAAGTGATTCTATTAGGCCACAATAATGTTGATCTGTTTTGCTCTCTAATTCTGGTGCCATATTTGGTGCCATAGTTTCCTGATGGCTGTTGAACTGCTTAGCCCAAAGCTCGAGATTGTTCATTGTCACAAATAGCCAATTCTTTTAAGATTGGGCAATCAAATGAGTTGATGTCTAGACGTTTTTGAATACTTTGCTATACGTCTTCTTCATTAGAGGATTCAAGTGGATTCTAAAAAATATTTACGAAATATTTTTTAAAAGAGACTACGAACATGATTATTGCAAGGTTCTTATAGTAGAATTCTTAGCGTAATATAAAAAACGTCTTTTAATTTTAAGTATAAGAAAATTAAGAAACGGTTCTTAAATAAGATATTTAAGAATTGTCTCTTAATTTTTTCTTAGTTAAAATTAAGAGACGGTTCTTATATTACGGTAGGAACCTCATCCAAAGAACCTCACCCTAAAAATTTCGCAATAATTATAACCTAAGAGCATGCACATCGACAGACTCTAATTCAATCTCTCATTTTTATTTTAATGAAATCAAATGCAAAAAGTAGAAAAAGAATAGAGATTAGTGAGGTACGTTTCTTTAAGAAGAGACTACTTTTGATTGTTAAGAAACTTAAAGTCTAACATGTCTTTCTTTTATTAGCTTATTTTCTTTTGTTTAAAATTTTTAATTGAAATAATAAATAATATCATTATTATATATGTTAGGTATTCATTAGAAGATATGTACCACTAATGATGCTCTAATGGATTAATATCTAAGATGATGGACCATGAATTATCCATGAAAAGTTGTGCACAGTATATAGTTTTTAGTTTGTTTATCAGTTAATCTGTCACTTGTAAGAAAATTAAGACTTGGCGTGGGAAAAGAATCTGAAGAATCGTAAGTGACTTGGGCATCAACATACAACGGATTATGCGGGATTCTATCGATGTTTGGAAAGTTTTTTTGTTTCCTTAATTGATATTTAACAAAATAAATTATCTTATTTTTTTAATATTTGACAAAATTCATTATCTTATTTTTTTAATATTTGACAAACTTCATTAACTTTTTTTCGTTCAAAAAAATAAATTATTTATTGGCAACTTGCTATTACTTTTTTTATGGCACGGTAAGAGCATCCACTACAGTTAATGCTCTCAAATACAATATGTCAGTTAATTATATTAATATTTTAATAATATTAATTAATTTTTTCTTTTTTAAAGAAAATTACATCACTAAAACCATTACTATAGAACTAAGCTCTTTACATTTTCTGTAGTGCTCTCCTACGAGAGCTGTTTGTCTTTTTTTTCGTAGATATTTCACTTTCTCTTTCTTTTTTATTATAATTTTAATAGTGAGAACATGTAATAGGTACTACCGTTGTTGATGCTCTAAATTTACTAAGTTTTTTTTTGCTTAAATGAAATATATTAATTCAATCCGAAATTAGGAATAGAGATCCAGTTACAAACCCCACTTGGACAAAATCATCCTATTCAAATGTTTCCTAGCTAACTTCACTCGACCTATGTCCCCGGTACGTTCCGCTAGTCCGGATTCAAAATTTTAAAGTATCGAATAATGTTCTCAACCTTTAACGATTCTCACGGGAAGGTAAGATTGACCTCGTTTCTTCGGATGCCGGGGTCTTCTCATGTAATCTCCAGAGTAGCTAGTATCCGATGAACTTGTCGAGGCTTGTAATTATCACCGTCATTGAAGCGCATCAACGGACCAGGGAAAAGAGATCGACGAGGCACTAACCCATTTAAAATCGCCCATCGACCGTTATACACTCAACTCCACCGAAGAAATCCATGCATTGAGAAGGAGACCCGAAGACCTTCCCATCAAGGAACGGAGACCAAGAAACCAAGCCTGAGATGACCACTGCTACTTGACTGATGCCACCACCCAAGACATCGACACTCGTCAACACCTGAGGCTAAGCTCGCCGCCGAGTTAATCTAAACCTCCGGAGTCCCCCAAGACGATATTGAACAAGCCGTGTCTCACTAAGACGCCGAGGAAAAGACGACAAAACCTACAACACACACCCCTCAGCTACTCACTGGAAAAACGCAGAACAGAGGTCTGCACTAAAGTGATCAAAACGTTTGATTGTGTTTGACCACAAAAACAGTCTTAGACACAACATCTTATAAAAGAGTCCTTCCTTTTATTATGTTTTGAAAACTTGTCTCAAAAACTAAACAAAGCTATTGTACTTCCTTAGTAGATTCATCACACACGATGATCTATTTATATAGGTTATAGAAATCCTTCTCTATCCTATTACATATCGATATATGAATTTCCTTTATTCTAATCTAAATACTATTAGTTATCCAATTTCCTTTATGGATAACTTGTTTCCTAAGTTAATGTTGAAGCTTATCCAACATTCTCCCCCTTAAGCTTCAAATGCCTCTTGAATGTATCTTGAACTCCAATCTTGTTCTTCATCTCATTGAATTTTATCTTCGCCAAAGCTTTCGTCAAAATGTCTGCACATTGATCTTCTCCACGTACGAACTCCACTTCAATTTGATCTTTTTCAACACATTCTCGGATGAAATGGTATCGCTTCTGAATGTGTTTGCTTCGACGGTGAAAGACTGGGTTTTTGGCAAGTGCAATGGCTGACTTGTTGTCTACATAGATCGTCGTCCTTTCATGATCTTTGCCTGTGATTTCACTTAAAAGATCTTGGAGCCAGATAGCTTGCTTTGCAGCTTCCGTAGCTGCCATGAATTCAGCTTCGCAGGAGGATAAGGCCACCGTTTGCTGCTTCTGAGAACACCATGTTATTGGCGTGCCTCCGAAGTAAAACATGTGTCCTGTAGTACTTTTCCCATCATCAGGATCAGTGTTATGACTGCTGTCGCTGAATCCAATAAGCTTCTGTGATCCATCTTTCGTAAATATCAAACCATCACTGAGAGTTCTCTTTAGATACCGTAGAATCTGTTTCAAGGCATTTCCGTGTGATTCTCTTGGAGAGTGCATGTATCTGCTTAAGATTCCAACTGAGAAAGCCAAATCCGATCTTGTATGTAAGAGGTACCTGAGACAACCTATTCTTCTACGATACAAGGTTGCATCGATCTCAGCTTCATCAAGAGATTTTGATAACTTCAGTCCAAACTCCATAGGAATTTGCGTTGAGTTGCAGGCATCCATCCCTGATTCTTTCAAAATCCGGTTTGCATAAGCTTCTTGCTTGATCTCTATTCCTTTCAAGCTTTGCTTTACTTTGATACCTAGATAATAGGTAAGCTTCCCGAGATCAGACATATCAAACTTCTTAGGCATTCTATCTTTAAATTCCATGATCGACTTCAAAGAGTTTCCCGTTACAAAGAGATCGTCGACATAGATGGCAATGATAAGAAGTTTATCGCCTTCCTTCTTTCGATATACTGAGCTTTCTTTTGAACACTTGGTGAACTTCATGTTAATCAATATTTGATTAAGCTTTGTGTTCCAAGCTCTTGGAGCTTGTTTCAATCCGTATAAAGCTTTAGAAAGTTTGAAAACTTTGTGTTCTTCTCCCTTCTTTTCAAACCCTTCAGGCTGAGATACGTACACCGACTCGGTTAACTCACCATGTAAGAATGCTGTTTTAACGTCAAGATGGTGAATTTCCCATCCATTCACAGCAGCCATACCGATCAGGAGCCTTATGGTTTCTATCCGAGCAACGGGAGCGAATACCTCATCATAATCAACTCCATGTTCTTGTACGTATCCTTTCGCGACCAGCCTAGCTTTATATTTGTTGACCGAGCCGTCTGCATTTCTCTTGATCTTAAACACCCACTTGAGTCCGATGATTTTAACTCCAACTGGTTTATCAACTAAAACCCAAGTTTTGGTTTTGTTGATTGAGTCAATTTCATCTATGCAAGCGTTTGTCCACTGAATGCAGTCCTTTGCTTCTTGATAGTTTATAGGCTCATTGTCGAGAGTAAGAAGAAGAATCTCGCACTCCAAATCAGCTAGTAGCATGTAATCATCTAGGTGACTTGGATGACTTACTTGTTTAGTTGATCTTCTGGGTTGTTGAGGCTCGATTTGTTCAGTACTAGAATCTAGGTTGAACACATCAGGTTCTGTTGACTGCGTTTCTGTCTCTTCAGCAGTGTCTTCTTCTTGTTGTGTACTGATCATGTAAGGACCATATCCATTGTCCATAATGTCTCCCCATGTCATCCTGAACATTCCTGATCCGTTTGTTTCTTCTGGTTCAGCTCCCTTCCAATTCCAGCATTCTCTCTCATTAAAAACTACGTCACGGCTTACAATTATTTTCCTTGAGGTTGGGTTGTAAAGCCGGTAAGCCTTTGATCCTGGTTCTATTCCGAGATGCACTAACTTCATTGATCGATCATCAAGCTTTTTCAGCTGTCCTGAGTCGATTTTTGCATAAGCAATGCAACTGAAAATTCTGAGATGAGTAATGCTAGGTTTCCTATTTCTCAGGCACTCGTATGGTGTCTGATTTTTTAAAGCCCTTGTAGGAACACGATTTATTAGGTATGTGGCATGACGTACTGCTTCACCCCACATATAATTCGGAACATTCATCGCCTTCAAGATGCTTCTTGTCATCTCCATCAGTGTACGGTTTCGTCTCTCTACTACGCCGTTCTGTTGCGGAGTATAAGGAGCTGTTAGGTGACGTCTGATTCCATTCTCGTTGCAGTAGTCTTGAAAGTCTTTTGAAGTGAACTCTCCACCTCTATCCGTTCGAAGAGTTACAATCTCCTTGTTGACATCCTTTTCAACAAGGCTTTTAAAAGACTTAAATTTTTCAAAAGCTTCGCTTTTCTCCTTTAGCAAGATTGACCACATATACCTTGTGTGATAATCTATTATGACAAAGATGTACTTATTGTGTGATAGTGTTGCAGGTGAGATTGGTCCACATAGATCTGCGTGTAATAACTCCAGTGCTCGAGAGGATCTGTAGCTCGTGGCTTTAGGAAAGGCTTGACGGGTTTGTTTTCCAACAAGACACGAGTCACACATCTGTTTTTCTCCATCGATACTTGGTAGTCCTAAAACCATATCATGTGTTGCCATCGCTTTTATGGTTTTGAAACTGATGTGTCCGAGTCTTGCGTGCCACTTCCAAGGTTCTTCTTCAATTTTTGAGAGTACACAAGCTGGTTTACCGATTTTTAGACTGATTTTATACAGTCGATTAGGTGATCTTAGTACTTTCACAAGCAATCTTCCATTAGGGTCTCTTAGAGTCAAGTAATCTTCCTTCATCCTTACTTCACAGCCCTGTTCCGTAGCTTGTCCGAGACTTAAGATATTGCTTCTTAATTCTGGAATGAAGTAAATATCAGTTAGAAGCTTATGCTCCCCTGTTTTTGCTTCAAACATAATTGATCCCTTTCCGTCGATGTTGACACAAGATCCATCTCCGAACTTCACTTTTCCTTTTATTTTATCGTTCAGCTCCGAGAAGTATGACCTCTCACCGGTCATGTGATTACTTGCGCCGTTGTCTAAGTACCATATACCTTCTTCCTTTTTATTTGTTTCAAAGTTTTTCGGCATCACCTTATCTTCGTTTAGATAGACAGTCTCGTGTAAGTACAAGGCAACATCAGCTTCCTCTGTTTCTCATTTGTTCAGCTCGTGATTGTTTTGTTTCTTTTCTGGACAAACAGATGCAAAGTGTCCGGTCTTGTCACACTTGAAACACACGATCTGAGACATATCTTTCTTATCCTTGTACTTGTCTTGTGATATGAAACGACCTCGGCCTCGTCCTCTTCCTCTGTAACCTCTTCCACGACTCCATCCTCTGCCTCTTCCTCTTGAATTATCAAATTTCCGTTGATTGTAAGAACCATCAGAGTTAGAAAATAGCAAATTTCCTTGTGGCTCATGCATATCTTCCTCGAGTATCCGTTCCTCGTATGCTTTGAGTCTCCCAACAATATCTTCGTAGCTAGTTTTATTCAGGTCAAGCACTTGTTAAAGTGAGGCTATAATCTGAATATACTTGCTTCGTGGTAAGCTATTTAGAAACTTTTTCACAAGTTTAGGTTCTTCAATAGATTGACCAAGAGAGGCTGATTTTGACGTCAACTCTGATATTTTTCCAGAGAAGGTATCAATGGTGTCTGAGTCCTTCATCCTTAGGCGCTCAAACTCATTCATCAAAGTCTGGAGTCGAGATTCTTTTACACGCTCAGCACCAAGGTTCCTTGATTTAATGGCTTCCCATATCCCTTTTGCGGTGTCTTGTTCTCCGACTTGCAATATAAGGTTCTCCGGAATCGATTGAAATAACAGAGCTGTAGCGATATCATTCTTCTCTTCATCAGCTGACCCTGGTTCAATTGATTCCCAAACCTTGTGTACTCGCAGCAACACTTTCATTCGCATCGCCCAGACTGTATAGTTTGTTGAAGATAGCATCGGGCAGACCACCGTGGAGGGCACGGCTTCTCTTGTCTTCGACGCAGGTTTCGTATCACTCATCTCTTCGGTGAAACGTTTTCTTCACAAACAGACCTGGTTGCTCTGATACCAAATAAAGTGATCAAAACGTTTGATTGTGTTTGACCACAAAAACAGTCTTAGACACAACAGCTTATAAAAGAGTCCTTCCTTTTATTATGTTTTGAAAACTTGTCTCAAAAACTAAACAAAGCTATTGTACTTCCTTTGTAGATTCATCACACACGATGATCTATTTATATAGGTTATAGAAATCCTTTTCTGTCCTATTACATATCGATATAGGAATTTCCTTTATCCTAATCTAAATACTATTAGTTATCCAATTTCCTTTATGGATAACTTGTTTCCTAAGTTAATGTTGAAGCTTATCCAACATGCACTCCGTATCTGAAGCGTAAGCCTCTCAACCCCCTCCACGCACTGCCACACTCCAAGCAGCTTAAGGAACCACTTGCTAACCCTAAGAGCCGACTCCGCCAGACAGAAACCGCACCACACACTGAGCCGGAGTTCCAAGAACTAGCCAAACTCTCACAGGAGACGGAGCTCCTCGCGAAAGAGACATATCCAGAGGAGTTCCCAGCTTCAGAACCGCGAGCAAGACGGATAGGGAACAAAGAACACAATGAAGCAAAGGAGAAAAGGAGGAAGAGGAGAGAAGACAACCGCCTCCGGTGCCGGCACGCAAGCTCACGCGCCGGCCGGACGCTGGAGCTTACCACCGTCAGATTTAAAAAAGAGAGGTTAAGGAGAGAAAGAATAGAAGATAAGAGAGAGAGCGTTATAAGTTTACTAAGTTGTAATTACTTACTAATTTACAATGACTTTTATCGTTGCTGCCATCTACAATGTTTTTTATTTAACTGCCTACTTTGCATAGGCAAAATATCTTTTGTTATATAGTACATATAGTAAGGCCTGGGACGGATCTGGATCTGAACTTTTAGTATTCATATTCGGATTTGTGTTTTCTGGATATCCGAATTTTGGATATCCGTCTAGATATTATGACATCCGTGAATATCTAGATCCGCAAAAATTATTAAAAAAATAAAAATATTTTTTAAAATATAAAAAATCTAAAAATATTACATAAATTAAATAGTTTTAAAATTTTTGTGAATTTATTTATGCATATAATATTATTAAAATTAAAATATAATATTATAAAACTAATTTTGTGTATAAATATTAATAAATAACCTATAATTATTAATAAAATTTTAAATCTTAGAAAAATTAAAAAAAATTGGATCTGGATTCGGATATCCGGACCTAAAAATTAAGATATCCGGATCCGGATTCGGCGGATCCATCGTTTCACTATCCGGATTTGGACTGCCCAGATATCCTAAATTTCGGATCGGATCGGATCTCGGATCCCGGATAATAATTCTAGGCCTAACATATACTACTTGTTATAAGATTGTTTGAACATTGTTACGTTTGAGAAATTTTATTTATTTATAACTGGCTTCTAGTATTTTGATATAACTCACGTGTAATTATTAACTAGATTTTAACCCGTACGTCCGTGCGGATATTTTTCTATTTTATAAATTATTTGTTATTACAAATATTTCAAATATAGAATTTTCATTTTATTTTTATATATTGTGTAACTCTATAATATTTTTTTATATTTCTTATTCGATACTCCCTCTGTTTCAAAATAATAAATATTCTACAGTTGTCACACTTATTAAGAAAACACTTAAATTTTTTTAATAAATGTATTATTTTCCGTGTTTAACTATTTTCTATAAATTTTAACCAATCAAAATTTTGTGAATACAAATAATATTTTTGAAGTGTACAATTTGTCATTATTACATACATTGAAAATCTAAAATATGAATTTTTTAGAAACATTTTTTTTTCCTAGAATATGGTTCATTCTGAAACGGAGCGAGTATTATAAATATATAGTAATTTGTTTAAAATATTTTACTTTGTTATTAAGTTTTATAATTTACTAATATATGTTCAAGTTATGTACAATAAAATTACACTATGAAATAATCAAATAGAGAATTTCATTCAATTTTTCTTTTAATTTATACATTTTCATAAAATACATTTTGAAATTATCCTTTGTTTATATTATACAAAAATATGTTTAATATAATTTATAATTACATATTGTGCTTAAGAAAATATACTTTAACATATATGATTTTAGTATTTTACGGGATTTATAAAGTTTATACATAGTAATATGATATTAAATTTTATTGATATAGGATATTTTTTGGATGTTATGATATTAAGTTTATATTTATGTATATAAATATTTTAAAACAATATATTTCTGAGAGTTTCAAAATAAATAAAAAGATAATATATAGTTGTAGATATAAAAGTTTAACCTATGTTGTTACAATTTTTTTTGTATAAGAATATTATATAGTTTATGAATTTTAACTCATTATAATGATGAATGATAATTTATTTAAGTGGAAATTTTTTAAAATACATTTTCTTTAATTTACCTATTATTTAATATAATTTTGTCATTTTAATTTATATAGGACTGTTATTTTTATATAATACTCCCTCCGTTTCATATTAGTTGTCGTTCTAGGTTTATGCACACAGATTAAGAAAACATTTAATTTTACATATTTTCAAAATAAAAACACTATTACCAATACACCTAACCATATATCAACCAACAGAAAAATAGAATATATATAAATACCAATAAATTTTGCATTAAAAACCGAAAACGACACTTATTTTGAAACAAAAATTTTATTCCAAAATGACATATAATTTGAAACGGAAGGAGTACAAAATATAATTATAAAATTTATAAAAAATGTTATAGGATTTTTATTTTCTTGTTTTATAATAAAGTTTTAGTTAACATTCATTTATAATAATAATATACTACTAATTACGAAATTTATTAATGTGTTATTTAAAAAATAATTTAAATAAGATTTTGTTAGATTCTTTTCAAAAAAATTTATTATAATTAAAAAAGATAAATTTATACGTGGTTTGTTATTAATGTAAATAATCAAATATGTCATAGTAATTAATTCTTTAAGTGATCCTAAGACTTGTTAATAGTAGATAAAAATAAGACTATAAATTAATAGATTAGATTATTATCTCTATCCATAACTTTTGGTCATCTTGTTGACGATTTGCAAGTTATTTAAAAATCTGAATTTTTATGGACGTCAAGGGATTTAGTTAGGTTTCAGCTTGGAATTCTCCCAGTTAACAAAAAAAAAAAATCATTATTTCTTACAATGATTCAGCTACGGTTTATATAAAATTTCTCATAATTATAATTTGAATCTAAATGCTGATAATATAGTTTGTCACAATATTTACGTGAAACAATAAGCCTTTACAAGTTACTAAATTAATTTGCCTCAGTCAAGTAACACACAATAAACTCTAGAATTTATATCTTTAGCAACTTGTTAACGAAATGAAGATCTGAAATCACAGAAGTGATACGTTAACCTTAACTAATTAGTATTTTACACATTAATGAATGTGGTATATTTGAAAATGTTCTTTGATTAATGGTAAAGTTGATTAATGGTATCAAATAAAGTGTAAACTTGCAAATCCCCCATAATTAATCTACCCATGTGAATGTCATTAATAGCCGCCTAATTGATTTAAGTAGCAAGCCCACTGTCCATCTCTATATAAACCCTAGTGTATATCCTTTTGTTAAACCAGACAACACCAAGAACAAGAACAACAAATAAGACAAAGAAAAAAAAATGACAAAGTCATTCATTCTTGTTGCACTTCTCTGCATCTGCTTCCTTCTCAATTCTCCAACTGGTCAGTTCAGTTACACAAAAATATTCTAACTATACATAAAGCATATATGCTGATATATATACTGTTTAAGTTTAACTAGCATAGATGAAATAGTACTGTTAATTGGAAATGCGATTAATTTGGAACGCAGGGGAAGCAAAGATATGTCAAAGGTACAGTCAAACATGGTCAGGAAGGTGCACGAAGACGAGCCACTGCGACCGCCAATGTATCAACTGGGAAGACGCTCGCCATGGAGCTTGCCATCAGGACAAACGTGGCCGCGCTTGTTTCTGTTATTTCAATTGCAAGAAGTAAGCGTTTTGGGAGTTTAAAACTTCGCTTGCGAAACTTTAATTCTAGCTATATAAGCCTTGTCTCATGACAATCGTTGTATTATTTCTTTCAAATAATAAGTTATGAATCTATGATCTTCTGTTATGATATGTTGTTATGAATCTATGATATGTTGTTTTTTATCCACCGTTGTGTTGTTTCTTTCAAATAATAAGTTATGAAACTATGTGGTCTTTTGTTATGATATGTATGAATCTATGATATGTTGTCCTTTATCCATAGCCCACATGCGTCTGTATGCGCCATGGCTGTTCCAAATTAAAGTTTCAATAACAGCGTGGGATTTGAAAACTCTAATAGTTAATTAACTTATTGAGTTTCAATATATACTTACAGTAATTTAAAACTCACTTACATGGGAAGAATTATGAAAAATGTTTTTGTTGCAAATTCATTTAAGAACTTGAGTACTAAATGTATACTAGACTCTAATGATAAATGATGTGTGGATATTGTGTCTGATTTGTTTTCACAGCTATGCACTTTAGCAAGAAAGTTTACTCAATTATTTAAAATTTGAGATGGATAGTTTTTCTTTAAGATGTATTTACTGCCAAATTAATGAGTGCTAATATAAATTGAACTATAACACCTCTAAGGATCAAAAGCATGGATTCCATGTCTGACTAGCTTATAAAACTATGCATTTTAACACCAAATTCCTATAATCCAGCAATCCACAATTTGGTTATCGGTTAAAGACGTGATTTAAAAAAAAAATTGGTATATGAATAGTGTATTTTGTATGTGTTTTAGGTTTCTGTTTTTCTTCTTTATGTTTTTCCAGGTTAGTTCTCTTATTGTTTATCATGTTTGGCGATCTAATGTACAATTCTCAAACTGCAGGAATTCTTCAGTATAGTTTTCATGTATGTGTTTGAATGCATATGAAAGAATTCGGTTATTTTAGAAGAATGGATGGATAGAAATAGAATATATATATGATTTGATTTTTTTACCAAAAAAATAAAAATAAAATATATATATATATGATTATTTGACCAGTTCAATAACAGACGCATAAACTGGTGTAAACAGTCGTAGGAAAACCTCGTCCCGTAGGAAAACCTCGGACGAGTATAGTTGGACTAAATCTAATTATTAAAAGAACCATATGAATACACTGTCTTAACATACTCAAATATTCAGTCAACTGATTAGTTTATACTTGGGACAATGAGTCCAATATACAAATTGCGGACGGAAATTGCGTAAGTGTGTATTCTTTTTATTAATTTGCGAACATGTAAATTCGTCACCATAAAATGACTATTATGGCTTCGACAAGATCTGACAAGCCTATTAAGTTAGTCCCGCCACTGGCTAGTTGAGAAGATATGAGATTTCTCTGCATTTGATGTATGACAGGTTCAAAAGCAAGTGGATAGATTGTAAATAGCTAATACTTTACGGAGATGGGTGTCATATATCTCCACCACATGTTAAACCGGTTATATAAGTTATAGTTTTAAAAAGAAAGAAACACACATTTATCATTCGTGTGACAAACATGACCCAAACTTTTAGAATGGAAACGATTAAGGAAGTTACAATAATAAAATCACACCAAGATATTATCACAAACTCACACATGATTTAGTTATGAAATAGTATTACCAGATATACAATAAAAATCTGGTTACATATATATATAAACGGTTTTATTATCATCATTTAAATGTAAGTTTTTTATTGAGTAACATGGTATATTTTTAGTGTTTAGTATTCATGATACAAATATTGAATATCTGTGTATTTGATTTTGTATTCGTTCTTTTTAAATTATAACCAATTATATGTAGTTGACTAAATTATTTATATTACCTTGCATGCAAAAAAGTTCATACTTAATCTGGATAAATAAAAAGTAATCCAGTGAAATTAAACACTGTATACTTATGATTTTCTATAGTCGTAATTTTATATATTAGTTGGTTAATAATACCGGATATACTGTATGAAATCTGGTTAAATATATATAAAACGATTTTGTAGTCTTCATGTAAATCTATGTGTTCATTCATGTGACATGCTATATATAAAACAAATTCTATGTGACATGCCATATTTTAAGTTTTTAGTATTTCACGAGATGTATGTTGAATATCCGAGTATTTTCTCCTTTATCAGGTTTTGTAAATTAAACTGACTTTTTATGGTGGACAAAATTGTACTAATTTGCATGTATAAAAGATTGCATCTTCTATCCAGAAAAATAATAATATGGTGAATATGAAAACTCTTTAGAAATGGTTTTCTATTATGTTGGTTATCAAACGATGTTGCTGCTATTTCTAAGTTCAGATAACCCAGAACTGAACTGGCTTTCTTGTTCCGTCCGGTCACCACCATCATTCTACACACTTTCTTCCAGCCATCATTCTCCATGTCTCCTCTTACAAACAATATACATATCTAAAATACTATCCATCATAAAAGAGAAAATTTTCATAAATTTTCTCTGAAAACCCAAATCCTATCTCTTCATATAATCTATAATCTTAGACGTTTAGAATACTAAAGGTTGCGAAGACAATCAAGCAGTAAATAATATGACCTTGGCAGGGGTGATCAGATAACCATAACTGAATTGGCTTTCTTGTTCCGGCCGGTCACCACCATCATTCTACACACTTTCTTCCCGCCATCATTCTCCATGTCTCCTACAAACAATATACAAATATAAAATACTATCCACCGTAAAAGAGAAAATTTTCATAAATTTTCTCTGAAAACCCAAATCCTATCTCTTCACATAATCTATAATCTTAGACGTTTAGAATACTAAAGGTTGCGAAGACAATCAAGCAGAAAATAATATGACCTTGGCAGGGGTGATCAGACCTCTAGATTCCATATTTTCATCCTTGTTATAAGCTTAGATCTTTGGTTTGCCTTTTGTTGAGACAGTCAAGCGTCTTAGATCTTTTCTTTTGAGATTTTTTAACCATGCTTCAAGCTGTCATACAAAACATTCAGTATAGGAAGAAAAAAGTAGTTCAAATTCATAGAACCAAATAAAAAAATAAGAAGATAAAATGTAAAAAAATAAAATGGAATGTATTACAAAAATATCAGTACACCGAATACGGTTTTCATGGCAGGGGCTGCTATGTTTCATTGTTTTTTCAATCTCTTACCAACAAACCAAAACTTTGGGGGAGAGGGGGCGTGTTTTCCGAATCGCAATGATTAGGTCTCATCGGGCCTAAGATGAGCCTCGATGAGAAACAAAACTCATGACTTTCCTCGCGACGCTTCCGCTTCCCGATACAAACAAAAGCCGGTATATGCTTAACCGGTTAAATCAATCAGATCCGGGAAGAGTTGAGACAGCATAACGTTTCAGATGCGAAAAGCGATCAAAAGCCTCAACGGCTTCAACGACGAGAAGCGACTAAAAGGCTTAGCTTACTAGCCAAAGCCCGGTGGAAAGATATGCATTGTACCTTCTACTCGTCAACTTAACACGCTAGACCACCTATCCTACGAACCCAATCCACAAATTCACTAAGGACAGCTACGCCGCCCACGAGTGAACTAAGGAGGACTTATTGTAGGAGATGGATTACATCCTCCAAAGGGCCCATCAAAGCTGGCCTGGCCCATTAATCTGGAACGAGCAACTCGGCTTAAAGCGAGAAGATCAGGTAGGAGGCTCGGCTCCCGACTTTTTTAACTCGAAGAAGCGAGTAAAGACGACTCGGCTCAAGGAATCAACCCGATAGCTTATTTATCCGTCCCAACAGGGTAAAGCCCATTAGGGTAACCGACTTAGGGCATAAGTAGGGGGAATACGCTATAAAAGAAAGGAGAGGAGGCAACGAGAAGGGGGAAGAAAAACATACAGACAAAAATTTACCGGCTAGGATTAGGATTTTCATACCTTTGTATTCTCACCGACTTAGTTACCTTTTCCCGCCAACTCTTCGAGTAACGGCTTACTTTGATCATTCACTTCCTCTTTTGTAACCTACTTGTATTCTCCGATCTAATAAACGCTTTTCGATATAATCCACCGATGAGTTCCGTCTCCATTTACTCATTTAGACCGAATTCGGTTCAAACAAGTAACCAATTTGTTTTGTTCTTAAGGGAATCAATTTGTAAAGCTGTAGCTGTAGCTGAAAGCTGAGACAAGCTTTTCTAATGGCACATGATTGTAGTGATTAAGACAGATCACAAATCAAGAATATAGTGATTAAGACAAGAGTTTGACGGTACCTGAATGTTTATGTAGAATTTATTGATATACAACTTTTGCAACAACTTGAGAGTAGCATCTTATAAAAGTGAAATGCAATGATAGTTAACATCTAATGTTAGTAATTCATTTGAATGTAATTTTCAGCTACCGAACATAATAAAGAACAAAGATAAGATGGAGACAACAAAATATGGCTTGAAATTTTACAAGAGCTAGTCTTTGACAAGAGTGCCACCATCAAAGCTCTTTACTTTCCTATAAGAGCAGGTCGGCTTCTTCTCTTGCTAGGCTGCTACGTGTGGGATCAAAGAAGACAAAGACAATTTGTATCAATTTATCTCAGACAAAGAGAGGAAGCGATCAAAATCCCTAGAGCTGGGAATTTTTGAGTCAACCCGCGGGACCCGTCCCGTTTGACCCGCCACGGGGCGGGTGCGGGTCGAGTAATTTGGATTTTCGCGGATCGCGGGGCGGATGCGATGCGGATTGAGATTTTTTTTTGCGGAGCGGATGCGGGTCAACCCAAATTTAAACGCGGGTACCCGCGAATCCGAAAAAAATTAAAAAAAATTATAAAAAGAATACTTTAAAAAAAAAAGAAAAATAATAAAAAATCGTTAATATTATTAAAAAACTATTTTTTAAAAAATATATATAAAAAATAAAAAAAATTATTAAAAATAATTAAAAAATATATTTTTAATTATTATTTAATTAACCCGCGGGTCAAGCGGATTACCCGTGGGTCAAGCGGATTACCCGTGGGTTTTGGCGGGGTGGGTGCGGGTTGGATAAATTTGTCTTACGGGTCAAGCGGGTCATTTTAAAAAAAAAAAACACTCATGAATCCGCGGGTCGCGGGTCGACCCGATTCCCAGGACTAAAAATCCCCAGGCATGCATTCAATGATCTCTTTGTATCTCATCAAATGGCATTCCAAATCAGGATGAATTCGATATAAGCGATGCAGTCAATCCGCGAACCCATGACGGGTTAGACCCACGAGACCACTAATTACGTGGACATTAAATTTTTGTCTAAGCCCATTCCGTGATGGGTCTAGATGGGCCGGATTCGTGGACAACGGGTTGGGCTGAAATCTCTATGTATAGCCGATTTTTGAACTAAACGTCTTAGCCTCTAAAATTTTATGTACTTAATATATGGATAATCCGACCTGCAAAGGTCTCTCTTTCTCTCCTTGTTTTTTTTTGGTTATAAAAATTAGTAACGAATAGGCCTAAATGTAATTAGGTTTCGTATATCAACAGGAGAAAGATGGCAAAGTACATTGTTAAAGGAATGTGATGTTGCTTATGGGGTTTCAAGCTTCTTGCGCTAAGAGCTCACGAAGACGACGCAGCAGCTAGAAACTTCTACTCAAACGACCCACCGCATTTCTTAGCCTTTTTCGGTTTCATATTTACTATAGCCATGATAGGGGTTATCTAAATAACTTGGACAGCTCAATACAGAGACAGTAACTGAAAACTGAAACTCCTAACCATCAAAGACTTCAAGAAACAAAACAGTTAAAAATAAAATTATCCAGACATCATCAATCTTTCTCTACACAAAAAGGGTTATAACACTAAACTAAGAGAGGGAAAAAGCGGTAGAGAGATGTTTCCTAAAACAAACGAAACAAAAGCCGACCATACCTATTGACATTCGATGATAACCGGACAATGCTCCTTCAGAGCAAACATAACAAAAAAAAAAAGAGTCCGTGGGGGAGAGTCTCACTCACGCAGACGGTCTGGTTAAGAGCGACATCGCCTTCCTGAAATCCAGAGAAGGGAGTTCTAATCCCGGGACATGCTTGCCTTCTGGTCCCATCCAGAGACCTCCATTATGAGGAGGCATCAGCAATGGTGACTGACCAGTGCTACTCTCTTGTGATGTTTCTTGCTTCTTCTTCACAAACTCAAAGAACTCAGCAACCTGGCGTGCGTACCTTCAACAGAACCAATCAAGATTTAGAAAATGTACTCTCAAGTTTATGATGACATTAACAGTAGTAAGAACTTACTGTCTCTTTGCTTCAATATCTCTGCTGAAGTCAATATTTGGTTCACAGTCCAAAACCAGAGCAGGGACCTGTTATATGAACCAATCTATAAGCAAACTCTTATCTCTAAACGTTGAGCACATAAAAAAGAATGAGATCATTTTAAGACCTTCTGGATGCTAGAGTGCATATGATTCCCTTCCAAGTAAAAGACACGGTCTTTGATGTCAGGATGCAGAGTGTTATCCATTTGCAAAGACGGTTTACTAACAGAGAGTACCCCATGGTTTCCACTCTCGAACGGTAGGAGCCAGCTCTCATGCTTCTCGTGCAGATCCTGTAGATACTTCAGTGAGACTCCTCCTTCTTCTGCTCGTTTCCTAAGCATCATTCTCTTGTGGCAAGTGTCTGGACTCGCCCTCAAGTATATAAACCCATCAGGTACAAGTCCAGGTAAAGCAGAGACCACAGGATCAAACCAAGAGTCGTATATGCTTATCTCCATCTCATTCATCCACTTTGCTTCATGAACCGCTCTCACAAACACCTAAGCACGTTACACATTAAGTTCAGAACATAACATTAAAAAAAGAAAAGAGAGCTCATTTTTGTTTAAAATCATTACCATTCTGTCACTGAAGACACTCCTTTCCATCAACCTAAGAGGCTTAATCCCAGAAGCAGACTCTTTCTCCTGCATCAGCCTCGTGACAAACACATAGTTCTGGAAAGTATAAGCATACCTCTGAGGCTCAGAGTAGAAAGCATCTAGTATATTGAAGTGGTCTGGTCCAACGTCTTGCCACTTATCAACCGGCTCAGGAACTATCTCAACAAGGTCACGAAGCTCAATGGTCTCATTAGCTATTCTCTGAAGAAAAGTTGATTTGCCGACACTAATGTTCCCTTCAACACAAAACGTCAAACGCTTCTTCCCGTTTAGATTAGGCTCAGAGCTAGTGTCCTTGAGCTCTGAATCTACACTCTCTTTGATGAACGTTGTTATGCTCTCCGCGTGGTTTCTGTGTATAATACCTATAGAGCTACGAAGATAATCAATCATCTTGTCGCTAGCTTTCCAGAACTGAAACCAAAACCAAAACCGAATCAGAGCTATGCAAAAGAAAGAAAGAGATTACAAGTTCAAAGAGTGTGTTCATACCTTATCTTTGTAGAGCTTCTTGAGCTCAGCAACATCTCCAATACCATTATCAAGAAGCTTTCTTTGATTCCTTAGACCTACACCAGGAATCTTCAGCAAATCTGGATTACCGGTTAACTCACCAGTAGAGTTCCGGTTTCGACGGTTCATCCTAACCGGTTTTTCATCCTTATCCGTTGAATCTTTCTCTTTGTCTCCTTCAGCGTCGTCTTCAACACTTTCAACAACTGCTCCGGTAGCATTAACAGAACTCAAACCGCCGTTAGATTCAGAGTGGAGCCACGAACGCCACGTCCCGCTTCTACCAACCCAAGCTCGATTCTTACTACTAATTGAGCAGCGGCAAGAAGTTGAGAACCGTACCGAAGATACCGCCGCTCTGTGAGCATGGTTTCTCTGCAGAATCCCGGAGAAAACGCCGCCGCTTGTAGGAATAGAACCCGTCGTCGACGGCGGCAGCGGCATAGCGGAAGTAGAGAAAAGTTTGGAGGTTTTGAACCCTAGGGAGAGTAGAGAAGGTACGGCGATGGGTTGTGTAGAGATTAAACCGGCAGCGAAAGAGTTAACCGGAGGGGTGGTAGTCTTGCAAAGAATCTTCTGCATCGTTACTTCACCGGAGCATATTTCGCATCGGTCGATAAAAGACGGCGAAAATGAGGAACTAAGAAACCCTAGTTTCGGAGAGAGAGAGAGAGAAGGGGATTTTCGGACAACGAGAAGATAACTACAGAGACACAAAAGAAGGCTTTTGTGTTGTGGGTTTTGGTTTGGCGCAAAGACAGAGGAGAAACAGAAGACAAAGAGATAAAAGCCGATTAGGGTTTATGTTTTGATTTTTTTTTAAAAAAAAATCATTAATACCATTATGTGGTGTATGGTATCCTCAATTATTAATTTATTATGATTAGTGGGACTAATTATACGTTTTAATAAACGTTATGATGTGAAATTTATGGGGGAAAATACGTTTAAAAATGCGGATGTGTGGGGATGACAAGAAAGACGGTCTTTTTTGGCATCGTTCTGATTTGTGTAACACACGTGACACATGCTAATAACAAACTAGTAAATAAATATTTTTTCTAACCTTGTGTTATTCGTACAATGTTTATATTGGACCGGCATTTTATTTGGGCTTAACTTTTGTTAATTATCTGTAGTTTAAAGTGTTACGGATGTAGGCCCGTTTAATTAAATGGACAGACTGCGACTTGAAGTATATTTTGGTTGCGATTGGTGTCAAAACATTCAAAACTTTATAACAAACTAGGGGTTTGCGCATGGTTTTTGATTTTTTAATTGTTTAAATTAGTATTTATTTTTAGTTTCAAATGTTTAAATATACAATTTTATAAATCATTATTTCTATGAATTTTTTTGAATATAATGATATTAAGAGTCACGATTGACTAAAGTACATAATGTCATACTTATAACCAGGGCCGTCTAACAGCACGTGCAAGTGAAGCGGTCGAACAGAGCCCAAATCAAAATATATAACAAAATTAAGATTTTTTAAACATAAATATATAAGTTATAATATAAAACTTTAAACTTTTAGACATCCTATTAAATTTAGAGTTTATATTTTTCAAAAGAGATTTTAAATATATATAAAATAAATATATGAACTTTTAAAACTATTTTATTATATTGTTAAATTATCATTAATATTTTTTGAACATGGCCCAAAAATAATACGAGACGGTCCTGCTTATAACTTAATGAGTTATTAATTTATTTTTGTTTATAAGATGTAATTATTTATCTTTTTTTCTTTTTGAAGTCATCTATTGTTATCTTTATTTTTATGTGCTTTTCAGTTTATTGTGTAATGTATTGCTCGTCCGGATTTTGCAATTATTTACTTGAACTTCTTTTGTTACGGTGAGATTATGTTAGTTTTTAATATGCATTAGTTTTTGTTTTTTAATTACATAATTAATTGCTAGACTAAATCATGAAAATAGACTTTTTATATGTTTACAGTATTAGTAGGTGATGCACTTGTTTTGATGTTGTTGTGGTGACTGACAGTGTTACAGTGTCATGTAATTGCTACATTTGTCTTCTTATATTTTGTTAATTAAGATGGTAATTTGGTTACTCTAACCTTGTAAATCATAAAAATAAACTTTTTATATATTTACAGTATTAGTAGGTGATGCACTTGTTTTGATGTTGTTGTGGTGACTGACAGTGTTACAATGTCATGTAAATTGTTACGTTTGTCTTCTTATATTTTGTTAATTAAGATGGTAATTTGGTTAATCTAACCTTATAAATTAATTTTTAATACATTTCTAGCATAGGTTCATTTTAATTTTTAATTGATGTATATGTAAATGTCATTGTCGTTCGAACCTTTTTACTATGTAGAAATGTCCTAGTCCTATATTGATATTGTTTTTTACAAAAAAAAATTATTATATTCGTCGAATCTTCCAAACTGACCCTCAAGAGATCTTATATCATTGGATCATTATATATGTTCAAGGATTCTAATAGATACACCGTTCATGGTACGTAGGTTAACAAACATGGTAGTTTTGTGAGACATTTGGTAAAGTTACAAACAACTATTCAAGAAAATAGTGTTATGCATGAAACAATGTCTACATAAGTTTCTTTAAGGTGTTTTTAGAAATGTGAGAGACGATTTTGTAATTTCATTTTGTTTTCATTATTAATGTTGTCATTGCTTTAATGATGGTAATATATATGTTATTTTAATTGTTTTATTTATTATATTTTGTTATTGTTTCTTAAAAAATATTTTTATCATGTATATGATGGTAGTTATGCGTTTCCGTCATTTTCATGTTAAATTATATAATCTTAAGTTTGTGCCAAAAAAAAAACATATAAGAGATTTTTTTCCCTTTTTGTATCTAAGTACGATGAAATATGAAAATAGTATCATAAATATATTTTCTCTTATGTGTTTTTATGAATTTTCTTTATTATTATTCAATGTTTTACATATATTTTTATTAGATTATATATTTTAAATTATTATTTGTTGATTAATGAAATATGAAGACTTTATTGAAGAGGAAAATAAGCATTTAAAAGCTACTAGCTCTATTGCTTTTCATTAGCATTTGAAGCTCGGTCTGTAAAAGTATTAAGCTAGAAATAATACTAACATTTTTATGCCCACACAAGTTTCTTCTCTTGGCATTATCTATAGTGATGATGAGACTAAGGAAACTCGTGAAATATCCTAAACGCACTTGCTAAATATTCATTTAACATTTGCAATCACTTGAGTACAAAAAGTACTTATGAAATTCTTGTTTTTTTTTTGCCGTCTGTATCCTTCAAGATTTCTTAATCATTAACATTAAGGCTATTTTATTAAACTTATCTGATGTTAAATAATTTTCTATTAGAGAGCACGTTACATTATACACAAAACATTAGTTTATCTATCTTTCCCAAATCTTATTCAAGTTTCTTAGAAGATCGAGCTGCATCTCTGTCTGGCTAGCAACTCTTTATAACTCTTGTTAGAGGATATATACACAAGAATTTTTGGTATTAATGAGTTCATACAATGAAATGTCTTCACGGAATCCAGCTACACAACATACGTTACAACGCGGAATTATCTGACTTGTGCAATGATGGAAGGTTTTCTAACAGCACTGTATATTCGTCTTACTCTAACACCATAACTTTTGGAAGATAAGCACAAGAAGAAAGAAAGGAGAGACCATTATGAAACAAAAATCAAAGACAAATCTTCCTATTATAATTAAGATACTGAGATGATACAACAGTGCATCACCAGCAGCTCCGGCAGCAGCTAGAACCACAATAGTAATTGGTGTCATTCTGAAGCCTCCACTTCCACCGGAGAGTCCTCGAGATCAGTCTGCAGTACTAGTCAGACTCTTTGTAAAGAGACCAATTGGCTCCGCCTTCAGTGATGGCTTTTTCTTATAATAACATGACATGGCAAGTGAGGTCAGAGATGGAAAATACAAATGAGTGGAGGGTCAAATTTAGTTATAGCTTACAAAAAGTGTAAAGAGATGCATTACTTTACGCCTGAATCTCTTCATAGTTTGATTGACAGTGAGAGTATCACTTAGTGATGTTGATAGCCTGAGGAAATAATACTTATGTTCTCCTATAAACTCTTTAAGAAGAACAACACTAGCTTCTAGATTCTCCCTATAGAGTATGTACCAGTGCTTAAAGCAGTCAATGCTTTCACTCACACACCACGTAGCGATTGATGTAGCTATCTTGGCTAAAACATGATTTCCTATAACAACACCCTTTCTAGCTGATCTCAAGGCAAAAGAGGGTAGATGTTTCATAGCGTTGCTTCCTCGTGCTCTCTCTGGTGAAAGAGCCACATCCTTCAACAAGGGATAAGTTGCCTCATGCCTCTTTGCGGACTGTATGTGCATATAGAGACCATGCTTGTGATCAGAATCGACAAACTCATTTAAGATTTTGTTTTATAAGTTCATATACTACTACTTACCTTTACTCTTTCAGTTGGAGCATATAATGTGAGCCTCACCAAGATCTCAAATGAAGGAAGTGGAATCAGCGGCTCTCCCTCTCTAAGAGCTCCATCTACAAGTATGGTCTGAGCCTTTGGATGCAACATAATTCTAATAAGACAAGCCCATAAAAAACAAATCAAATGATTATAAATATACAACAAAGGAGATGACAATCTGAAAACTCAATCCTCAATGAATTGCAAGACGAGATCCAATGACTGAGGGATACAACAATACAACAACGCTTATTATTACTGACAGTAACTAGTGGTAGCAAGTTATGTGCCCATGAATACAAGCTGGCAGATAGATCACCTTGGGAGGTCTGTCCAAACATTCTTACAGTTCAAAAACAATACTCTTGGGCCTAGTCTATGTGAGGGAAAGAACCAACGAACCTGAGCCATTATATTGAAGTACATCAAGGTCGTTGAAATTTTAGTGAAATGAGTAAACACAACATAGAAATTTTGAGAGTATTAATTTTTTTGAAATAAATAGTGGAGAATAATGTTAACCTTTTTCATAAAGAACAGTGGTCTAGACTTCATTTCTTAAAAAACTTATGCCAAAACTAAATGGATGTAACTGCAAAAAAAAAAAAAAAAAACATCTCAGATTATTACGAAAGGATGCCATAACAAAATAACCAAACCATGTTCCAGAGCCAGAAAAAAAAAACTAATTGCAATTACGAACTCATTTACATATTAGACTATAATGAGAAAATAATTTAGTGATATAAATTACAGCCGTTTAACCGATAAAACATGATTTATTCTCCTGCTTGTTCAGACTTGCACCTGCAGATTTTAATACCAAAATATTGTAAGACTATACCAATCGCAAAAGGATAGTCAAAGACAATCACTACAAGAAAACATATGGGTTACTACGGAAGTTTACATTGAATTTTTTAGTCGTCGTAATTTTACGTCGGTTGTACGACTAATTTACGTCGAATATAGATTTCGACGTACAGTGGTAGTAAATATACGACCAACTATATTGTCGTAATGTTGACGTTCTGTTACGTCTACTTACAGTCGAATAGGTTGTTCCTTGTAAATTACTTGTAACTTAACATCTAATTTACAACGAAATATTTTACATTGACTTAACAACTTATACGAGTTCTGGTTGGTGAAAACGTGTATTATGTGGGTTGTACCAAACAACTTTCCTTGTATGGGGATTGTAAAGGGCATGTTAAGTAGTTGTAAATGTTGTAGTTGTAAAGAAGTTGTTAAATTTTCACCTACCAAAAACGAAAAATTTCCAATAAATATGAGACTTACTCATTTCCAAATTCATACAAAAAAAAAAGAACAAAAACCTGAAACCTTAAAAAATGTTTGGAACTAATATATACGAGTTACGGAGTTGGATGTACGCGCATAAAAATTCTGAGGGAAGAGTAATGGATGCATTTCTCAGCGGGGTGGGGATATTCATGTTCCAAGCCGGGTCTACACCACTCACGCAGGAAACCGGTAAGATGTTTTGTCCTTGTCGGAAGTGCAAGAATACAAAATTTGTGTGTAGTGAAATAGTATGGAATCATTTAGTAAATCAAGATTTTACACCAAATTACTATATATGGTTTCAACATGGAGAGAGTCATGATGCAAATGAAGCTAGTAGTAGTAGTAATTTTATGGCTGCTGGTAATAACCAAGAATCTATTCAGATGCATAATGAAAATTTTGAGGAGCTAAGGGTAGATTATGATAGAACTGACGACATGGTTGCTGATGCATTTCTAGAAACAACTACAACACTAGCTGCTGAACCAACTTTTAATGTTGAAGAACTTAATTTGGACGCAAAGCGGTTTTATGAAATGTTAGATGTTGCCAATCAACCAATCTATCCTGGTTGTAGAGACGGTCTCTCTAAATTGTCTCTTGCAGTTAGGATGATGAATATTAAAACTGATCATAATTTACCTGAGAATTGCATGGATGCGTGGACTGAGTTGTTTAAAGAGTATTTGCCAGAAGATAACGTGTCTGCTGAATCTTATTATGAGATTCAGAAACTAGTTTATAGTTTTGGGTTGCCGTCAGAGATGATAAATGTTTGCATATACAATTGTATGATCTACTGGACAAATGATGAGAAGCTAGAAGAGTGTCGTTTCTGCAAAAAAACAAGATACAAACCCCAAGGACGTGGAAGGACTAGGGTACCGTACCAAAGGATGTGGTACCTACCAATTACGGACAGGTTGAAAAAGTTATATCAATCTGAGAAGACTGCTGGAGCGATGAGGTGGCATGCAGAACATCTACAGAAGGATGGAGAGATTGTTCATCCATCAGATGCAAGAGCGTGGAAATATTTCAATGAAGTATACCCAGATTTCGCTAGTAATAGTCGAAATATTTATATTAGATCATGCACAGATGGATTTAGTCCATTTGGAATGTCTGGAAGACAATATTCTTTGTGGCATGTGATTCTTACGCCGTACAACCTGCCACCGGAGTTGTGCATGGAAAGTAAATTTTTATTCATGAGCATATTAATCTCTGGTCCCAAACATCTGAAGCGGTCTCTGGATGTATTTCTTCAACCATTGATACAAGAGTTGAAGGACTTGTGGTATGTTGGGGTGAACACGTATGATTGTTCAACGAAAACCAACTTTAACATGCGAGCAATGCTTCTATGGACCATAAGTGACTTTCCTGCTTACGGGATGTTGTCTGGTTGAACGACACATGGAAGGTTGTCTTGTCCATATTGTATGGGTACGACGGATGCGTTTCAGCTGAAGCATGGTAGGAAGACAAATTGGTTTGATTGTCAACGTCGATTTCTTCCTCTTAACCATCCGTACCGAAGAAACAAAACATTGTTCAGACACAAAAGAGTTGTGCATGACACACCTCCTCCATATTTAAGTGGACACCAAATGGAGGAGGAGATTTATTACTATGGTGCTCAGAAAACAACTCGTCATGGAGGTAATGGTCATGTTCCTGGGAATATATCTGCTCAGTATGGTGTCCATCATAATTGGCATAAGAAAAGTATTTTTTGGGAGCTTCCATACTGGAAGGACCTACTTTTGCGGTAAAACCTTGATGTGATGCATATAGAGAAGAACTTTTTCGACAACACAATACCAAACGTTCCAGGAAAAACAAAAGACAACAAAAAGTCAAGAGAGGACTTACCTGATAATTGCTCAAGAAGTGAGTTACATATTAAAAGCAATGGAAAAAATTCAGTTCCTATATTTAGATTGTCGTCAGAATCGAAGACCTCGTTATTCAACTGGGTAGCATCGAAAGTGAAGTTCCCTGATGGTTATTTATCGAATATGTCAAGAAGCGTTGAACAATGTCAAAAGTTCACAGGCATGAAGAGTCATGATTGTCATGTGTTTATGCAACGACTGCTTTCATTTGCACTCCTTGAGTTGCTTCCAAAGAATGTACACGAAGCGCTTGCAGGTAAAAACTTAGTATTGTAATTAAGAAAATCTGTCTTTATTAAATATGTTTACTAACTTTGAAATATTTATTTGTTTCATAAAACAAGGTATTGAAGCCTTTTTCAGAGATCTGAGAACATGTACGTTAAATGAAGATGTGATCCAACAACTTCATGACAACATCACAATTTTATTGTGCAACTTGTAGAAGATATTTCCACCAGCTTTTTTTGATGTCATAGAACATCTAGCTATCCATCTTCCGCACGAGGCATTACTTGGTGGACCTGTTCACTATCGGTGGATGTACCCTTACGAGCGGTATATGAAACATTTGAAAGGTAAAACAAAAAACCTTGCTAAAGTGGAAGGATCCATTGTTGCTGGGAGTTTGACGGAGGAGACATCACACTTCACTTCTTACTACTTTGCACCAAAAGTACGTACCTGGAAACGAGCTTCACGAAGATATGATGATGGTGGTGTTGCCAATACATATGCAGTCAATGGTGTTCCAGACATCTTTTCTCAAATCGGGCGTATGGGTGGAAAAACAAAAGAAGTTTGGTGGTCCTGTGAAGAGGACTTCCACAGTGCACACACTTACATTCTACTAAATTGCGAGGATACAATGATGGGCTCATTTGAAAGGTAATTACATATATGTTAAAACTGAGAATATTTTTTATTTATATATGCTAATCTGATGTTTTTTGCTTTTCAACTTATTTATGACTCAAGTAGAAGAAGCGATACCAGGTATATCTACTGATGAGCTGAACAAACGGAAAGATCAACACTTCGTTAAGTGGTTGAAGACCCAGGTAGTTACATATATTATTTGTTATTTATATTTAATTTGAGGAAATATTAATCCATGTACGTATTGTTTTGTAGGTTGATTATGATGATCCATATTATCCGACATGGTTTCTCGAATTAGTTCAGGGTCCGCTAGCAAAGATGACCATATCACACATGTATTTCACAGGAGGCTTTACTTTTCATACTTACAAATATGGAAGAAATCGAGCGACAAGGAACTACGGAGTATGTGTCAAAGGTGAAACGGATTTCTACGGGATCTTACAAGATATAATTGAAGTAGAATTCACCGGGTTACTGAAGCTGAAATGTGTTCTCTTTAAATGTGATTGGTTCGATCCCGTCGTCAACCGAGGCGTTAGGCTAAACAAATTTGGAGTTGTTGATGTTCACTCTGGACGAAGATACAATAAATTTGAGCCTTTCATATTAGCTTCTCAAGCAGAGCAAGTCAGCTTCATTCCCTACCCGCGGAACAGAGATTTAGGTATTGCTTGGTGGACTGCCATCAAAGTTACACCACGAGGTCGGATTATTGGTGGAGACGAGCCTCCTTTACAACAAGATTCGTGTGTCAATGCAGTGGAGGTACCAAATCAACCAACCGACGACATTCTTCTTATTGATTCACATAACCGTAATTATGAAGATCTTCCTGATGATGAGACTGATGATAGAAATGAAGACGAGTTTTACGAAAGTGATGAACAATGTATCGATGAGAATTCAAGTGATGAATCTAAATGATGTATGATCTATGTTATCTTTAATTAATAATAATGCATGTTTTCCTTTAAAATGTAATCTTATTTATTTTTAATCTATTTTTTTGAAAAAAATAAGTATAAGATGTTTGAAAAAAAAAAGAGATGTTAGAAGAAAAATAAAATTAAGAAGTATTAGATGTTTGAAATAATAAAATAGAAAAAAGTTTGAGAAGTATGAAATGTTTGAAGGTATAAGATGTTTTAAGTAAAATAGAGAAAATGTTATGGGGTTTGTGGTTTAGGGTTTGTTAGTTTAGGGATTCAGATATTATTCGTCGTAAACTAGACGTAAATAAAAAACGCGGGATCTCTTTAATCTGAAGTATTATCGATTCGTCGTAAAACATAAGTAACACAAAAACACGCGTCGTCTTTAATTCGACGTAAAACAAAAACACGCGGTTAAGGGTTTGTTAGTTTAGGGATTCAGATATATTCGTCATAAACTAGACGTAACAGAAAAACGTGGGATCTCTTTAATCCGAAGTAATAAGGATTCGTCGTAAAAGAGAAGTAAAACAAAAACAGGCGTCGTCTTTAATTCGACGTAAAACATAAAATATGTAAAGCCAAAGTAAAAATATTCGTCGTAACGGAGACGTAAAGAAAACACGCGTCGTCTTAAAGTCGTCATAAAAAACGCGGGACGTCTTCAGTTCCTCGTAATGTTACTTCTCCTTTACGACGAACACGAAATCTCTATATATATGAACTCACCTGAATCCTCATTTTGACGCCCCTTCCTCTCTACCTACTCCCTCTCGACTCTAAAGTTAGTTTTTTTTTTTTTTAGTTTTAGTTTTAGTTTAGGTGGTTAGATTAGGTAATTAGATGAAACATTTACATTCTAGGACATATTTCATCTTATTTATTACACTCTAAGTCACATTCTTCTATCCACACACTTTCTTTAACCATTTCCATCATTCCTAACTAAATTAATTCTCTTCTAGTTCAACTATAAAGACTAGTTATAATAAAAAAAAAAAGAGAAGTGACGAGCTTAAACCACAACCATTAATTTATCTTTAATTCTAGTGGCTAATATTTTTTTATCACAGATCTAAATTTAATCATTAATATATCTACCTAAAATCCAATCCACCAGATCATATGTTGTACTTTTAGCATCAACGATCCATATTATTAGTATTTCACTTATCTCAATCATCTTCTTCAACACCTTCGTAGCTTTCAATTTTTTTCTTTTCCGGCAATTTTTTTTTGTTAACCAAAGAATTTTAATGCAAAAAAATTATTTCTCTTTCATTTTTCTATGTTATGACGATGAGATTTGCGTCCTCGATATCGTCCGATGAAGCTCTTTTGACCGTGGTCTTCTCTCTCACATGAACGAAGCTATATGTCACAGTGTTTGTATGTCTTTCTCACATGATTGGAGTCACGGCGTCTCTATCTCCGATGAAGCTCCTCCGGCCGTGGACTGTATCACCGATGAAGCTCGTGATGCTTCGACGTCTAAATTATAAGACACAAAGTCTTGAATCAATTACTTTATGCTAAAAATTTTTAGTTGATATTAGATGATATTGGTCCTTCAAATATTCAAACTTGCAAATATATGTTAAAACTAAATAGGTGTACCGATGAACTAGTGTACATATGAACAATGAAATACATGTGTACATGTTGACAATATAGACCTTACAAACCTAAACTTGCAAATGTATGAAAAATAATTCAGTGTATTTAAAAATCATCGTACAACTGAACTTGTGTACATGTGAATCATTGACCATGATAGTGATTTTTTGTTTTTTTGATTAAAAAGAGATCTTACCATTTGTCTACATTAAGCATTACTTTGTACAATTTTAGCTTATATGTACACTATAAAAAAAATTATTAATGCGAAGAGTATTACTTAGAATCAACAATCATCCTGCTACTTTACATTACATACTCAAAATATTTGAAAATATCATTGTATCATGCCAAAAACATTCATCCTTCAATACCAATAAACATGTTAAAAATACACCACATATGTACACTTCCCAAGTTGTACATATCCTCGCTTGTACACATATATGCACTATGTATTGTACATATGTACATACTTGTTTGTGTACAAAAAAAAATATTATATCTAAATTTGACATAAGTACCAAAAAACCTTTAACAAACAACATCAAGAGCATTACACAAAGGCAACTAAATGTATTTGGCTTTAGCGTGATTAGCCACCAACCATTGATCTTCTTAATGTTCTAACGACTGAGATTTAATATGCCAGATCTAGAAAAGACACATTTTTCTCTTTTTCTCTTCTTCACGGTGTTATTTTTTTGCTGTGTTCATCAAGAGAAAAAAAAAACAAAACTATCTAACATATTGAGTGTATTGTTGGCGCTTTAACTTCTCACAATTCATGATTTTTTGTTTTATTCTGCTCATTAGGCTACTTATGCAAGCCTCCCACATGCTTTACAATTTGGCTTCATTTGTCCACATCCTATATGTACAAGCATTCTTTTATGTATGTGTGTACACTTGCAAGGTTTCCATGTGTACAACCTTACTTCATTTTACATTTGTACACGTTGATGTTTCACACATAGCACCCACACCATACTTCATTCACGTTATGCAACTGAAACACGGCCACCGCAGCGGATTTCGAACATCACAACCACCACAAACACAAGGGAAATGAATTGAAAAGCACAACGCGGAAGAAGAATCTGTTTGTGTTGATTTCACGGAGAAGAAGAAGATGAACTGTGAGGTTTTCACGATCGAGCTCTACTGAAGTTCATCGGTGGTCACAAAGGAGGACCAAGAAACTTGGCGAAGAGGAGCTGCAGCATATATTACCTGGGATCGAGAGGTTAAAGAGTGAGATGTGAAAAAGAAGCTTTTGAAGCTTTTTTATTTCAGAGTTGTGTTTGTCTACTCTCGAGAAAGAGAATAAAAGTAATAAAGTTTAGTAAATTATGGGACCATTTAGTTAGATAAAAAGAGAGTGTGGTTAACGTTGGTTTGGTTTCTAGTCATAAAAAATTACTTCAATAGTGATAATTGTCTCATAGTGTAATAATAAACTTAAAACTGTCATACAATATAAAATACTCTTAATTTATTAAAGTAAAATTTATTATTAAAAATGCTTCTTGATTATAAGTAAGAGATTGAAAGTAAATAATTAGTTTATGAGTGTTGTTATGTTTTAGCAAAAAAAGGACATGTGATAATGCATAATCCATAATATTTATTTCAAATAATTTATTTTAAAATAAAATTTAAATAAGTGATTAATCCGATAAATAATAATAGAGTCATGAAACATTGTCACCAACAAATAAAAATAAAATTACCATAAGAAAGTATTTTTTTTTTTGTTTACATCATAATTTGTTATCATAAAACTACTAATATTTTTCTTTAATAAAAAATCAAACATTTCAATTTCATATTATATATTTTCTCCTGTGACAATTCAGAAACGTGGTTTCTCTGGCTCTATATTCGTTGTCACAAGTACATTGATATTTTCTCTAAAAAGAAGTGTACACGCTTGATGGTATCCCGCCTTCGAATCCCATCCATTCCTCCCACTCATCGGTCTCAACCATTTCTTTAGTCTCCTCTACTTCTTCTTCTTGATTCTCAAACTTTTGCAACAAACACTGAATTGTGATGGATGTAAAGACATTTGAGTATATATTGTGAGTTTTGGCTGTTCTATTGAGTATACTAAACTCTCAAATGCGCAATAGAGTGTTTAAATACATTTAACATCACATAATGAAGTCATAATATGAAAATAAATCAAGAAGTAAATCACATACACACAAATAGGTAAAAAGCAAGTCTTTCTTTCTTGATATATGTTAATCCGTTAATTAATTTTCCTTTAACAATTCAAAAGGAAAATCAAGAAATCAAAAAGAGAACAAGAAAATTAACCTCGTAAGCTGATATGATCTCCTTGAAATCTTTTTCCTGTCCCTTGTGCACATCTGGATGGTACTGCAATCACTCATTTATTTTATTTTTTTTCTCTTTAATAAAGAAGAAACAAAAACAAGAGATATGACACAAACTTGGCATTATTATATTACCTTAAGAGCGAGACGTTTGAAGGCCCGCTTGACTTCTGCTTGAGATGCAAAAGGAGTCAAACCGAGAACCGTGTAATGGCTGAGATCTGGTGACGAGCATCTCGTGGGAAACCTGATAAACCGGTGGTTGTGGTCAGTTTTGATGGAGGAACCGGGATGGTTCCTCAGAGCTCTAAACTGGAAGCTATGTATCATAGTTCTTCACCAACCAACCATTGAGTTCTTTTTTTTTCTTCTACTTTATTTTTTGAGAACATGTAGGCCTAAGAACATGTGATGGACTTTTACACAGAAACATAATCTTTCTAGTATCCAGACGGTATGGTCAAATGGATATCCGATTCAAAGTCTGACGTCGTGGTTATTTAATAATATTTTGTATTCCTTAGCTCTTGGGGTGTGTAAAATTGTAAATGTATTCATTATTTATTGGGGAATTGCTAGTGAAGATCTTGAATAGTTGGGAAAAGACAAAAAGAGAGAGAGGCAAAACACTGTCGTTTAGTAACAAAGTGGCAAACAAATGATTCTTTTGTAATTTCTCATGTCAGAATCACTATAAGAGGAAGATTTGAGTAGCCTCTGCCTACTACATTATGGTTTAGAAAATTTTGTAAGCGCATACTCACAAGGGAAATAATGCAAATCTCTTGTCCAAATTTATGAAATTATTTTTTAAAAAATCCTTAGTTACTTATGGGTAAGTATATTTGTCTCAATGCATTTAAAACGAAACAGTCAATTAAGAACATCACATTTCAATATAAAAAATCATTCAGATAATACCCAAAAAGGTCGACGATGATTTCGATCTTACCAGCACCAACTTCACCAACTTGATTCAGATCACCATTTACGCCAGTGACCATATATCTATATAATCAAAAGAAAAAATAATGTTATATTTTTCTTTGAGAAATTCCTTTAGATAGTATCTTTTAGTTTGTTCTTCACAAAAATAGTTCTTAAGGAAGAAAATAATCAAAATAGGTTTTTTTAGAAGCTAAATTTTTTATTTATATGCATTTATATCCTTAGGGTTAACTAATTTAGACTTTAGGGTTTAGAGTTAAGGGTGAGTTTGTGGATAGGGTTTCAAATTTCAAAAAAATAAAAAAAAAATTGAAAATTTCAAAAAAAAAAATACTATTTTGGTCATTTTATTTTTCTAAGGCTATTTTTATTACAAAAACTTAAAAAGAGCTATTTAAGAGAATTACCTTTTTTTTTTAAGTTTACTCTCTTGCACAAAAAATTAATAATATATAGTTTACTATACAAGGTAGATCTTCCAAGTCTCCATAAACTTCAGCTTCTAGATGTTCAGAAAAAAAAATCAGCTTCTTCGGCTTTCAGCAGCAACTGGAACTTTGCCAAATATGAATCAAATAGTAATATATTTAATGTTCTCACCATCTTCATCAGTATCACTCTCTAAGTTAACAACTTCGACTAAGTCATAATTAACCTGTAAAGGAAAAAGAATATACTGTATAGTGCAGTTGATACATATAATAGATTTCCATGTGTGTTTTGTTATTTATCAAGAAGATATAGATATATAATTACATAGATATGTGATCATGCATTCATGGTTAAGTAAGAGATTTGAGTTTGTAACGCACCATATTGTTTATCGAAGATTGTTGACCCCGGATCCGAGGATTTGCCTGTGCAAGTAGCCCACGTAAACTCAGGCGTACAAGTTTACATAAACAAGTGTACTAGTGTAAAAAAAACTCATTATCGTAGACATGAATTTTATCATATATACAGTAACCATGAGAGAAAATATATATAACACCCGTCTCGTCCTCTCTCCAGAACGGCGTGTTATGTAGCAACAAAATATCGAATTAAACCAATTTATTCAAAACTGGTATAAAATATTAAACCTTTTAAGAAAATAAATCCAAAATAAAATAAGTTCATCATATTAAATAAAATACATTGAATCGAAAGTTATATATATAATACATTAATTAAAATCGAAATAAACCACAATGATTCTAAGACACCAAACCGTACAAATATCTAACTACTCGCCAATCTCACCTGAAAGGGGGAAGAATGAAGGACGAGTAGCAAGGGAGTCACTCAGTGAGGTATGGGATGCTAAACACGCAAACTACTGACAAAGTAAAATAAGACTCCTACTATGGAAGTTTAGCTCTAAACATGATCACACACGACGCCTAATGCGTCTCACGAAACAACCAATGCGATGATAGCTCATAGCTAGTCCATACACCATGCATCATCCTCATGTGGGTAACCGTATATAATTGCGCTCGGAAGTACAAAAGTCCGTCTCTGCTTCACCGCAATGTCTACTCTGCGTCGATATGCAAACGTCTTTGCACCCCGCAATCTCTGCTCTACGTCAATATGCAAACGTCTTTGCACCCCACAATCTTTCAAACACTTGCGTCGCTAACTCAGACGTCTCTGGCCCCCGCAATCTCCATATAGTTCCTATATTTATAACTACATACATATATATATATACATATATATACCACTATTTAACATCATTCAATCCAATCAATAGTTGAATCATTTAGATCCCTAATTCCGGTTTACAATGAATATACTAACTATCAAGCAAGACTCAATTCATACAGACAGAACATGCTTTGAAATCTAAACTACCATAGAAAGAATTCTACACTAGTATAAGATTTATGAAATAGACCCTCACCTTAGCCAAGACCGGAGATGGATCGAAAAACAACCAAGATGACTTGATTATCAAGAAACCTAAGGTTTCACCTTGGATCATGCAAGCGATGGGTTCGCCAACTTCATTGGATAATTAACACGATCCAAAGCAGCATAAAGACGTCACCATAACAAGAATAAATAAATACAAATAATTAGCTTTAGGTTTTACTAATAAGAGACGTTGCTTGCAGCAAATGAGCAAAAGAAACAACTACAAAAATGCAATAACCTTCTCGGAAAAGCTAAAGCTCCACAGATCCACATCACTGGTGACAAGAGTAGTTCCTCCGGTGACGTTCTACTCACGGTTGTACAGCTCCATGTCCGGTGGTGGTTAGGAACATGGCGGCTCCGGTTTCTTAACTCATCTCTACCTCTCGGTTCTGCTACACAACAACAAGAGCATCGATGGCTCCATGGACATCAACAACAGTGGATCCGGTGGTGATTGGTGAAGAACAAGCTTCCAGTGGTGGCTAGCAATGGTGGTCCATCGGTGACGGTAATGAAAGGAGACGGACGCGGCAACTCTCCACATCCACGCTAGGGAACATGGGGAGAAGAACAAGATATTTAAGAAGGAGAAGAATGGAACATATGAAAAGGAGAAAGTAGATTACTAGTGAGATGCAAGAGATGAAGATTGGTACAAGAATGGTGTCTCATCTGTCATCTCTCCCTTCTCACAATGACGGCTACGGCAAATTAAGGAATGACATACATATATACAATTATATATACACGTGAGTTTCAAGTGAAGCAAAGATTTGGTCTTTGGTTTAAATTAAGAAAAGTATTAAACCATATTTGGTTTACGGATGGCTTTGTTTGACAGCGAAATTATTGGAAAAAAAAAAGCAAACTGGTTTTTAGAAAAAAGAGACCCGGGTCAGGGTCGTTAGAGCATGTTTAACCCTATTACCCCTAATGGGTTTCTTAGTTACTTTTTAATTAATAAAACTAATCAAATAACTTTAATTAAGAAACTTCCATTTTAGTAGGTGTATTGGAAGTTTCTTAATTAGAGGTTCTTAAAAATATATATATGTTTTTTCAAAATAAAATATATTTATTAAATAAAACTTATTAAAAGAACACATAAAACGAAAAAAAAATTAAATTAAAAATAGTACAACAATCGAGAATAATTTTTAAAAACATCTGAGCTTGGTAGTTGTTTCAATCACGTCCAAACCGACTCCATAAATGTTCAACCAAATCGGCTTTGAGTTGTTGATGGGTATGTGGATCACGAATTGCAGTTCGAACACCCATCATATTGGCGATATTTGTAGGCATTTCTGAAGAATAATTGAGATCGACATGTGAAGTTCCGGTGTCTTCTCCGTGTTGAAACTCTGAAACATTAAAATGAGTGTATCCATCTCGTTCGTCTTCTACTATCATATTATGGAGTATGATACATGCTCTCATAATCTTTTCAATTTTTGTTTTGTCTCAAGAACGAGCAGGATTTTTGATAATGGCAAATCGAGCTTGCAAGACTCCAAAAGCACGCTCGACATCTTTTCGGACAGCTTCTTGATGTTTAGCAAATAAAACCGCTTTCGGCCCTTGCAGTTCTCGAATATATTGGATAAAAGTTGTCCATTTCGGATAAATACCGTCGGTGAGGTAGTAAGACATATGATACTCTCTTCCATTGACAAAGTAAGTGAGTTGCGGAGCATGACCATTTATTATATCATCAAAAACAGGTGAGCGATCAAGAACATTGATATCATTTAAGGTACCTAGATGTCCGAAAAACGCATGCCATATCCATAAATCATACGAAGCAACCGCCTCTAAAACGATTGTGGGTTTAGCCGAACCACGTGAATATTGACCTTTCCAAGCGGTGGGATAATTCTTCCACTCCCAATGCATACAATCGATGCTTCCTACCATCCCGGGAAATCCACATTGCTCACCAATATAAAGTAGACGTTGAAGATCAGACGGTGTTGGTCTTCTGAGGTACTCATCGCCGAATAAATTTATTATTGCTTGTACGAAATATTCCACACATAACCGAGTAGTAGTTGAACCATTCATCAGCCGCATCAGCTGCAGTACCATATGCCAAGACACGAATGGCTGCTGTACACTTTTGAAGTCCAGAGAGACTAAGCCTTCAGAGAGCATCTTTATTTTGTCGAAAGAATTCAAATTCGTTGGAGAGTCGATCAACAATACGAATAAACAGTGGCTTGTTCATTCTAAATCGTCGTCGGAATAGATTTGGCGGATATGTTGGAGTTTCACTGAAATAATCATTCCATAAACGTTGATCGCCTTCTTCACGGTTTCTTTCAATATGAACTCGTTTTTTTCTTCTTCTTCTTTGGACTTCCTCTTCGTTGGACAAATTCCCAAAATTTTGATCAAAGTGTCGATCAAAATGTTGATCAAAGTATTGATCAAAATATTCATCAAAACTTTGTCCATCTGCTCCCTTCAAATTGTTATGAGAAGAAGAAGCCATAGAAAATGTTTATATCAAATAGAAGAGAATGGCTTTGTGATGATGGCTTTGTGATCAAAAAAAGAAAATGTTTATATCAATTAGAAGAGATTGACTTTGTGTGTTTTGCAAGAAGAATAGAGAGATACCAATACTTGTTTATGTGTATTGAGTGATACATATACAAACACTCTCGTGACATACATACAAAATTGAATGATACATAGACACTCTCGTGACACATAAATACAAGCATTCTCTTGACACATAATTACAAGCATCTTGATACACAAAATTACAAGCACATCTCGTGAAACTTTTCTTGTCTTCTCGTGACTCCTGCTGACTACTCATACAGTCATTCTCGTGACTTCTCTTGACTTATGCACATCAAACACATAAAAGAACAGTCACATTAACAATAACATAACATTAAGAAAATAACAGTCACATTAACAATAACATAACATTAAAAAAATTACAGTCACATTAACAATAACATAACATTAAGAAAACAGAACATTAACAAAAAAACAGAACATTAAGAAAACAGAACATTAAGAAAACATAATATAACATTAAGAAAACATAACAGAACATTAAGAAAACATAACATAACGTTAAGAAAAACAGAACATTAACTAATTAAGCAGCATCTCTGTAATGAGTTTCTGCTTAAGAGCTTCTTCAGATTCTGAAAGCGGCTCAGGTTTGGCAATGAGACGGTCAAGAAAATCCATCTTCTTGACACTCTCTTTAACTGTCAAATCTCTCTCTTTAACTGCCAAATCTCTCTCTTTGATAGAACACATTGCCACAAACTCAGCAGATGCGGCTTTCGATGCCTCGTGATCTGCTATACTCCTCTTACCAGATGATGCTTTCGATGCCTTAACACCAGGAGGATGTTTTGTTGGTGACTCACCGAGAGCTGAAGCTGCTTGAGAGCTTTATGATTGTGCTCCATCATCACACTTTCTCTTCTTACTGATGCCATCAATCTTGCAACTAGCAGCTTCACACCATTTCTGGTCGTACCTCAGATCCTCCCAAGCATGGTGGAGGTTGAATTTAATCTTATGATCGTTGTAAAAGATTTCATGTGCAAGTTTTACAGTATCAGCCTCATTCTGACCACTTGTTTTTTGTCTTGTTGCAGACGCATAGGATCCACAGAATTTGCAAACCAGATCATTCATCTTCTGCCACCTTTGCTTACACTGAAGAGCCTCTGGCTTATCACCTCTTTTCACCTTTGGACTAGCTGCATAGTAATCAGCAATTCGTTTCCAGAAAGCAGGAGCTTTCTGCTCATTGCTTACAACAGCATCCTTGTTGGTGTTTAACCAAGCGCTTACGAGCACTAGATCTTCTGAGGGACTCCATTTCTTTCTTCCTTTGCGCTGTGGAGGTGAGTCTTCACAGCAGCTTGACGTCACAGTTGCTTGAGTACTAAAGAGAGGGGGTTGTGATGATCTGAGATTCCCATCGAGTGAAAAACTCAGATTAGGAAAGAGTTCAGGCAAGACACTGTCTTGTTGACTGTTTAACAGCTCAACAAAATTCGTAGAGTCCATCGAAGAGAGAAAGAAGAAGAAAGGTGTTTCAGGGAATATGAAAAGAAGATGGAAAGAAGGCAAGAAGGCACCAGGTTTTAATAGACGTGAAGATGAAAAGAACATAGTGGTAGATATATGTCTTGTAATGGCTTTAGTTCAGTTCAATAGAGATGAGAAGACATGTATCTAACTTATTTATTACATAAAGCACACAAGCATTCATCACAAGCATTCATCAGAACCATTAATCACACGATTATTCTCTAACCACAACCTAACAAGCATTTACTAACGTAATTACTAACCACAACCTAACAAGCATTCATCAAGTGTTGAAAACTCACCGACAAGAACAAGAATTGGTTGCATCGTTCTTCTGCCGGAGAAGCCGAGAACAGTCTTCGTCCTTGGTCACACTCCTTGGTGGGTTTCGATCCTTGCTGTGGCGGAGAAGGCGGAGGATCGAATCGAGAGCAGACGGAGAAGGCGGAGGATCGTCCTTGGTGGGGTTTGATTTGTGGTGGGTTTCGATCGGTGGTGGTTTCGATCGGTGGTGGGTTTCGATCCTTGTTGTGGCGGAGAAGACGGAGGATTAAAGCGAGAGAAGACGGAGAAGACGGGTTTCGATCGGTGGTGGTTTCGATCAGTGGTGGTTTTGATCGGTGGTGGTTTTGATCGGTGGTGGTTTTGATCGGTGGTGGTTTCGATACTTCCTCTCCGACGGATAAGACGAGAACGACGATGGAGTATCGGTGGTGGAGGCTCCGTCGGAAAGTTTGGCTCGATCAACGCTTCGCTTTTCTTCTCTTTCGCGAGGCGGAGAACACGAGATAGAGGAGAGAGAGAGGAGAGGAGAATTTTTTTTATTTAAAAAAGACAAAATACACAAACATATACTTTGCTCCATTTGCTGACACGTGCCCCTTATTACCGATAATATAATTGGTCACACAAATCCCCTCTTTAGGATCGATAACAACATATTAATTTTATTTAATTGCCTCATTTACTCTACAATTCCACTAAGGACTGACCGTTAAACATGGTCTTACAATATAACTGTAACAAAGAAGTACCATATATATCCCACTAGATGTAAAGGGGACTCAAAAACATACAACGCAATAGTGTTTCCGTCGCCTACGACTCCCAATAGTGTTCAATTAAATTATTTGTTTAACAAGATATAACTAGTTCTGCTACAAAGAAAAACAAAATATAAATAATGTATATGGTCCTCCATATAGAAGCTTTAACCATGGACATATAATGTCGTCTGAACTAAATTTTTGCAAATAAAATTTGAGAACTTTACAAGTTGACATACTTTTGAGGTGATGTCTTACACTTTGACATACTTTAAGTTGAAGGTGTACTTTATGCAGCAAATGGTTGAGTAAAATATCTATTATAACCTTCATTTAATTTTATTCACGTGGTCAAAGAAAGTGTAGTCACAAAACCTATTTCAAATTGTAAACTATCCATAATCACCTATTTTACCATTACTATCGCCATAATCGTTTCCTTCACCGCCACCACTTTCATATCTACCACTATAAATTCGACCTCCACCATAAGTTTCTTCACCGCCATTTCCTCTACTACCACCAGAAATTATAACTATTGATCCATCGCCACCTCCGGTTCCTCTTCCTTCACCGCCTTCGTAAAAACAAACACCATAAAATCCTCCACCGCCTCCACGTCCGCTAACCACTTCTTTCGCAACCACAACTTTATCCACAAGCTCCACTTAGGCCATTAACTCTTCCTCTGCTATAAGCTTTTCCACCACTTATCTACATAAGTACTACCACTATAAGACTTTCCACCGCCTTCATGACCGCTTACCACTTCTTTCACTACCACAACTTTCATATCTAACTACACAAGCTCCACTTACACCAATAGCTCCTCCACCGTCACGTCTTCCATACCTTCCGACTTTTGATCCACGTCCACGGCTCTACCTCCTTCACTACCACCATAAGACTTTTAGAATAAGCTTCTCCTAAGTTCTCTCAGCGTTGCCACCTGCATTGTCATCATAACCAGTAGGTGTTCCACGGTAACTATGTCTCCAACTTCTCTCCACTAGCATCTTCACCTCCATCTTCTCCTCTTCCATTAGTGACCATTATTATATTGTGTGAAACATCAGCGTGGAAATTGTAATTGTCGGAGAAAAATAGATGCGGCGGATTAAGATTTTATAGGTCAATGAGAAGAAGATTTTAGGTTATAAGGGTTTTTTGGAGAATTTACAAGTAAAAAGTACCTTACATGCCAAAAGTATGTGTATATGTAAATAGATAAGTAAAAAGTATGTCTACATGTAATTTCTTCATAAAATTTTGTATCAAATCAAATACTTTATAGAAATTTCATAATATATCAACTTAGGTTATCATCGTAGATAGTTTGGTTTTTCTTTCACTCTCTTCGATATAATCGTAGTTCATAGTAATACTACAAAACAAATCTAGTTTCTTTGGACTAACTATATATATATTTAATAAAAAATAGATATTCAAATTAAAAAGGAATAATAATAAAAAAAATATATATATATATATATATTCAAACTTGTGGGCTTATAGTGTACAAACCGGACCCAAACTTTAGCTGAACTGATCGGATGGGCCTCAGAAGTGGTAGTTGGGCTGGGGCTTTATGTGTTAGCTCGTGCAAATGAGTTAAAGAGACGTCGTCGTTCAGTTGTAACGTCTGTAACAGAACAAGCGATCGTCTTCCTCTTCTCTGGAGTAGAGCAGAGAACAGAGTGCAGAAGAAGTGAGATCGTCTTCTCCGGTGATTCTCCGGCGAACGCTGAGTTGCAGAGGCGTGACCTGGTTCTTCGCTTTGAGCGTCCTTCACCGAGAGATAAGATCTGTTATCCTGAAAGAACAAGATTCGTAGTTAATGAATGATAGAATCTTGTATGAGCTTAGATTGTAAACGTTGATCAAAGCTTAGTGGATTGAAGAGCTGAGTCTCTTCCCCAGACGTAGCGAAAGCGAACTGGGTAAACAAATTCTCTGTGCAAGTTTATTCAAGTTGCTAACGATCGTATCTCATATTCGAAGTAGATGAAACGAACATAGATAGTACGAGACTCAACAAGATGGTATCAGAGCTCAGGCTGTGTTCGTTTGCTCAGTTACGATCATATCAAGCATCTCAAATCAATCGGAAAGCAAATACTCTAAGGAAGATGGTCAGCTAAGGTTCGAAACTTATCTGCATTAGATTCTTGAAAGCTGTGTTTGTTGATTCTGATCTTGCAGTAGCATCGACATCTTCTAATCCTGGATCTGATCAATCTGCGATAAGAGAAGATGGAACCTACTCATGGTCGATTCGAAGTTGAGAAATTTGATGGATCTGGTGATTTTGGAATATGGAAACATAAGATGTTATGTGCACTTGAGATTTTAGGTTTGGATTCAGTTCTGGAAGAAGTTACGGTGTCAGAAGATGGAGTTGATAAAACCGAGCCTAGTATTGAATCTAAAGCTGATCCTAAGAAAGCTATGAAGGATAAGAGAGTTCGTAGCTTGATTCAAATGAGTTTGAGTGATCAGATCATTCGGAAAGTAATGAAGGAGACCTCTGCTTCTGGAATATGGAAAGCTCTGGAGAAAGACTATCAGACGAAGTCCCTTCCAAATCGGATCTATCTTAAGCAAAGATTTGCTAGCTACAGGATGGATGATCAGAAATCGATAGAACAAAATCTGGATGTGTTCTTGAAGCTAGTTAATGATTTAGAAAGTCTTGAGATAAAGGTTTCTGATGAAGATCAGGCCATCCAAATCCTTACAGGACTACCTCAGAAATATGAACCCTTGGTTCACACTTTGAAATACGGCAGTGGGAAAGATACTCTTACAGTAAATGATGTAATCTCAGCTGCTTACTCAAAGGAGACTGAACTAAGAGAAAGAGGCTCTCTAGGGAAAACGAAGTCTGAGGCAGAAGGTTTATATGTAGGTGAAAGAGGAAGGTCTGATAGAAGAGAAAACAAGTTCTCAAAAGGGAGGTCTAAGTCCAAAGGAGGATACAACTCTAACCTAAGTTCAGCAAGAACAATAAGGGATGTTTCATTTGCGGAAAAGAAGGTCATTGGAAGAGAGATTGTCCTGATAGAGGAAAGTCCCAAAACTCCGGATCAAGCTCTGTGAACGTTGCTGTAGTGAAGAAGACCAAGAAAGAACCTCTGGTTCTCACAGCAAGCATTCAAGACACTCGAAACGAATGGGTTCTGGATTCGGGAGCGAGTTTTCATATCACCCCAAACAAGGAGGTTTTGTTTGATCTAGAGAAAGTGAGTGGAGGAAAGGTGCTAATGGGAAACAACACCTTTAGTGAAATTGAAGGAGTAGGAAAGATTCGCATACGAGGATTAGATGGGTCGATTGTAATTCTCACTGATGTGAAGTTTATGCCTACAATGGGTAGAAATCTAATCTCTTACGGGTGTTTAGAGAAATCAGGATGTACCTATAAAGGAAGCGACTACAAAGTAAAGTTCTTCAAGGATGGTACTGAAGTTCTTACTGGCAAGTATGCAGATGGCCTGTATTACTTGGAAGGCAAGGTTCTTAAGGGTGAAACACATTCTGCAATCTCTAAGGTTAATGTGACAAGAAAATGGCACTCTAGATTGGGACATATAAGTCAGAAAGGACTGAACCTACTGGTAAAGGAAGGTTATCTAGAAGCCAAAGATGTTAACACGTTAGACTTCTGCGAAGACTGCGTGTTAGGCAAGTCACACAGACAAAGCTTTAAGAAAGGAAAACATACTTCAAAAGGGATTCTTGAGTATGTACATTCAGACTTGTGGGGAGCTCCATCAGTAGTTCCAAGCTTAGCCGGGAAACAGTACTTCATCACATTCATTGATGATTACTCAAGAAAGGTATGGATCTATTTCCTAAGAACCAAAGATGAGGCATTTGATAAGTTCAAGGAATGGATTGCAGAAGCTGAAACTCAAACTGGTAGGAAACTTAAGTGCTTAAGGACAGACAATGGGTTGGAATATTGTAACAGAAGGTTCGATGAGTTCTGTAAATCAGCAGGAATCAAAAGACATCGAACTTGCGCCTATACTCCTCAACAGAATGGGGTTTCAGAAAGGATGAATCGCACTATTATGGAGAGGGTAAGGTGTATGTTATCTGAGAGTGGGATGGAGGAGAAGTTCTGGGCAGAAGCGGCTTCTACTGCAGTTTATCTGATAAACAGATCTCCTAGCTCTGCTATAGACTATAAGCTTCCGGAAGAGTTGTGGTCGGGATCAAGACCAGGATTAAAACACCTAAGAAGATTTGGATGTGCAGCTTATGTTCATACTACAAACTCTAAGACGAGTCCAAGAGCGGTTAAGGGGTTCTTTGTTGGTTATCCACAGGGAACAAAGGGTTTCAGAGTGTGGCTACCAGAAGAGGAGAGATGTACGATTAGCAGAAATGTGATATTTCATGAGGAAGAAGTGTTCAAGGGGCCTGAAAAGGAAGATGTAACACAAGGAGTTCTAGCTGATTCGGTTGTGATGGATAAAGGAAAGTCTATTTCTAAAGAAAGGAGAAATGTATCTTTTAGTCCAAATCTAATACGGGGTCCTTCGGTAGGTACTCATGACAAAGAAACTTCTACCTCAGGCAGTTTAGTGCAAAGTCAGAGTTCAGTTTCAGGTGGAGAATCTTCGAGTGCAGGGAGTGACTTATCTGGACAGGAAGAGGAACCTGAGCAGGATCTAGATCACTACATTTTGGCTAGAGACAGAAGACGCAGAGAGATGAAGCTACCATCTAAGTATGACGACTTTGATGTTGTAGCATACGCTTTATCAGCTGCTAGTGACATTGATCTAGATGAGCCTAAGTCCTATCAAGAGGCTATGAAGTCTAAAGAAAAGGAACAGTGGGTTCAATCGAGTGATGAGGAGATGGATTCGCTTGATAAAAACAAGACTTGGGATGTTGTGGATAGGCCCTCTAAGAAAAAGGTTATTGGTTGTAAGTGGGTTTACAAGAAGAAACCAGGTATTCCTGGAGTTGAAGCTCCGAGGTTTAAGTCTAGGTTGGTTGCCAAAGGTTACTCACAGGTAGAGGGAATTGACTATAACGAGGTTTTTGCACCTGTTGTGAAACATGTCTCAATCAGGCTAATCCTGTCATTGGTAGTGAAGGAAGATTTGTTTCTGGAGCAGCTAGATGTAAAGACTGCATTCCTAAATGGAACTTTGGATGAAGAAATATATATGGAACAACCAGAGGGATATGAGGTTAAAGGGAAGAGAGATTTAGTTTGTCTTCTAAGGAAATCACTCTACGGTCTTAAGCAGTCTCCAAGGCAGTGGAACAAGAGATTTGATGGTTTTATGAAGCAACAAGGATTCAGACAGAGTCCTTACGATCAGTGCGTCTACATCAGTGGTACTGAAATGTCTTCAACGGTATATCTACTTTTGTATGTGGATGATATGTTGGTGGTCTCTAGAAACATGGAGGTAATAAAAGATCTTAAAGCTAGATTGAGTAGTGAGTTCGAGATGAAGGATCTTGGAGCTGCTGCGAGAATTCTAGGAATGGATATTATAAGAGACAGGGAGGCTGGAACGTTGAAACTATCTCAGGGAAAATATCTTGAAAAAGTACTATCAACCTTCAATATGATTGAAAGCAAAGCGGTTACGACACCTTTGGGTTCGCATTTCAAGTTGAAGAGTTTAGATGAGAAGGAAATCAAGGTAGAAGCTAGTTTTATGCATAATGTTCCCTATGCTAGTGCTGTTGGAAGCTTGATGTACGCCATGGTGGGAACACACCCGGATATAGCTCATGCTGTTGGGGTCGTGAGTAGGTTTATGGGAAATCCGGGTAGACAACACTGGGAGGCAGTGAAGTGGATTTTGAGATATATTCGAGGAACTACAGGTTTCGGTTTATGGTTTACTAAAGGAAGTGATTTTAAGGTTGAAGGGTTTTGCGATGCTGACTATGCAACTGATCGTGACAGAAGTCGATCTGTTACAGGCTACTTGTTTCAAGTAGGAGGTAACACTATCAGTTGGAGATCGGGGCTTCAACCTATTGTTGCTTTATCAACTACAGAATCTGAGTATATGTCGTTGAATGAATCAGCTAAGGAGGCTCTGTGGCTTAAAGGGGTGTGTGAAGATCTAGGCTATGATCAAGGTGCAGTTAAAATCAATTGTGATTCTCAGTCAGCTATATTTTTAGCCAAGAATGGGGGCTATCACGAAAGGACAAAGCATATTCACACTAAATTCAATTTTATCAGAGATGTGGTTGCAAATGGGAGTGTTTCGGTTGTGAAAATTCGCACTACCCTAAATCTAGCCGATATCCTAACAAAAAGCGTACCTGGAAAGACATTGGAGAAGGCTCTGGTGTCTGTCAAGGTTTGCGAGTGATGTTTTTGGTGTTTGAACACTGTAGAGGGTTTCCGATTTGTTACCTCGCAGTGGAGAAGAAAAAAGGAATTGATTAATCAGTGAGGTTTGATTAATAAATAAAAAAAAAAAAATCGGAAGGAGCACAGGCTGTAAAGATGTGAAGGCTTGAAATTCTAGAGGAAGAGTTGAAGTTCTTTACCTTTACATTGAATCTAAGAGAGGCAAGGTGGTCAGTAAAAGGGTTGTCTCGTGTAGAGCTGAGAACTATTCTGGAAACTTGATTTGAGGTGGAGTTACTTATTCTAGAGGCTGTGTTTTTCGTCGGGTTGAGATCGATGAGAAGCTAGAGTGAATGTCGAGTTTGTGGAGAGAGAGAGAAAGGGACAGAAGGTTTTTTCGGCGGAGCTGAGATAGGGTTTCGGGGTGGTGTCCGAAAATGAGTTGTGTCGGGTTTGCACAAGGTGGAGAGTTGTGGGCTTATAGTGTACAAACCGGACCCAAACTTTAGCTGAACTGATCGGATGGGCCTCAGAAGTGGTAGTTGGGCTGGGGCTTTATGTGTTAGCTCGTGCAAATGAGTTAAAGAGACGTCGTCGTTCAGTTGTAACGGCTGTAACAGAACAAGCGATCGTCTTCCTCTTCTCTGGAGTAGAGCAGAGAACAGAGTGCAGAAGAAGTGAGATCGTCTTCTCCGGTGATTCTCCGGCGAACGCTGAGTTGCAGAGGCGTGACCTGGTTCTTCGCTTTGAGCGTCCTTCACTGAGAGATAAGATCTGTTATCCTGAAAGAACAAGATTCGTAGTTAATGAATGATAGAATCTTGTATGAGCTTAGATTGTAAACGTTGATCAAAGCTTAGTGGATTGAAGAGCTGAGTCTCTTCCCCAGACGTAGCGAAAGCGAACTGGGTAAACAAATTCTCTGTGCAAGTTTATTCAAGTTGCTAACGATCGTATCTCATATTCGAAGTAGATGAAACGAACATAGATAGTACGAGACTCAACAAAACTAAAGTTTTATATGATCATAATCAATAATTAGATATCAATTTTAGTTTATTTAGTATGTGCCTGGCTTCCCCAAATAGAATAATGTTGTCTTAAGCTTCGATTTACACTAATGTTTCTACTTGGATCACCCAGATTATGATTACCACGACCATGACTATGATTATGGTTACGGCCACGACCGCAACCTCCAGCACGACCACGACTATGGTTACGGCCATGGCCACCAACACGACTACGAACACAATCACTTTCAGAATATACTTTAGAGATAAGATTATCATCCATAACTGGTTCACCATCCGAGATACAGTGACCTTCTGATTCATTAGCTTGAACAGCTTCAGTGAGTCCAGAAAACATTCTCTACAACAAACAAATATCACTGTTACAAATTGACATTTAAAATTTTGATAATACAACGTTAGTTACAGATGAAATTATATGATTATGCTTTAAAGATATACTCAGGCAATGTACAAAATTACTCATTAACATGTATAAAGTTAAAAATCAGAGTTTCAAATGCACGTGAACAACCACCACAATATATAATATATACTAAAAGAAGTCGTTCAAAAAAAAAGTAAGCATAAAAGAAAAGTGCACAAATGTGCAGTACTTAAATAATTACCCTATTATTTCGGTGGAGTATTGCTGGAAACTGGGAGAGAGCAGGAAGAGCAAGAGCCTGTTCGTTAAAAAGAAAAAAGAGATTGCAACGTATCAAGTTTCTTTAGATTAATAATCAGAAACACAGATAGAATATCTTAATTCATAATTATATATTGACATATATGCATGGTATGTTAACGAATTTTCTTATTGTTGTATAAATGCATGATTCTGTTTACTTTTCTCGTGAACAATATCTGAGACCAAGTGGTTGAGTGTAGTTGGCAGGCCAATAATCTTATCTTTCTATGTCACCATATATATGTTTGAAGTACGAATGTGCATATAATTTCTAGCCTAGTGCTTAAACAAAATTGAAAGGTGAGAATAATATTCAATCTCCTATGCATGGGTTAGGAAATTTAATCTCAATCTTATGACAAAATGTTATCAATCCCAGACAGAACTAGATCCAAACATGACATCAGTTTAAGCAATTCTTTTTGCTAATTAAGTTAAATTTGGCTCGAAAAGTAAATATAACTTATACAAACTGAAATTAAACTAACAAACCACCAATATCAATACTATATAAAAATACAAAAAAACTCAAAACTAATCTTTTTTTTTTAAAAAGTACTCCGTATAAAATAACAAAAAAAAATTTATTCTATTCACTTAAACATTTGACTATGTGATCTTTTGTCAATCTTTTGAATATGTGATTAACCATTTCTTCTTTAATAAAAATACAATCCTATTTTTTATTAAAAAAATCTTTTATCTTCTTATAAGATTGCAATTATGTAAAAATATATATATTAACTTATATTCACCCATTTTTAAAAATATAATAATACAAAACATATCGTTAAGTATTCTGTAATTTTAAATGACATAACGATTACTTACCCGCGTGCAAATAAATATTTCATTCAAATTTAGCGTGAAAACAAATTAATTATTTCATTCAAATTTCTGCAATAGTATTGAAACAAAGTCTATATATAATTTCCATTCAATCAGTTACATTTGTTGCTAATTAACCAAACATAAACTAATTTCAATAACAAAACAATAAAAAATTTAAAAAAAAACAATTCATGTCTAGAAATCAAATGATATTTATGGCTCCGATTAGTAACCATCGCTTAATTGCGGAATCGCTGAAAAAGTAGTTAAGCTGCGGAAAAAATTAATCAAATTGCGGAAAATTTTAAAATTTGCGGAATGACGGAATATATATTAAATGGATCAAAATATTTTATATGGTATTCATTTTGTTATAAAAATAAATATTAATAATTAAACTAATTATTAAAAAATATAAAAATAACTAAAATTTGTTAAACATATTTTAATTTTTATTAAAAATGTTTAGCTTATATTTCAATACATTTTAATAATAGATTGACATTTTATAGTTTTATAAAACAATTGTATTATAATTTTATTTACAACATAACTATTTATCATCATTAAAAAATTTATTATTTATTAAAATTTTAAAACGATATTAACATATAATTTAATAATACGAGAGTGTTAATTTTGTAAAATTTTCCATGATAATTTTCTAAAACTCATTTTTTCACTTAATGAAAACTCTCTTTATATTTTTGTCAGCAAAAATGCAAATCTGCATTTTCACGTTTTTTTTTTCATTACGCAACTTTTATTGATTGACAAAATAGTTGCGGAATCGCGTTTGAAACGCCATTCCGCCGTAACATTACCAATCAGAGCCTATATTAGATATATAATATCAGCAACGGCAGGTTTATAATCTACATATGTTACAAACTTACATCCAATTGCAAATCATAATTATTTCATAGAAAACAAGAGTGGGTTCTCCGCGACTGTAAGATTTTGTGTATTACATGGTGTTTGGGACCTACCACAAATCTTCGTTCAGACATGTCTGAGACATTACGTCCTTCTTCCCTTTCTTTAGTGTTCGATGTGAAGTCAGATTCTGATTAAATACTTCGAATTTTATAGATGACAACACAAAACTCTTTTTTTTTTTTTCTTTCTTTTCCTTCTCAAAGACAAATAAAAATGATAGCTGTAAATAAATGATACTATGGGCCAAAACTTACAATTTAGAATTTTTGTTTTTATCTCACTCAATACATTTCTATCCTTTAGTTTTGTTGACAAAAAAAAGAAAATAAAATTAAAACCTTTATATAAGCCACATAGGAGACTTTACAATCGTGGACATATACATTTTAACACGTTCTTATTTTGAGGGTTCTTTCCGCCAAAGATTTATGTCCAACTGTAAATAACTAGTCTTAGAAAATTTTAAATAAAGAAATAAATTATGTTTTTTTCTTTGATAAAGGGCTTAAAATTATGTTCTTCCCTTCCGGAAAATGTAAAATATAGGCATGAGACTTTTATCTGAAATCTAGATTTGATCTGAGATCCGATTCAGATCCGCTCTGAAAATCCAGATATCCGAAGGGCTGAATTTGGATCTGGATAGTAAAATGTTGGATCTGTCAAAACCGAATACGGATCCAGATATCTTAATTTTTTAGTCCGGATATCTGGATCCGTATTTTTATTGATAATTGTTTAAAAAATAGTAATATATATATAAAATAATTTTATTTGTTATATTTTTATTTTTATAATATTATATAAGTATAAAATTTGTAATAATATGCTTAGAAATAATTAAACTATATTACTTTTATTTTTAAACTTTTGTTTATATTTATATATTTAATATTAATTTTATTTATTTTAAGGATCCTAATCCAGATCTGGATATCCGCCGGATATTACAATTTTTAGGAGGATATCCGATACCCGAATATCCGAAAACCCCGAATTTGGATAAGGATAGTAAAATCATAGATCTGCTGGATAAAGATCCGGATCTAGATACTTTAAAATACTCTGGATACCCGATCTGTTTCAAATCTAGTAAAATATGTAGGTAGTAAGATAATTGAAATGTGTTCAAAATCGAAATAATACAGCTGTGTCTTCAAACTATTCTTTAAGTATATACATTTTCAGTGAAATTGAAATGTTGTTTTCTTCTTACATCATTGAAATGTTTATAGCTTAAATACCTTCAAGGTGTACATAACTCATTATGTCTAGTGACGATAAGAAATATAAATGGTGGATCAATCCATTCTAATTAATTGTTATTTGGTTGATGAATAACGATCTCTATAAATTACAGAACTAATTTCACGAAATACAAATTATATAAAACTATTACTGAACTAATTTCATAAAATATAAATTATATAGAACAACACTATTGCTGATAAAGAAACTTTTATATGCATTTTAACCCATTATTTTATATTTATTTCATAAAATATTAGTGAGTCAATTGCAATAAACAATATGAATATATTATGATTATAGTTGTCATATTAATTAAATAATAACATTGACCAAAAATGAAAACACTAAAGCTTATAATATGTCTGTAATGATATATACTCAGACTGGAGTTAGCCATTGAAATGATAAATCATGGTCATTACATTGTTTGTAACGCTAATATAAATGGAAAAGGTTATTTCCGAAACAAAATTTCCATAAGTGTTGTTGACCAACCAACCAATAAAAATAAAATACCATAACAAATTAATTCATATGTTTACAGTTTACACCACAATCTACTTTCATAAAAACTAGTATATTCCTTTTAAAATAAAAATTCAAAATATTTTAAATTTCAAATTAAATTTAAACATAAAAAATCTGCCACTTCTTGAGAACTATTACTGACCGTTAGAAGATAAGTGAATGTGAGTTGAACACTGAGTATTGAATAAGATATTAGCCCAGTACGAGTACTAAATGGGCTTAAGTTAGCTATAGGTCCACAATGTGAAAGAATCTGGATCCGACCCGGGCCCATGAGATTCACCCGTGTTAACCTCAACTGCAAAAAAACCCACACTCCATTCTCGCTTCTTCTCATTGTTAACGCGCCGCCGTGGAGGGAGAGTTATAGAATGGAGGATATCGAGGATCTATTGGCCGGAGGAGCTGGTGGCGCACCGCCGGGATTTCGGTTACCGTTAAATGCCGTGGGAGTTAATCCAAAGAGGAATACGAGCAAACGTAGTATCTCGAAGCAGGATGAAGTTACTCATTCGAATCGCGATTCGCTTGCTCCACCATCTATGAAGATTCCTGGAACTCAGGTCGTTCTCCTGCACTCTCGATTTCGTTATTTCATTTGCTTCGATTTCTCTATCTGTCAAACGTCTTATAGATGCACTTGCATGTATTTGTGCAGACGATTTACATCAAGACGTTTGGATGTTCACATAATCAGGCAAGTCAGCTAGTAAAATCTTCAATATCCGCTTGTAATTTGGAGTTCTTGATTGCCTCATCAGAATGAATACTGTAGTGATTGAGCTCATGATATGTTTTAGCCAAGTTTCATGAAATGATTAATCTCATGATATGTTTTAGCTAATTTTGGATGTTTCTTTCGCTGATCATATGTTTTAGCTAAGTTTGTTGAAGTGATTGATCTTACTGTTGTTTCGGGTTTTTCTTCAGAGTGATAGTGAGTATATGGCTGGACAGCTTACTGCATTTGGCTATGGGTTAACAGAAGTCCCAGAGGATGCTGATCTGTGGCTCATTAACACGTAAGCAGCTTCAGTTCTCAGAGTTCCCTGTACCATTGTTAAGTTTGTTTGCTGTGAAATGTTGTAAGAATATTAGCAAATAGTTCACTTGATCACGGTTGCTCAATATAGATTTACTTTTGTGTTCCCAATGTATTTTATATGAGAGATTGTTGCAGCTGTACTGTGAAGTCTCCGAGCCAGTCTGCCATGTCTACTCTGATAACGAGGGGTAGAAGTGGGAAAAAGCCACTTGTGATAGCCGGATGTGTTCCTCAGGGAAGCCGTGACCTGAAAGAACTCGAAGGCGTTAGTGTTGTTGGAGTCCAACAGATTGATCGTGTCGTTGAGATTGTTGAAGAAACTCTCAAAGGTCATGAAGTGAGGCTTCTAAATCGGAAGACTTTGCCTGCTCTTGATCTCCCAAAGGTCTCTATAAAGTTTGTTTACACACAGTCTCTATAAACTTTGTTTACACAGGCTTCTTTTAGGTTTTGGCTTAATAAGTCATTTTCCATCGCAGGTGCGGAGGAACAATTTTATCGAAATCCTTCCCATCAATGTTGGCTGTTTGGGTGCCTGTACTTACTGCAAGACCAAGCATGCCCGTGGTCACTTAGGAAGCTACACAGTCGAAAGTCTTGTAAGCAGATTCCGCTTCACAGAAACGAATTTTGATTTGCACTCAGCTTTTTCCCCTTTCCCTCGGAGGAACAATTTCTTGAGATTATTCCTACATTGCAGGTGGAGCGGGTGAGAACTGTAATATCTGAAGGAGTCAAGGAAATTTGGTTGAGCAGCGAGGACACTGGAGCATATGGTAGTTTCTTTTTTTCTATCTCATTGTGCTGATTTGTTTTTGGTTTCTAAGAGAGCTAATGTCTCGCAAATGTTTCAGGTCGTGACATAGGAGTTAATCTTCCAATACTGCTTAATGCTATTGTTAAGGAGCTTCCTTCTGATCAAAGCACAATGCTCAGGATTGGGATGACTAATCCTCCTTTTATCCTCGAGCATTTGAAAGAAATAGCAGCTGTTTTACGTCACCCTTGTGTCTACACTTTTCTTCATGTCCCTGTCCAATCTGGCAGTGACGCTGTGTTAACGGTCAGTTCAAAATTGTGTCAAAATCCTGTTCTAGTTTCACCTGACGATTTCTCTTGTCGCAGGCCATGAACAGGGAATATACATCGGGTGAGTTCAGGACCGTGGTAGACACCTTAACAGAACTTGTGCCAGGGATGCAAATTGCTACTGACATCATATGCGGATTTCCTGGTTAGTCCCTGGATTTAAAAAAAAAAAAAAAATCCTTGATAGTATTTCTGGGAATAAAAAACATCACTCCGCCACAAAGAAAAAAAAAACTTACTGATCGCATGTGTTTGTTGGTTGCGGGGTAGTTGAAGCATGTTGATTTGTTCTCATTTAGTTCGCCTATGTTTAAGATACATTTGTCACTTTTACCATTTTCAGGTGAAACCGATGAAGATTTTTCTCAAACAGTTGGGCTTATTAAGGATTACAAGTTTGCTCAAGTTCATATATCTCAGTTTTACCCCAGACCAGGTAAGCTCAAGGATTATGCAAGTAAGCAAGCTGGTATTTGGGAAGTGTTTGATCGGGTCTAAACAATTTTTTTTTTTTTTTGGATCTGCCGTTTATGATATAGGGACCCCAGCAGCAAAGATGAAGAAGGTACAAAGTAAGATAGTGAAGCAACGAAGCCGTGAGCTAACTTGTGTCTTTGAGGCTTTTGCACCGTACACCGGAATGGAGGGCAAAGAAGAGAGAATATGGATAACTGAAATAGCTACCGACGGAGTCCATTTGGTAAACCCCCTCCTGAGCCATATACATCTTGACGTTTTTCCCCAAATGTCATATCTTCTATAAAATCAAATTCATACGTATTGACAATGAGAATTTGTAGGTTGGGCACACCAAAGGATACATACAGGTCTTAGTTAGTGGACCAGAAAGTATGCTTGGGACTTCGGCTATAGCGAGGATAACATCTGTTGGGAGATGGTCAGTGTTTGGGGAGGTGATTGAGACACTAAGCTCTACAAATGTAGTAACACAAGTCCTAGAGGAGAAAAAGCCGCCTTGTACCTCTGATGTCAGTACTTGTGACACTTGCAATTGCTCTGCTCAGAGCTGTGGAGAAGGGAAATCGGTAGAGGCCTGTAACATTTCTGGAGATATGACAAGACGAGATGACAAGACACAAGGAAAGTCAAATAAAGAAGAGGAAGAGAAGCGACAAGTGGTATCACATTGGGGTTTCGTTGACAAGGCACTTGTGTGTGGAGTGTTCGTAAGCTCTCTCACCATTCTTGTTTTGATGATTAGCATCGCATCTAGAGTTTTGCTGCGTCAATGAATCTGTGAGATTCATGGTTGTAGAAGAATCAAGTTTTTGACTTTTTGTTTGCTTTGACTAATATCCGCGTTCTATGCATTTTTAATTTTCAACGAATCCTTATTTCAGATTTTGTAACTTCGATTTAAGAATGTTTGTTCCACAATAATTTATATAGTTCATGATTTTATATCAGGCCTAAGTCTTAAATCTACCCAAACAAGGCCAATTATGAGCTAATAAGACGGCCAGTTCAAGTGACACAAACTATATGAATTTACAAGATAAAGCAGGCAATGCGAGTTTGGATTCATTAAGGTTACTAACGATGTTAACCATTCTAACTTTTAACGTGAGAGTTCTGTTGCAAAAAATCACTTCGCAAATAATAGTAACGCAAATAATAGTAAAGATAAGACAATTATAGAACCACATGTCACACAAGGTAAATTAACATTGACCTAAGTCTTTAATTCTTTATCAAGTAAAAATAGTTTTTGTGACGTATAAATAATCTTGGCTTGATATATTTATAGTAATGAATCACGTTGGTAGATGTTGAGATATTTTAATGTTAGGATAGACAGTAGAACCTTTATAAATTAATATTCTATAAATTAATAATCTTTTAAAATTAATAAATTTCACTGGTCTCAACTTGGGCCGATACAAAATATGATACAAATCGATAAAATAATAAGATAATAATATTTTTGAAACTCCAACGTAAATATATAGTCTCATTAAAATTATAAATTAATAATCTATCTATATATTCTTTTATATAAGTACAAACTAAAAATTATATTGTTGGTTTTATATTCACAATGAAAATACTTCTATTTTCTAAATATTTCAATATATTTTGATAATATTTAGTAAAATTATATCGAAAACCACATAACAATTCTATGAAACATACAAATATACACCAAATAACACAATATGAAAGTCAAATTTTTAAAATTTAAATAATGTATATACGGTAAAATCAAATATTTTTTATTTTTATAAATAAAATATTCAAAATAAAAAATAATCTGAAAATGAAAATTTGTAAATTAATATATCCATAAATTAATAAAAATTTAAGGTACCAACATTATTAATTTATACAAGTTCTACTGTATATTGTTATGAATAGGCGATGTTTGAGTGCATGAAAGCAAAAAAAGAAAAAGGAAGAGGTGGAAAAAGGACAAGTGAGGCAAAAACTGGAAAAGGTAAGCGAGAGGCTGAGTGTAACAGCCCGAAACATGTGCTCCAGAGTTTCTTAAGAGAATCCATTAGGTTTATGGTCCGTTAGGATAAAAATATAGGATTTTTTTCTTCTTATAAATAGATTTTTACCTGTTTTCTGTTAGGTTTCCGATCCATTAAAAACTGAAAACGTAAATCTGAAAAGATCCAAAGAAAATAGAAAACTCTAGCTGTCAATGTTCCACCTTTCTCTTCTTTCTCTTCCTCTCATGCCGTCGTTCTCTCTCTTCCTCTCATGCCGTCGTTCTCTCTCTTCCTCTTATGTCATCTCTCTCTCTCTCTCTCTCTCTCTCTCTCTCTCTCTCTCTCTAACCAAGTATTCTTTCATGATCTGTATACTGGTTGATGTGGAATTAGAATTTGGTTAGACCGTGTTTGAAGTTAAGTTGATAGATCATAATGAATACTAGGTTGATAGATGTATGGAACATATTGCATAAGAACCTTCATACTATTTAAAAGGACTTACTGGACTGCCTTGTATTGATGTGAATGAATGATATTGTTTGATGCTTGTGTGATTGGTTTCTTTGATGAAAGCTAAGTTGGCAGAAATAATTACACGCTTAGGTTAATAGATGAATGTTACAATTGGTATATGAAGTGAATGAATGATGAATGTATGGATGTGAAGTGTATTGTATGTGACACCGATAACGAGTGGCGTCTAATGAATTGATCAAGGGTAATGTTAAGGATAATACAAATGAGAATGTTAATGAATGTTAATGATGTGAGACACATATGACGAGTGGCGTTTAGAAAGTAATGATGACTTAATGTAATGAGACCGAAAAATGGTGGGTTAATGTTAATGGGTTCCGTAAAATCAAGTCATCTCGAGTCGTGGAAGATGTGGCTGCAAGTACCGCTGCACAAATACTACCGAAAGGGGTCAGATGGCTACGAGCAGGTAGTTACGTAGGAAGCCTTGGGACAGTTGTTAACATAAGATCTCACAGGATAGGCCGACACAAGGAGGGATGTCCATGAGCGCGCCATAGGTCCTTGGAGTCTTGTATGATTGGTGACGAGTCTATCGAGTCCATGTGTAGCAATGACTGAGTTCTTGTAATGTTTGATCTAACATTTTAGGTTCTAATGTTTGATTTATGATGACACAATTGCATGCTTGATTGCCAGTGGCTAGGCAGTCCTCATTCTAGCATTGAGTAGTATAAAGTTTCATGCGGGGAGACTGGTCTAGAACCACTTCATTGAGTAATCCATTTACTCATGTCCTCCCTTTCTATTTCTTTGTGCGCATGACTGTAAGTAGAAGTATATGGATTATGGTTGGGTTGGTATTTCACAAAAGGCAGTGCGTTTGAGATCCTTAGGATCAGTAACAGGACACATTAGGAGGTCTAAAATGAGTAGACGCATATTCATAACGTCCACTCTGAACCCCGGTTGAGACGACAAGGGAGTGGGCTGTTACAATTGGTATCAGAGCATGGGTTAAAATCTCTTTAAACTCTCTTAAGGGCTCAACATTTTCACCGTTTTCGAAAACCTTATTTCAGTTTTGGGAAAAGTGTTTGTGAAAGTTTATGCTGCTCATGAAACGTTGAAAAATGTTTTCAAAACCACCAACTATACCTATACTCCTATTATGGTTCTGATCGGATCTAATTACTTGCATGATGTCTTCACCAGTTCGTCACATGATGGGACATATGCACTACATCCCAAAGGGTACACTCACGTATACCCGTAGGGAATGCTATGACCAGGATGGTAATATGGTGCAGCCTATGTACCCAGAAGGCCTGGCAAAAAAAACATAACCAAACCGGAATCGAACCAAAATACTTGAAACCTGAACTGGACCGAAACCCTCAAATACCCGAATGGTTCTTAAACTTATATAACCAAAATAACTGAACCAAACCCGAACCGAGAACCTAACGAGTACCCAAACATATAAAAATATTAATTATATATACATATAATATACCTAAATATATATATTTATAATTTTAAAAATCTATTAAAAGTATCTAAAATATTTGAAAAAACTAAATTATTGTAAAGTATCCAAACTATCCAAAAGTATCCAAAAGTATTCGGATATTTTTATCCAAAATTATCCAAAGTAACCAAAAATATTCAAACTTTTCTCTAAATTATTTTAATTATTTGATATTTTATCTAAAAACATGATATTTAATCTGAATTACCTAAACTACTCGAAATAACCAAATGGAACCGAATGAGAATCAATTTTTTCCGGGTATTTTCAGGTTCTTAACTTTACTATCCAAACCGAACCAAACCCAAAACTACCTCAACCGAAACCGAACCAAAAATAGTCAAGTAGTAAATGGATCCTCTAACCCCCTACCGAACTACCGATACCGAAATACCCGAACCGAACCAAAACCGAAAATGTCCAGGCCTACCCAGAACCAGAAGAGAAGTTCAGAGAGTCGCCATTGGCGTATCCACATGAGTCGACCGTGAAGCGTAAGGTGTTGATGCCTCATTTTCAGAGAATGGCTGAGCAAAAGTGCTTGATGCAAGGTCAAGCATCATTTAATCTCTCTCCTGAGGCAGAGATGACGCCACCCATGAGGGGACAGAGTCACCCGACTACCCGAGGAAGTTGCGGTTGAGGCCTGGTGCAAGTCATGAGCAGCCGTCATCTGTGGAAGGACCTTCAAAGAAGCGTGGTCGTCCGCGTAAGACACCCAATGTGGATGAGGGTTCTCTGAGAGTGATTACCCGACCATGCCAGTGTGAAGTGTTTTTTCATATGAAGCATGGATCCCACTCAGCTGTAGATTATACTGAAGAGTTTAGGAGCAAGTCTAAGAAGTGTAAGCCAAATGAAGCAGAGATGTGGTGCAAATGGTATAAGATGGGACTCCGTGGTAACATTCAAGCTAAGTTGATTGGTGTCTTGGAACCTCTTGAGTTTGCTCTAGTATGTGAATGGTCGGTCTAGCGGTGGAAGCAAAAAAGGAGATTGCTGCTAGGACGGTTGACATCTCGAGTTCTGAACCGGATGAGGATCCGTCAGAGAGTTCGCAAGAGGAAGAGGATGATCCAGAGTTTCCAGCTAGTGGTCCCAGCATGGTCGGTCCTGGATCCGAGGCTGAACACGTTTTCTCACATCATAGTGGCTATCTGAGATTCTAGGATCATTTCTTAGAAGTAAGACACATGCTTTTCTTATTTATTTTTTGGCTTTGGTGTTTTTCATTTTTAAAGGTATTCTTTTGATTGTACATATGGCTTGAGTTTTTAAGCTATTGTAGTCCTACTCCATTTTATTTATTAAATTTATTTATTGGTTTTGAAAGAGATCCTGAGTAAAGTTTATTATCGCCTTGTGTGCCTCCCTTGATTGTATATGTTTATTTCTGTTTTTCCTTTATGTTCGAAGTTTGAAGGTTGGAATTCACAGACAAATTCTGATTAATAGGGGGAGAATTGTAACGGCCTGAAACATGTGGCCCAAAATTTCTTAAGAGAACATGTAAGGTTCCACTTTTCTCTTGTCCCTCTTCCTCTCACGCCGTCACTCTCTCTCCTTGCCAGCCATCCGCCTCCAAGCCATTGGTCGTGGTTGTGAGTAGCCCCAAACCTGAGATTTTGGATTATGGTCGATCCTCGTTTGTGTTCTCTTGTTATAGTTTTCTCAGATCTTACTTTTGATCTAATCAGGTGAGGTGTTTTGAACCCAATATTCTTTCATGATCTGGAATCATAATTTGGTTAGATCTTGTTTGAAGTTAGGTTGATAGATCATGATGGATACTAGGGTGATAGATGTATGAAACATATTGCATAAAAACCTTCACAATGTTTAAAAGGATTTAATGGACTGCCTTGTGTTTTATGTAAATGAATGATATTGTCTGATGCTTGTCTGATTGGTTTCTTTGATGCTTGTGCTGATTGTTAATGAAAAATAAGCTTCTAGAAAGAATTACATGCTTAGGTTAATATATGAATTTTACAATTGGTATATGATGTGGATAAATGATGAATGTATGTAATGTGAAGTGTATTTTATGTGACACCGAGAATGGCGGCGTCTAACGAAAGTGTGAAGTTAATGTTAAGGATAATTAAAATGAGAATGTTAATGACTGTTAATGATGTGAGACACTGAGAACGAGTGGTGTCTAGAAAGTGATGATGAGTTAAATGGAATGAGACCACGAAAGGGTGGATTAATGTTAATAGGTACCATAAGATCAAGTTATGCCGAGTCGTGGAAGATATGGCTGCAAGTACCGCTCTGCAGATAATGCCAAAAGGGGCTAAATGGTTGCAAGCGGGCAGTTACGTAGGAAGCCTCAAGACAGTTGTTAACTTCATATATGTAGTAATGACTGAGTTTTTGCAATGTTTGATGTAGCATTTTAGCTTGTAATGTTTGATGTTATGATAACGTAGCTGCATGCTTGATTGTTAGTTGCTAGTCAGTCCTCGTTTCCGCATTAAGTAATATAAAGTTTCATGCGGCGAGACTAGTCTAGAACCACTTCACTGAGTAATCCATTTATCCATGCCCTCTCTTTTTATTTTCTTGTGTGCAAGACTATAAAGTAGAAGTATATGGATTATGGTTGAATTGGTATTTCACAAAAGGCAATGCCTCCGGAATCCTTGGGACCAGTAACATGACATGTTGGGAGGTCTAAAATGAGTAAACGCGTGCCATGACGTACGCTCTGAACCCCAATTTGGACAACGAGGGAGCATGCCGTTACACTAAGCAAACTCAATACATATTTTTCTTGGTTAAATTTTCTAACACTCATGTCTTTTGTCTCAAGTGTATCTCTATTGGTCCCAAACTCAACTTTTTTTTTTTGTTTTCTAACGTATTTCTCAGAGATCAGGGTTTCATATGTAATATATCTTGTAATAGGTTTTGACTTTAATTTTCGGGTTAGAACATCTCCAATTATTCCTCCTTTTATTTTTCACTTTAAAAGAAAGTTTTAATTTTTTTTTTTAATTATCCTTTATTTTCACTTTATAATATAGTAAAAATGAGTATTATAAATAGAGTAAGTTATTTATTTTTATTCATTGTTCTATTTTAACTTTAAAAATATAGCATCATGGGAGTCAAAACCAATTCTATTATATAATTATTCTATTTAAAAAAACAGAGTGAATTATTAGAGTTGTTTTTGTCCTATATGTAGTTTACTGCTATAGTATGGTAGAAATAAAGGCAAAATGTCAATCAGTATCTCTTCACCGGAATTAAGTAAATATTTTTCTTGTTTTGTCAATTCTCTATGATCTAATTTAATTGAATAGCCATTTTAACACGACGGGATCCACTTGTAGATAATTAAAAGGTGGAGGTCCTCTAGTTTTAAGTTCTGACTAGGGGTGGACACAAGACAAATACTTGCTATTTTCAGGTATTTGCAATTCGACTTGTCTCGGTCGACTAGTTTGATTTATTATTGTACTTGAATTTCTTAAATCAAGTACTTGGAGAAAAATTTAATATTTGTAAATTACTTAACTCGGCTTGTTATTTTCCAGAATTAAAAACTTGTTTATGAAATATTACGTACAGATATTTAAAATAAAAATACATAAAATAAATATTTCTTAACGAGTAACAAGTATTTTTTGTCAAGAAACAAGTATTTTTAATGAGTAATAAGTATTGTTTTGACAAAAACAAGTATTTTTAACGAGTAGCAAATACTTTTTAACGAGTAATAAATATTTTTGAACAAGTAATAAGTACTAGGTAGAGAGACCCATGCTATAAGAGTGTTGAATTGAAAATTATAGTATAAAGACTATACTATCATCTCCTACTACTAAAAAGGGAATATGGTGAGTGTTTATAGTGTCCACGTCAACATTAAAAATCAACCTATCATAGTATTGAATTAGGCCACGTCACCCAAATCAACCTAAACGATATGTTTGCTTCATCTTCTTCCAAAACACCTAAGCTTCACCGCCGTTACTATTACCTTCTACTATCATCTTCAATGTATGCCTCCCACATCTAAGTCCCATAAAGCTTCATCAATCACCGCTACTTTGAAAACGGCACGCATCTATTCACATCCCATAAGGTCGCCAACTTATATAATCATCTGCTTCCTTGATTCTCTCCTTTCCCCGAATCACACAAACAAAAAAATCAAAGCAAACGATGACATACAAATCGTGAAAATTAACGGGCAAGGCTTTTATCTGTCTATTTTACAATGAGGTCTTTCCAGATTTGGGACAGTTGAACCTATTGTTTCAGCTAATCAGGAAGCGAGGAACACAACAAAGGGGAATTTCTAATTGGTCTCGAGCTTCTTCTCATAGACGAACATATTTGGATTCACTATTTACAAGTCGATATTTGCTTACATAATTTACTAGCTTCCCTTAATGGTGACAGGAAGTAGAAAGAGGACGATCTTGGCACGTCCTTCATGGTTTTTGTGGCAAGTACAAACTCTTTCATTTGTAGTTACTATTGGATATTATAGGACTCTTACTATTCTGATGAAACGAATGTCATCAATCTTTTTCAGGATGCTAAAAGGGAACATCGAAAGGTGTCTCAGCTCGTGGTAGGACACAAACAGTATTAGCTATTGCATCAAAGCATAAGCTGATCTCATGAATTTGTCAGATTTTGACCATAATCTAAACCTTTTTAAAAAAATTGTTTAATTCTTTTTTAGATTGTTTGATTGTTGATATAGTTTTGCAGGATTAAATTGTGATGGAAGTCAATGAGCCAAAGGCTGGATGGAAAGCTGCTTTCAGTGATCGATTTGCTAACACCACTGTTAGTTTTTTAACATCCATCATCGTATCTGCGTCTTGATAGATTCCGAGCTATTTTTCCTTTTTGGTGAATAAGACTAATGTTTATAATTATTTCTGAAATTTGACTATTCTCTTTTTTTTTTTTGTGTGTGTATTTGGATGTTCAAGTTGCAGAGATTAAGTGCCTCCTCGGTGTTAAACCATTAAGGGAGCACAAATATTTAGGTGTACATGTTGTAAGTCATGACATCTATGAAGCTTCATAAAGAAATTGACGCTAGAACCGCTTGGTCTCAGTGCACCAATATTGGAAGGATAGTAGGTAAATCTAAACTCCCATTATCTATGTCTTTATTTCATTGTTTTGAAACATGAAATACTGACTATTCTTTTGTTTTTTTGTCAAATCTTCTACTCGATTACATATCACGTCAAAACTCCATTTTCGTGGTCAGAAATTAGGGAGGTTAGATAAAGAAAGATTCTTCCCAACATGGTAATATTCCTATACGTTTTAGTTGCCCCCACATATTTTTGTACGTGGTTGGCATATACCTTATATATGTAACTGTTTATATACTATTTCATATACTAATTCATGTTTTGTGCTTTGTCTTGGCCATGTCTGGCTTAGACTGGGGCGTAGGTTTCTTAGGCGTTCCACCAAACTGATTGATCTTGGGGTCTTCATGAACTAAGCTTATACTCATGTTTGTTTGCTTCTTTTGTATAGTGGATATGTGGTTGTGCGCTCATGTAAGCTCAGTGTTACAGGCTACATACTACAAAGGATGGATAACATTTCTGATATGACTATTCTGAAAAAACTTACAAGAAACTGAGGAAAGGTTAAGATGAAGGAGGATACTTTCAGATGCCCTTTTTCTCTGGGAAGAAGCAACACTACAAGCTGAATGAGTATTTTCTAAGGTATGTTTTTTTTTTATCGCGGAAAATATACACTTGCTGTATTGAATTGCTTACTGATAAACTTTTTTAATTTTGAAAAAGAAAAATTAATGGATTGAAGATGGATTCACAAGACAAGTTTTCCAAAGACTCAATCGGACAGATACATGATAAAGCGACGCAAAGGAGGAGAATTTCAAGATTATGTAGCAGCAGGAGCATGCTGGAGTTGTTGATTTGCGCAAGATGTATGCATACATACTTACATAAATCTTTCGTTTCTGGTGAAATACAAGGGTAACTAAATTCTTTTGGTTTGATTCTTCTGCAAGGCTGATGAGGTCTCCAGCTTCATAGTGTTTGAAGAGAAAGAGTTTGTGGAGGAGAGGAGAAGCGGATAGAAGAGCAGAAGAAGATATATTTTGAGGAGATGCTTCATCTAGAGAGGAAATTTGATCTTTGGAGCTGCTCATGAACAAGCACGGCATTCACGATGCAGATGACGCAGACTATTAGCTTTCATGTTGTGCATTGGGTATGTTGGTAAATCTAAAGAGATTTGAGAAAGAATATTGTTCTCAGTCTTAGTAGGGATAATAATGTGAAGAGACTTGAGATTATTATTCTCCATTTTAGTAACGACTAAAAAAGTATTACGTTAGCAACAACAAGTTTGAATGTTTAGGTATATAAACCAAACTTAATTCGTTTCGTGGTAGATAAACCAAAGAGGTTCTATTTAAAGTCAAAATATTAGGGAAAATTAAAATATTTAACATGTTGGTTACATTAACTTTTTAACAGTGAGAGAGTCACAACCTTTATGTAACTCCATTTTTTGTGTGTACATGTTGAAGTTTTAAAGAAGAAACATGATACTCGAGGAGGAGGAGCCACCAGTAAAGGTGAAGAAGTCAGGGATGGGTGTTTATATGAGTAACTTGCTACCCATGACTGTTGCCACATTCTCAACTTGACTGTAACAGCCTGAAGATCACATTTACCCTCATACAAGCATGTAAAATGTCTTTTTGTAGTTAGAAGGTCACAAGTACTCTTCATATTTCAATGTGCCTTTATGGTTGCACTAATTTCCCTTTTAAGTTGCTACTTTCCGACTCTTGCTTCTCCCATGTGATATTCTAAGCGTTTCAGATTCTAGATTTTCCTTATAGAGATGAGAGTATAATTTAGGATCAGAGTTCTTAAACAAATTTATTTAAAGGAAGTCTATGTTTCTGATTTTCATCTCATGATTCTCCCATGTGCTATGAATAATAGTCTTCAGTCTCCTTATATCCAGAACTTCAGAAGCAGAGTATAAGTTCATACACATTAGCTTCAGGCCGATAGCATCTTACAACATGATATATGTTTTCTTAATGCAATAGTTATTGAATGCACATAGAAAGTCGTCACCAAGTTTGTTAAATGCATGAGCGGTGATTAAGCATGACCTCAGTCATCAAGACTATGAGAATCAAATTTTGTGATCAGACAACGCAAACACATAATCATATGAAGATTAACTCTTCACACTTCACATTATTATATTGTTGAAATTTGAGATGAATTGACAAATTAACAAGACATGAGTTTTAAAATCCATCATCACAGACCTTTCACACTTCCAAGTTTTTTGGGGTTTATTTTTAATTATTATTAATGTTATGTTTATATCGTATATTTATTTTTGTATACGTAATTTATTTGGCCAAATTGAAATTTAAAATATCAGATCATTGTGGTAACAAGTCACAATCCAAAACCATATATTTATAAAAAAAAACACTTATCATAAGTGTACAATGAATTCTAACTATATTCTTTAATAATTTCAATGCAACTTATTACTCGCTTCAGTACTAGCGACACAATTTTATTCCAACAACACAATTGACATATCAGAAATTTTAGAAAGAAGAATAAAATAAACTTACCTATAGTAATGAAGTGTTGAACATTCAAGCTCCATTCAAACATAAGTTCATCAATAAACCACAACAAAAGAGTAACCAAAAAATAATTGTAAAATTATTTTGGCTGAAATTATAAACCACTAAATAATTTAATTACAACTAAAAAGATAAAATAATTAATATATAAAATCCGCGCGTAATGTGGACACAGATCTAGTATCCTGGATCAAATATATAAATCTTACCATCATTGTTTATTGTTTTTATTATATTTGTGAGGAAGATATTCACCGATTGCTTCCAACAGCGGATACATTCTAGTGGGATAGGATATTAGAAAAAGTTACTTTAGGTGTACGTAAAATGAATAATTTTGGAGTCCTCACCTTCTCTTATATAGTTGATGAATGATGTATACCGAGAATATTCTTCTAATATTTGGTGAATTAATTGTTAGATATAGCTTGTAAATCACATTTAGTATTAATATTGACATAATAGAATCTTACATTACGATTAGCTTTATTATCGTCATTCACCATAAATGTAATTGCTCCATTTGTGCATAATTAATTAAATTACTAGATGTTTTGCCCGCATACGCGGACTTAAGCATTTATAATTATTTATTAATACATATATTATTAATTAAAAATTAAAATAATAAATTATTATTTATGTTTTTATTTGAAAGTTCTTACATAATATAACTTTTTTGAAAATTTTACTGTATACTATATTCATTATTAATAAATAAAATTTTAAAATCACTCAATATTTTATTTTCAGTTATACGAAATTAAGAATTTTACTTGAATAATATTTAGTTTTATATTTTCTGATTTTGAATTTATAAATTTTAATTAACATATTTTCATATAATAACACAATATATATAGGAATTATTGTTTAATTTTAAAATATATTTTTAGATTTTGGATAATTCTTATTATTTTCAGTTTTAATCAATTATCTAATTAATTAAATTTGAAATTCGTTTTTTATTTTTAGGTATTTTTTATAAAAATTCATTAAGGGTATAAACGATATTAACTACTCTAACTTTCATCATGAGAGCTCTGTTGCGAAAAATCACTTCGCAAATAATAGTATAGATAGATAATCTTATTGCAAAAAATATGGGTGTGCCGGGCACACAAATTATTTAGTCACTAATACTACTCTCTCTGTTTTCAAAAGATACATATTATAGGAAAAAAATATTTCTAAGAGATTCAGTTTTTATATTTTTTATGCATATTTTATCAACTAAAAATGAGTAATTGTAAATTTCAAAAACATTTATTGCATTTACTGAATTTTTATTGGTCTAAAGTTATGGAGAATAGATAACTAAAAAAAACTATGTATTGATAATTGAATTTTTTATATATTTTATTAATATGTGTGAAAACTCTAGAATATATTATTTTGAAACCGAGAGAATATATATTTGATTGCCGAAAATATAACCAAATAATGACAGTCACTACATTCATGTATTACACTTATATGGAGTGATATACTCACTCGGATCACAAAGGGATAGTTGCATAACAGATCCTTTAGCATTTAAAAATCGTGAGTAAGTAACCCATTTAACCCAAAATCAATAAAACCGCATTATCCAAATATGTCTTCCTAGACTCAGTACTACACAAAACCAGTACGATGTGAATATCACGATAACTCATTGACACCATTACACAAAATCAATCAAAAACACGTGAATATACCAACGATTTCTAGAGAACCAAAAATGATTATAATGAAATTTACGAAATTAAGGACTCCACTTCATATCTAGCATGCTTGTTTACTCCGGTAAGGGATAATTATCACACTAAGTGAGTCAATAATGAACGACTCAGTATCTTGTAGGTGTTTGTGCTACGGAAAATGACCTATGAGTGAATAAGTAAATTTTTAGTATTGTATTTATGTGAACACGATAAATAGAGCCGATATGTGCATTGGTTGTTCCTGTTATTTGAACAATATGTGAATAAGCATAACTTGGACAGAATAATTTCTGCTATATGAGAAATTGTTATATAAAGAAAGAACTTAAAGCATCTTGCAGGTGTTTGTCTGAGTAAAGTAGTCAAGAATTCAAGAACACAAAATATGTATAAAACTGTTAATTTGTTTTATATATCTTTCTTTGCTTTCTTAATGTTGTGAGATCATCTTACACTTAGATCTCTTATATAAGTAATAGAATTCCCTAACTTATCCTAATGATCTAGGAAACTTCTCTTAATCCTAAACCTAATAGTATTAGTTATCCAAGTTCCTTTAGGATAACTTGTTTCCTAAGCTATGAAGCTTATCCAACATTCTCCCTTCTAAGCTTCAAGTCATCTTCACTTAGGTCTTGAACTTTGATCAACTCCCTCATCTCTTTGAACTTGATCCTTGCTAGTGCTTGGTTAAGATGTCTGCTTGTTGCTCTGTTCCTGGTATGTGTTCCACATCAATCAATTCACGCTCAACACATTCTCTAATAAAATGAAACCGCTTGTGAATGTTTGCTGCACCGGTGGAACAAAAGATTCTTGGCAAGTGCAATAGCGGATTTGTTGTCCACGTGAATCAGTGTTCTTTCCATCTTTCTTCTTGTGATCTCACTCATTAATTCTTGAAGTCAAATAGCTTGTTTAACAGCCTTTGTTGCTGCCATGAATTCGGCTTTACAAGACGATAGAGCCACCATGTCTTGCTTCTGTGAACAACAAGTTATTGGTGTGTCACCAAGGTTAAACAGATGTCCAGTAGTGCTTCTTCCATCATCTGGATCGGTGTTGTGGCTACTATCACTATATCCTACAAGTCTTTGAGATCCTCCATGCTTAAACTTCAATCCGATACCGAGAGATCCTTTCAAATATCTTAACACTTGCTTTAATGCCTTACCATGAGACTCTCTTGGCGAATGCATGAACCTACTTAATATGCCAACACAAAACGCCATGTCTGGTCTTGTATGCATCAAATATCTTAAGCATCCAATTCTTCTTCTGTATAAGCTTGCATCTATTTCAGGTTCATCCTGTGCTTTTGAGAGTTGCAAACCAAACTCCATAGGTATACAAGTTGAGTTGCAGTTATCCATATCAGCCTCCTCTAGTATACGTCAAGCATACGCTTCTTGCTTGAGCATGATGCCTTGTGTGCTTTGATTCACTTCTATACCGAGATAGTAGGTCAACATGCCTAAGTCTGACATTTCAAACTTCTTGGACATTGAATCTTTGAACTCTTTGATTGCCTGCAACGAGTTCCTGGTAACAAACAAATCGTCGACATATAAAGCTACAATGAGTAGCTTATCTCCTTCTTCTTTGCGATACACAGAGTCTTCTTTTGCGCACTTCTCAAACCTCAAGCCTTTAAGGATGAAGTCAAGTTTTGTTTTCCACGCCCTAGGAGCTTGTCGTAGTCCATATAAATCTTTCTTGAGTTTGAAAACTTTGTGTTCTTCTCCCTTCTTTTCAAATCCTTCCAGCTGTGCCACATACACTTCTTCAATCAACTCCATGTGCAAGAATGCTGTCTTCACATCAAGGTGGTGGATCTCCCATCCACTTGCAGCAGCAAAGCCTATAAGTAGCCTTATTGTTTCTATTCGAGCTACTGGTGCGAAAACTTCATTGAAATCGATTTCATGTTCTTGAACGTAGCCCTTTGCAACAAGTCTTGACTTGAACTTGTTGATACTTCCATCTGCGTTCCGTTTTATCTTAAATATCCACTTGAGTCCAATCACTTTTACTCCTTTTGGCTTCTCAACTAGAATCCATGTCTCGTTATTGTATATAGAATTGATCTTATCTACACATGCTACCTTCCATCGTTTGTCTTTGAGTGCTTCTTGTATACTTACCGGCTCATCATTCAAGGCAAGTAACAAGACTTCGCACTCGATATCAGCTAGTAAGACGTAATCTTCAAGGTAACCAGGTCTGTTAACTTGACGAGATGATCGTCTTACCTCTTGTGTAGGTTCTTGCTCTTCAACTCCAGTCACTGTACTTACCTCCTCTGTTTCACTAGACTGAGTTATCGGTTCTGCAACAACATCTTCATTATGGGCACCGACTACAAAGGGACCACTTCCATTGTCCTCTGTACTTCCTTATGTCATATGGAACATTCCAGGTTCACTCTGGACTTCATTACTTACTCCCTTCTAATTCCGACAAGCTATTTCATCAAAAACCACATCCCGACTAACAATAATCCTCTTTGAGGTAGAATTGTAAAGTCTATAAGCCTTGGATCATGGCTCTATGCCTAGGTGTACCAAAGCTTGTGATATATCATCAAGCTTCCTGAGTTGGCCTGAATCTATCTTTTCATACGCCATACACCCGAAGACTCCGATGTGAGATAGACTTGGTTTCTTTTCTCTTAAACATTCATAGGGAGTTTGATTAATTAGAGCCCTTGTAGGTACTCTATTAATCAAATATTTGGCATGACGAACTGCCTCTCCCCATAAATAGTTTGGCACACTCATTGCTTTTAGTATGCATCGTGTCATCTCCATCAGTGCGCGGTTCCTACGTTCTACCACACCATTCTGCTGCGGGGTATATGGTGCTGTCAAGTGTCTTCTTATTCCATTGTTGTTGTCAAACTCTTGTGAAGTAAATTCACCTCCTCTGTCTGTACGCAACGTCTTTATCTCCTTGTCAAAATCCTTCTCAACGAGGTTTTTTGAATGTCTTATACTTATTGAAAGCATCACTTTTATCTTCTAATAATATTGACCACATATACCTTGTACAATCGTCAATGATGACAAATATATAGCGGTTGTGAGAGAGAGTTGCAGGTGAGATTGGACCACAAAGGTCTGCATGTAGGAGTTCTAGTGCACGCGACGATCTAAACGTTGTTGGTTTTGGAAAAGATTGTAGTGTTTGCTTGCCTACCAAACAAGAATCACAGAGTTTCCTTTTTTCTCTTATCTCCGGCAAACCATAAACCATTCCTTACGTTGCCATAGATTTTATAGTTTTGAAGCTAATATGGCCAAGCCTAGCATGCCATCTCCATGGTTCTTCCTCTATTCTAGCGTGTGGACAAGCTGCTCTCCCAACTTGCAGCTTTAATTTGTAGAGCCGGTTTGGAGATCTCATTACTTTTACTAGTAACCTTCCATCACGATCTCTTAGTGTTAGAAAGTTGTCTTTCATTCTGACATCACATCCTTGCTCAGTTTCTTGTCCCAAGCTTAGAATGTTACTCCTTAACTCAAGTATGAAGTAGACATCAGTTAATAACTTATGCTCTCCTGTCTTTGCTTCAAAGAGAATCGAACCTTTTCAATTGATGTAAACGTATGATCCATCTCCAACCTTTACTTTTCCTTTGATGTTTTCGTTGATCTCGGAGAAATAAGATCTCTACCCAGTCATGTGATTACTAGCACCATTGTCTAGGTACCACACTCCATCTTATTTCTTGTCGGTTTCAAGTTTCTTTGGCATCACCTTTTCTTCACTAAGGAACACAACTTCATGCATATATAAAGCTATATCTGCAGTTTCTGTTTCTGTCTTGTTAAGCTCTTGATCATCTTTCTTTTCGGGGCACACAGAGGCAAAGTAGCCCCTTCTTACGACAGCTAAAGCAAACAATCTGAGACTAGTCTCTTTTCTCTTTGTTTCTCTCACTATAGTTGCTCCTGCCACGCCCTCTTCCTCTATTAACTCGACCACCACCTCTGTTTGGTCCTCTTCTTCTTCCTCTCGCATTAACTGATCCTCTTTGTTCATATGAATTTTCAGAGTTTGAGAATAGAAGATTTCCTTGTTGCTCATATGATTCTTCATCCTTTATCCCTTCTTCATAAGTTTTGAGCCTCCCAATAATGTCTTCATAACTTGTTTTATCAAAAGTGATGCTGTCATATGAATAAACTTACGAGGTAGACTATTAAGGAACTTCTTCACAACTTTAGGTTCATCAATGCTTTGTCCCAGCGAAGATGCTTTTGATGCAAGCTCAGATATCTTCCCTGAGAAGCTGTCAATGGTATCTGAGTCATTCATCTTTAGACGATCGAACTCGTTCATCAAGGTTTGGAGGCGAGCTGTTTTAACACGTTCTGCACCTAGATTTCTTGATCGAATGGCTTCCCATATCTCCTTAGGGGTGCCTAGATCACCATCTTGTAAAATCAGGGTTTCAGGGATTAATTGAAACAAAAAAACTGTAGCTATATCGTTTTTATCTTCCTCAGCTGTTCCTGGCTTAATTGCTTCCCATGCTTTGTGTACACGAAGGAGCACCTTCATCCTCATCGCCCAAACCGTGTAATTCGACGTACTCAACATCGGACATAGCACATCATTAGGCACAACTTCGTTAGTCTTTACCAATGCTTTTGAATCCGCCATTGTTTCTTGTATCTTGACTATGCGATCACAAAAGAACCACAAGCTCTGATACCAAATAAAGTACTCAAGAACACAAGTATGTATAAAACTGTTTCTTTGTTTTATATATCTTTCTTTGCTTTCTTAATGTTGTGAGATCATCTTACACTTAGATCTCTTTATATAGGTAATAGGATTCCCTAACTTATCTATTACATAATATCTAGAAAACTTCTCTTAATCATAAACCTAATAGTATTAGTTATCCAAGTTTCTTTAGGATAACTTGTTTCCTAAGCTATGGAGCGTATCCAACACTGAGGGATAAAATAAACCACGAATGAATGAAGTTTTACATTTGTGTCTTGATTTTATGTGCAAACGATAAATGGAGCCATCTGTGTCTTGTAAGTGTTTGTGTGATGTGCACAAAAAAAGTGTTTGTGTGATGGAAGTGACCTGTGAATGAATTAAGTTAATGTGTTATCTTGTTCGTCTGGAAATCATATAAGCATAATTTAGAAAATTAATGTCCTAGATTCAATTTTTAATATTGATGTACGTGTTGTCTGGTAGGTGAAAATGAAGAAGTCTGGGAAGAGTTAATAAAAAAGTAGTGTGTGAAATTATTTTGTAAGCAGCTCCTCAAATCCTATAAGTTTGTAGTGACATGACACCTCAGCAAATGACATGAGTGTAAATAAATATCAAACTAAATGTTACTCTCTAAATTTGCTTTTCTATTAATAAATAAGAGATTTTCTAGCAAGTAACAAGTATTTTCTTGAATAACTAACATGAAATAATAAGTAGCGAGACAAATAATAAAGCAAGTAATAAAAAATTAACAATATTTGATAGTTGACTTAAACTTGCAAGTAATAAAATTTGTTAACTTGCTACTTAACTTGACAACACCAAATACTTGGTTTTTCAAAGCGAAACGATGCAAATGGCGAATACAAGTCAAGTAGCAAGTAATCATGCCCAACCCTACTTCTACTTCTAAGAGCTGTCATGTTTTAGACTTGATGAAATATAAATCTCTAAAGGTCGTTGAAGCTTTATAAATTTTCCATCTATTACACAAAGATGATAAACTCGGAATGCGTTGTATAACATTATTGAAAGATTTAACATGATTTCAAAAAAAAAAAAAAAAAAAAAAAAAAAAAANTAACTTGCTACTTAACTTGACAACACCAAATACTTGGTTTTTCAAAGCGAAACGATGCAAATGGCGAATACAAGTCAAGTAGCAAGTAATCATGCCCAACCCTACTTCTACTTCTAAAAGCTGTCATAATTTAGACTTGATGAAATATAAATCTCTAAAGGTCGTTGAAGCTTTATAAATTTTCCATCTATTACACAAAGATGATAAACTCGGAATGCGTTGTATAACATTATTGAAAGATTTAACATGATTTCAAAAAAAAAAAAAAAAAAACAGTCAAGAAATGACGTGCTCAATCGAATAATTGGTTATATATGTTTAGATAACGATTTCTTCTTCATTTTCCACACCAAATATTTTGTTTAAACCTCTGAAGCATGACAACAAAAATCTGAGGCAGCAGACTTCATCATGCTGAGAGATTCGATTATGAGATTACAAAGGTGATGAGGGTCTGGAATCACGTCGAGATCAACTGCAAGGTTGATTATAAGTTTGTCCACATAGCTTTGTATAACGAGAATGAGTGCCTTGTAAAGAAAAAAGAAGAAAACGAGAATTAGTTGAAGATTGCATTTTTTGTTTATTATTAAATATGGTAGTATTTTGGGTTTTAAATCATCACCAATGGTTGGGTTGATAAATATTGTTCTAAAGATCCCCCGGCTATCATTGTCCAATTTTATTGATACTTCTTTTTTATGTTCCGTATGAACATTGCATACAATTTTGTGGAAACAAAATTTACTGGATCGTCTAACAATCAGGTGATTATAATGTTTGCATATTCACACATATATATAGCTTTTATATTAAACATGATATCAATGTCAGTTAGTGAATCCTAGATATTCATGCTCATATCGATAATTTGAGAAATTGTAAGTGTATAAAGAAATATGAGTTAGTTTACTTAGGCATGGGAAAAAAACTGTAACTCGAAACCGAATCTGATCCGAAATAAGAGTATCAGATTGGTTACGGATCCTCCAAGTGGATTTGGTTCGGCTTAAACCGATAACTAAAATGTAATTCGAAGTAAACCGAAAATATATACACATATACATTTAGTTTATAAGAAATATCAGAATAATAAATTGGTGTACTAGTTGGATTCGTCTTATTTTTGAACCCAGTACGGGTTCGACTCCCGTTTAGTGGGGTATTTTCATTTTTTTTATCTTCAAAGAAAGGCAATTTTATAATTCATCTTTCTTCTTATACATTAGGGTTTTTACTTGTGTAATCACAAATACCACTACATTTATTCCTTTCTTAACAATTTTTCATCATTGTACTTTGTTTTTCTTGTTACATTTATAGAAAATCTTGATTTGTTCGTTAATTGATGATAAGAGTTTTCAAAACTAAGTTTTTTCCAGATTTGATCAAATCGAAATTTGTAACACGCATGTTATGATTCTTATTTTTTTTAGTTTTACTTCAGTATAACCCAATCGGAACGGAAAAACCAAAATCAAATGATATATGATTACTTTACGGGTTTTAGGATATAATACAAAATATATCTGAATCCGGAGTGTTATTATCCGAATCCGACCCATACTAATAAAGTTTTAATATAAGACCTAAGAGCGAAAATCCGAAAAACTAAAAAACCCGATCCGGACAAGAACGCCCATGTCTAAGTTTACTCTTATCAACCATTTTTAAATTCAAAATCTATATTTAATTTTTAACAACTGTAAACTTCTAGTAAGAATTAGTTGGTGTATATTTGTGTTTTTAGTGTATAGTAACTCTATTTTTGGTTTATTATTTTCACAGGTTAGTATAAAAAATAATATTTTATCTAACAATAGCTAGATATAATAAAGCAAAATAGTAGCAAAAATGAATAAACATGTTCTAGAGGATATGTTTGTAAAAATAATTTAGTCAATTTTTCTAATAAGTATACTCAGCTAATCAGAATAAAAATATGAATTTTAGTGAAATGAGTAGAACAAATATCTCTTAAGTTATCTAGTTATTTTTGTATATTTAAAATTTAATATATATATATATATATATATATATATATGAATTTGGAATTTATTCTAAAATATGAATTTCGTGTAGAAATGCCACTTACAATTAATTAAATATTCATATTATTTTAAGTTAGGATACAATTGTTTATTATAATTTAAATTTCGTTTTTAATATAACTCCAATTTATATCTTGGATTGATGTAACCGGAATAATACAATTACAATATTAAAATAAAAATAAATTTAATATTTATCGATACTTACTAGTTATATTTCTATAAAATATCATAGAATTCATATTTTTAATTATTTAATGATGTATTATGAATTTAGTTTTGTTTTGCTTCTTTACATTTATAAACATAAAAAATTCTTCTTGTTACCCTCCATATTTAATGAGAACATCATAGGAAGGGTTTCTGCTTAAGGAGAGATAGTACCTGTGGGATACCAAAGCTACTTGCAGCAATGTAAGATATTTGATGGCCAAAAAAGCTAATTTCTTCGGCTGGACCAACCACATTTGAGAATATCATTGTTGTGTTACCAAAAATTCTTTTTAAAAGGTTTTTGACTGCCTGTTTTCCACCCCATACATCCAAACATATATCGATTAGTTTCAAAAAAATTAATGAATATATTGCATCTGGAACTATTAGACAATGTTGATTTAGATCTTACTGTTATTCCCAAAACCTCCATGGTCAATTTCAGCAACCCATAGGAAAATAGAGGTTCGAGGGAATGTTTTTTACGATCCATATTATTTTTTGCTTGTCGAACGTATTCAAGTATATCATCCTCTAACTTCATCCACAAAGGAATTAGAACAAAACCTATTGAATTTCCCCATCTGCACTTTGAACCTTTTGCCATCATATTAGCCAAATCCTGTATAATATATTTTTAAGTTAGATTCTTAGTATTTCAAATAAGATAAAACGAAGATCGTTAGTGTTATGTTATCTCCAGAACCTCGATATCTCTATTTGGCCTTAGGTTAAAAAAAACAACCCCATGATGACATATATTGTCTAGAGCTTTTCTTGTGTCTGAAGTTGTTTCAAGATCTGTTCACAAATTTGATAATATGTAAGAAATGCTATATATATATATATATATATATATATATATATGTGTGTGTGTGTTATTTTAATTAGAACATTAAACAAGAGTATGATTTACCATATCTCTGATTCAGATATCGTGAAAGACCAGCTTGTACCATTCCAAAAAGCACATCATTCACCGTCTAATAAAAAGAGAATAACATAAATATTTAGTATTTCAAAAGAAAGCAAAGGAAAGTAATTAAGTAAACATACCATATTCAAGGCGTTCTTCACGTTTTTGACATCATCCAAAGGAATGATTTGATGAATAAACTTATTTGTGCTAAGTGTAGCTCCTGGTTTACCACATAGATAATTTGTGATGTCCCCCGGAAAACACATAAAAGCCAAAGCCTTGAAAATTTCAACACAAGTGTGGAACATTGTTCTTACTAAGAACAATAACCAAGCAACCAACGACCAAAAAGCGTTCTTTGCTTTGCTTTTCTTTGGAGCCAAAAAAGTAGGAAGTGCCTCGGGATCACATACTTTCCGAGTACAAGCAAGTAAAAGAGACATAAGAGACATCCCATCACCCAAAGAGTGATGGAACCTAGCCACAGCAACATATTCCGCATGTGATGTTTTGAGTTTCAATAGATGAAATTCCCATAAAGGTTTGGACATATCCATTGGAGAAAGAGCCATGTTTGATGTATAGTTCTCTAGAAATTCATCAGGGTTCTCAATGTATGGATCTATATCCGGAACAATTACATGATTTTCCACTTTTACTTTCGTTGGAATCCATTTAGCTTTTCCTTTGCCTTCACCATCGCCCGTAACCTACATGTATGATATGATGTTAGGATCATAACATCTCAAATAAGAGGAGCCCTCAAATAATATAACTTACTTAGATAAATTTAGTGACTACCAATTAAATGATTTAGAACTATAAGTGTATAAAATAAAATATAAGCAATAAAAATGTGTATGTGTGCATGCATGTCTACGTGTGTTACCGACCAGTATGCTAGAGAAGCGTGGATGGTTAATCAATGTATTCTTCAAGCCTTCAATAATGGTGGGTGCATGGCCTTCGTTTTTGCATCCAATGGTTACAATGTTAAAGACGTCGAGACCCGGCAAGCTGAACAGCTGTGCAAATGGACTAACTGGCTCTTCTCCTTCCGTCACTTCCTTTTTAATAGACATCTCTCAAACTTCTTTTTTTCGGGTTTTACGGGTTTAGTACCCGAAATGCATATGCGAATATTTAGCTTATATAGAGGAGCTTAGTTTCACATATCTATTAATATATGTCATTCTACAGGGGACAAGCCACTCTATAAGTAAGGGGTGCATGTGCACCCATAAAAATATGGATATTAAAAAAATTGTAGGCAAAATTACTATAATTCTATCGGCTAAAGTGGTTAAAATCATTTAGTGCACCCACTATTTATTCATGTTCGATTATTCAAAGACATTTTTTTATTATTTAATTAATTGTGCACCCAGTCAAAAAGTTTTCTGCATTCGCCCCTGTCATTCTATCAAGAATGAGGGTTGCTGAAAGACAAACTACTACCCCAATTGTTTGATCTGAGTTGAGTTTAGTCGGAACTCATCTAACAGTAAAAACAGTAATTCAATTTCTGGATACAGTAATCCATGAGATATACTTACCGTTTCAATATATTTTCACCATTTGACTTCATCAATTTCTTATATCATTTCTATTTCAAAAAAACATTTTTAATAATGAAGTTAATACCTCACATGCAAGAAGAATCAAGAAGATATGATTTGTGTTGTTTCGAAATTCATTGTATCATTTATGCTTTCGCTGCAATAAATACCAGACATATCACCTCAGTGTGAAGTTGGTTGCTAAAGACTTAAAGGGCATTAACTAAATGTATGGTAAATTTACGTTTAAAAATGACTAATTTTGTAAATACACAAAATTTGTAAAAAAAAACTAATTTAATCTTCTAGAATCGGTGGATAAAAAAAACATTCCTAAATCATAAAAATATTTAAGAATTATTTATAAAAGTTTTTAAATCTAACTCTATTCCTAAATATTAAATGCTAAACAATAATCATACATATCATAAAAATATATTAATTTTTAATATTTTATTTGTTTTAAAATAAAGTGTTTTAAAATTTTTGCATACTGATCAAAGAATTATGAACTTTCATTTAATCTATTTAGTTTACCTAAAATAATAATAATTACAACTAATTCAACTAATAAAAATAATATTGTAAAATATAAATGATCATAAACATCAAATACATTTACTCTTTACATAAAAAATTAAAAACATCACTTAAACAGAAACAATTTTTTTTAAATAAAACACCATTTAAAGTGAAACAGAGAAAATATTAAATGTAAACTTGTTTTTTCTGATTATCAATTTCTCATAATTTTATAATAATAAAAAATTTAGTAAATATATTTATTTTTTGAAGTTTATAGTTAATTATTATTAGTTCATAAAATTTGCATTGAAATATATTAATAAGATAATGTACAATTTTCTCAAATAATTTTTATATAGTTATTATCACAAAATCGTTCTAAAAAAGAAAATGATCAAAATAATTTTTTTTATTTTGAAAATTTTAATATTTAATTTTTTATTTTTTAATATTGAAAACTGCATCTCCAAAATCCTACCCCTTTACTCTAAATCTTAAATCTAGTTTAGTTAACCCTAAGATTATAAGTGTATATTTATATTTTTAACGAAATATTTTGGTCATTTTTCTTCGTGACTCTAAATCTTAAATCTAGTTTAGTTAACAAAAAATTGTTATTTCAGAGAATTTTTCTAAGATAATTGTATTAAAATTTAAAAATGATACTCCTATTATAATTAACGTTAACTTAAAAAAAATAATTATCCACCTAACACATTAAGACGGCAATCGATCCTATTCTCCATTAATTCAATGCAACTCTGAGAAATAAATTTTCGGCATTAAGGAACTCCAATCCAGCACTTTCTTCAAAGTTGATGCAGATTTGAGTCTTGACTACTTCCTTATCGTCCTGATAATGAAGTACGCTTGATCAGGATCTGGTTCTA